>JAPXFY010000024.1:64288934-64371434 GCA_030674185.1 Monoplex corrugatus | reverse complement strand
CACCAATCAAACCTTTAACAAAACATAAAGAAAATAAGAAAGATGGACACTGTAACTTAAAGAGAGTGCTTAGGAGACCAGAAGTAAAACAAAACCACTAAATTCAAATAATAAGAAGCAACCACCCATCGATGACTTGACCAACAGTAAAAAAATAAATAATAAAATAAAAAAAATAACAAACAAAAACAGAGAAATGTTGAGGTAGTATTACATTCAAATCAGTGTGCAGACAGTAAAACATAAATAAAAATTTTGTTAAAAAAACTGATATGAGAATTCTGTGACAGTATTGTAACCAAAGCAGGATGTAGTAGAGATAGACATAAATGATTTTATAAATTGGTATAAAGTGCTAAAACAACCATATTCCTGTTGGTATAACATGCTAAAACAACCCACATTCCTGTTGGTATAAAGTGCTAAACAACCTGATATTCCTGTTGGTATAACATGCTAAAACAACCCACATTTGTTAATAACAACGATTCTGTGGTATAACATGCTAAAACAACCCAATTCCTGCTGGTATTAAAGTGCTAAAAAACCATGATTCCTGTTGGTATAACATGCTAAAACAACCCACATTCTGTTGGTATAAAGTGCTTAAACAACCATATCCATGTTGGTATAACATGCTAAAACAACCCACATTCCTGTTGGTATAAAGTGCTAAAACAACCCATATCCTGGTTAAGTGCTAAAAACTGTCGTATGGTATACAGTGCTAAAACAACCCATATTTATGTTGGTATAAAGTGCTAAAACAACCCATATCCATGTTGGTATACAGAGCTAAAACACCAATATCCATGTTGGTATGAAGTGCTAAAACAACCCATATCCTGTTGTAGAGTGCTACACAACCCATATCCATCTTGTATAAAGTGCTAAAACAATCCATATCCATGTTGGTATACAGAGCTAAAACACCCATATCCATGTTGGTATGAAGTGCTAAAACAATCCATATCCATGTTGGTATACAGTGCTAAAACAACCCATATTCCTGTTGGTATAAAGTGCTAAAACAATCCATATCCATGTTGGTATACAGTGCTAAAACAACCCATATTCCTGTTGGTATAAGTGCTAAAACAACCCATATCCATGTTGGTATACAGTGCTAAAACAACCATCTTGTATACGTGCTAACAACCCATATCATGTTGGTATACAGTGCTAAAACAACCAATATCCATGTAGGTATACAGTGCTAAAACAACCATATCCATGTAGGTATACAGTGCTAAAACAACCCATATCCATGTTGGTATAACAGTGCTAAAACAACCCATATCCATGTTGGTGTAAAGTGCTAAAAAACCCATATCCTGTTGGTATAAAGTGCTAAAACAACCATATCCATGTTGGTATACAATGCTAAAACAACCAATATCTATGTTGGTATAAAGTGCTAAAACAATCCATATCCATGTTGGTATACAGTGCTAAAACAACCAATATCTATGTTGGTAAATATAGTAAAATAACCCATATTCATGTTGGTATGCAGTGCTAAAACAACCCATACTCATGTTGGTATGCAGTGCTAAAACAACCCATATCCATGTTGGTATAAAGTGCTAAAATAACCCATATTTATGTGGGTATCAAGTGTTAAAACAACCCATATTTATGTTGTATAAAGTGCATAAACAACCCATATTTATATTGTATAAAGTGCATAAACAACCCTTATTTATGTTGTATAAAGTGCTAAAACAACCCATATTTATGTTGCATAAAGTGCATAAACAACCCATATCCATGTTGGTATAAAGTGCTAAAACAACCCATATTTATTTTGGTATAAAGTGCATAAACAACCCATATTTATGTTGTATAAAGAGCATAAACAACCCATATTCATGTATCTCATACAACCTTCAACTGAAACACTGACGTCCAGGAATTCTGTTGATAAAGTAGAATCATAGTTTCCAAATTTTCTTTCTGTTTGGTTTTGTTTATTTGTTTTCATTTTGTTCTATCTATTTGTTTTTACTTTCACAATAACAAAGAGAAAAGACAAAGACAAAGACACAGAATGATAATGTGCACGTTCAAAACATACACAAAGCAGCTCGCTTGTCTGCTGAATCTTAAGTGTGATGACGTGAGTGTGCAACAGATGAGTCCATTTATCTACGTAAAACAGTTATGATATTGTACAGCAGAGCATCTACTTGCTACCTGCAAAAAGTCATTTGTACAGATATCTGTTTGTAGACACTTTTGGCACCCACTTTGCCGGAAACTACTAGAGAGAAGTGAAAATAAAACATCCTTGAATCTTCTTGCACAGCCTTTGCCTGCTGATCCACAAATATGAGCAAAATAACTCAGCAAAACTTTAAAATTAAAAATAAAAGAATGAATGAAAAGATTACCAGCTAAACTTACAATCATACACAGCTGGAGTGGCTAACCACAGGCCAGTAAAAACGTACTTAGAAAGACTCGGCACACATCCTCACAAACTGTTACATACTGTGTCGCTATCATTCTGATACCAGGGTACACCTCCATAGAAAACAGACTGAAAATGCCAGGCAGTCAAGCCACACCGATAATAATTTCCCTTTTCTGACACCACTAAACGTTTCAACTGCTTTACTGTGACTTCAAAAAACGGATAATGTCCACTTGAACACAGACAACTTTCTTTTATTATCCACAACATTTTGCATGAATTTAACAATGCTTTATCTGCAAACAGTTCAGAAAGTTAGAAAAGTTATCACTTTTTTATTTTTCTGAGCTTTCTGTCTCAGAAATTGGGCTCTGCCCTTCCAACTTTAACATGACTACCCATTGTGCCAGTCTAAAGAAGACATAAAATCTGTTTAAAAATATAGAAGAAATCACTGTTCATACAGTCTAACAGACCAGTAAGTCTATCTATAAACAGTCAAAAATCCTGTTCAACACATCATCAACCTAGGATAAGGACAGGGCGCACAGATGGGCAGCTGGCTGATCTTAATCAAAGTAATTCCCTTAACCCTTTGAACCGATTTCCAGACACCCTATACTTTCTTCCTGGCAAATTTTTAAGCATTAGAAGGATTTATTCTGAGACACTGGTTTTCGCTAGAATTTCTCTAAAAATACTCAGGGTTGAGGGTATCAGAGGTCTAGAAGTACTTAGGGTTGAAAGGGTTAAGTGTGTGTCGACAGCATGATGCATGATTCACTTTTTCTAAGAAAAAAAAAAACATAAGCAAGAAGCAACGCAAAATAACAACAAAAACAAAAAAGCAAACTTCTCGCAAATAAAGAAATTCGGCAACTGACAAAGAAAACTCAAGTATCAGAAGATGCAAGTTGCAACCAGAAGAATGGGTTTGTTTTCATTTTATTTGTTAAAACACCAGCAAGATATTCTGACACTGATTTATTTCCTGACAGAAAACTGAAGAGGAAAACAATATAAACACAACCAAAGAAGAAAACAAGTGCAATACACAACCTGGCAATTCCTCCCCTGGAATAAGAACATATTTTTTAAATCAGTCATTCACACGTATTGTTAAATTAATATAAACATAAACAGAAAAGAATGTTAAAATTCAAATGAGCCCACATATAGTGAACTAACTATAAAATAAACAAGAAAAACAAAAAAACAAAATGAATGCCCATAATAAACTAGAAAAACAAGAGCAGAAAAAAATGAATGCCCATAATAATGAACTGATTTTAAATAAAATAACTTTCGGTTTACAGATTTTTCATCTGGAGACCTTGGAACAAGTTCTAGAATTTTTATCACTTTATACATATGACATTCCATGAAGTCTGAAGCAGACAGTGAAGTCTGGAATTTGTTCAAGAGGGATTCACTGCACGTGGACAATTCCATATGCACTCCACCTAAGTCTGTCAGCAGTTATCTGAAAAACTTCCTGAGCCAAAGACAAAATACTTTCTGCTGGCAAGGTCTTGAAATGCGGTGCGAAACGGAATCTGTGAAACACTGTGACCACCACAATGACTGGAGCATTGAGATGGGCAGTACAGGATCTATGGAGCATTGAGATGGGCAGTACACAGATCTATGGAGCACTGAGATAGGCAGTACACAGGATCTATGGAGCACTGAGATGGGCAGTACACAGGATCTATGGAGCATTGAGATGGGCAGTACACAGGACCTATGGAGCACTGAGATGGGCAGTACATAGGATCTATGGAGCACTGAGATGGGCAGTACACAGGATCTATGGAGCACTGAGATGGGCAGTACACAGATCTATGGAGCATTGAGATGGGCAGTACATAGGATCTATGGAGCACTGAGATGGGCAGTACACAGGATCTATGGAGCACTGAGATGGGCAGTACACAGGATCTATGGAGCACTGAGATGGGCAGTACACAGGATCTATGGAGCACTGATATGGGCAGTACACAGGATCTATGGAGCATTGAGATGGGCAGTACACAGGATCCATGAAGCATTGAGATGGCAGTACATAGGATCTATGGAGCACTGAGATGGGTAGTACACAGGATCTATGGAGCATTGAGATGGGCAGTACACAGGATCTATGGAGCATTGAGATGGGCAGTACATAGGATCTATGGAGCATTGAGATGGGCAGTACACAGGATCTATGGAGCATTGAGATGGGCAGTACACAGGATCTATGGAGCATTGAGATGGGCAGTACATAGGATCTATGGAGCACTGAGATGGGCAGTACACAGGATCTATGGAGCATTGAGATGGGCAGTACACAGGATCTATGGAGCATTGAGATGGGCAGTACACAGGATCTATGGAGCATTGAGATGGGCAGTACATAGGATCTATGGAGCATTGAGATGGGCAGTACATAGGATCTATCAAATACTGTGACCACCACAATGACTGGAGCATTAAGATGGGCAACACGCAGGATCTATGAAATACTGTACCCACTAACATGACTGGAGCATTAAGATGGGCAACACGCAGGATCTATGAAATACTGTACCCACTAACATGACTGGAGCATTAAGATGGGCAACACGCAGGATCTATGAAATACTGTACCCACTAACATGACTGGAGCATTAAGATGGGCAACACGCAGGATCTATGAAATACTGTACCCACTAACATGACTGGAGCATTAAGATGGGCAACACGCAGGATCTATGAAATAATGTACCCACTAACATGACTGGAGCATTAAGATGGGCAACACGCAGGATCTATGAAATACTGTACCCACTAACATGACTGGAGCATTAAGATGGGCAACACGCAAGGATCTATGAAACACTGACACCACCAGAATGACTGGAGCGTTAAGATGGGCAACACGCAGGATCTATCAAACACTGACACCACCAGAATGACTGGAGCATTAAGATGGGCAGTACACAGGATCTATGAAACACTGTGACCACCAACATGACTGGAGCATTAAGATGGGCAGCACACAGGATCTATGAAACACTGTGACCACCAACATGACTGGAACATTAAGATGGGCAGCACACAGGATCTATGAAACACTGTGACCACCAACATGACTGGAGCATTAAGATGGGCAGCACACAGGATCTATGAAACACTGTGACCACCAGAATGACTGGAGCATTAAGATGGGCAGTACACAGGATCTATGAAACACTGTGACCACCAACATGACTGGAGCATTAAGATGGGCAGTACACAGGATCTATGAAACACTGTGACCACCAACATGACTGGAGCATTAAGATGGGCAGTACACAGGATCTATGAAACACTGTGACCACCAACATGACTGGAGCATTAAGATGGGCAGTACACAGGATCTATGAAACACTGTGACCACCAACATGACTGGAGCATTAAGATGGGCAGCACACAGGATCTATCAAACACTGACACCACCAGAATGACTGGAGCGTTAAGATGGGCAACACGCAGGATCTATCAAACACTGACACCACCAACATGACTGGAGCTTTAAGATGGGCAGTACACAGGATCTATGAAACACTGTGACCACCAACATGACTGGAGCATTAAGATGGGCAGCACACAGGATCTATGAAACACTGTGACCACCAACATGACTGGAGCATTAAGATGGGCAACACGCAGGATCTATCAAACACTGACACCACCAACATGACTGGAGCGTTAAGATGGGCAACACGCAGGATCTATCAAACACTGACACCACCAACATGACTGGAGTGTTAAGATGGGCAATACGCAGGATCTATCAAACACTGACACCACCAACATGACTGGAGCATTAAGATGGGCAACACACAGGATCTATCAAACACTGACACCACCAACATGACTGGAGCGTTAAGATGGGCAATACGCAGGATCTATCAAACACTGACACCACCAACATGACTGGAGTGTTAAGATGGGCAACACGCAGGATCTATCAAACACTGACACCACCAACATGACTGGAGCGTTAAGATGGGCAACACGCAGGATCTACCAAACACTGACACCACCAGAATGACTGGAGCATTAAGATGGGCAGTACACAGGATCTATCAAACACTGACACCACCAACATGACTGGAGCGTTAAGATGGGCAGTACACAGGATCTATCAAACAATGACACCACCAACATGACTGGAGCGTTAAGATGGGCAGTACACAGGATCTATCAAACAATGACACCACCAACATGACTGGAGCGTTAAGATGGGCAACACGCAGGATCTACCAAACACTAACACCACCAGAATGACTGGAGCATTAAGATGGGCAGTACACAGGATCTATCAAACACTGTGACCACCAACATGACTGGAGCGTTAAGATGGGCAGTACACAGGATCTATCAAACAATGACACCACCAACATGACTGGAGCATTAAGATGGGCAACACGCAGGATCTATCAAACACTGACACCACCAACATGACTGGAGCGTTAAGATGGGCAGTACACAGGATCTATCAAACAATGACACCACCAACATGACTGGAGCGTTAAGATGGGCAGTACACAGGATCTATCAAACACTGACACCACCAACATGACTGGAGCGTTAAGATGGGCAGTACACAGGATCTATCAAACAATGACACCACCAGAATGACTGGAGCGTTAAGATGGGCAGTACACAGGATCTATCAAACACTGACACCACCAACATGACTGGAGCGTTAAGATGGGCAGTACACAGGATCTATCAAACACTGACACCACCAACATGACTGGAGCGTTAAGATGGGCAGTACACAGGATCTATCAAACAATGACACCACCAGAATGACTGGAGCGTTAAGATGGGCAACACGCAGGATCTATCAAACACTGACACCACCAACATGACTGGAGCGTTAAGATGGGCAGTACACAGGATCTATCAAACAATGACACAGGATCTATCAAACAATGACACCACCAACATGACTGGAGCTTTAAGATGGGCAGTACACAGGATCTATCAAACAATGACACCACCAGAATGACTGGAGCTTTAAGATGGGCAGTAACAGGATCTATCAAACAATGACACCACCAACATGACTGGAGCTTTAAGATGGGCAGTACACAGGATCTATCAAACAATGACACCACCAACATGACTGGAGCTTTAAGATGGGCAGTACACAGGATCTATCAAACAATGACACCACCAGAATGACTGGAGCGTTAAGATGGGCAACACGCAGGATCTATCAAACAATGACACCACCAACATGACTGGAGCTTTAAGATGGGCAGTACACAGGATCTACCAAACACTGACACCACCAACATGACTGGAGCGTTAAGATGGGCAGTACACAGGATCTATCAAACACTGACACCACCAGAATGACTGGAGCGTTAAGATGGGCAACACGCAGGATCTATCAAACACTGACACCACCAGAATGACTGGAGCGTTAAGATGGGCAACACGCAGGATCTATCAAACACTGACACCACCAACATGACTGGAGCGTTAAGATGGGCAACACGCAGGATCTGTAAACACTGACACCACCAACATGACTGGAGCGTTAAGATGGGCAACACGCAGGATCTACCAAACAATGACACCACCAACATGACTGGAGCGTTAAGATGGGCAACACGCAGGATCTATGAAACACTGTGACCACCACAATGACTGGAGCGTTAAGATGGGCAGTACACAGGATCTATGAAACACTGTGACCACCAACATGACTGGAGCGTTAAGATGGGCAGTACACAGGATCTATCAAACACTGACACCACCAACATGACTGGAGCGTTAAGATGGGCAGTACACAGGATCTATCAAACACTGACACCACCAACATGACTGGAGCGTTAAGATGGGCAGTACACAGGATCTATCAAACAATGACACCACCAACATGACTGGAGCGTTAAGATGGGCAGTACACAGGATCTATCAAACACTGTGACCACCAGAATGACTGGAGCATTAAGATGGGCAACACGCAGGATCTATGAAACACTGACACCACCAGAATGACTGGAGCGTTAAGATGGGCAACACGCAGGATCTATCAAACACTGTGACCACCAGAATGACTGGAGCGTTAAGATGGGCAGTACACAGGATCTATGAAACACTGTGACCACCAACATGACTGGAGCGTTAAGATGGGCAGTACACAGGATCTATGAAACACTGTGACTACCAGAATGACTGGAGCGTTAAGATGGGCAACACGCAGGATCTATCAAACACTGTGACCACCAGAATGACTGGAGCGTTAAGATGGGCAACACGCAGGATCTATGAAACACTGTGACCACCAGAATGACTGGAGCGTTAAGATGGGCAGTACACAGGATCTATGAAACACTGTGACTACCAGAATGACTGGAGCGTTAAGATGGGCAACACGCAGGATCTATCAAACACTGTGACCACCAACATGACTGGAGCACTGAGATGGGCAGCACACAGGATCTATGGAGCACTGAGATGGGTAGTACACAGGATCTATGGAGCACTGAGATGGGTAGTACACAGGATCTATGGAGCACTGAGATGGGCAGTACACAGGATCTATGGAGCATTGAGATGGGCAGTACACAGGATCTATGGAGCACTGAGATGGGTAGTACACAGGATCTATGGAGCACTGAGATGGGCAGTACACAGGATCTATGGAGCATTGAGATGGGCAGTACACAGGATCTATGGAGCACTGAGATGGGTAGTACACAGGATCTATGGAGCATTGAGATGGGCAGCACAAGGATCTATGGAGCAGAGATGGGTAGTACACAGGATCTATGGAGCACTGAGATGGGTAGTACACAGGATCTATGGAGCATTGAGATGGGCAGTACACAGGATCTATCAAACACTGACACCACCAGAATGACTGGAGCGTTAACCCTTTGACTCCCGCACCTTATCCACCACCAGCAAAAACGTAACCCTTTGACTCCCTCACCCTATCTGCCAGCTTCCTGCAGGAAGCTGGTGGATAGGGTAAGGAGTCAAAGGGTTAAGATTTTGCTTTGCTAGCACGGTTGACAATGCAGGCAACTGATGGGACTGGGTACAGGAGCCAAAGGATTAAGATGGGCAGCACACAGGCCAAGTTTCACATTCAGCCTAAACAGTGCAACATGTTGTTACAATGTAGTAAAGACAGTTAAATTTATGTATCTGTACGTTTTTTCAGCTAAATTTATATATCTGTAAACAGAAAGCTTGATACACAGATAAAGATATGAACAAACACAAAAAGAACCACATAAAAAAACAATCAAACAAACAGATGCGAGACATACAAAAAGACCATCAAAAAGACAGACATGGATGACTAACAAGAGTCAAAGAGACATACACAAATAAGACTGTCAAACCGTTTGTGTTGACGAAGACTACACACAGGAAGGAAATGCAAATGCTTGGTAACCAGAAGTAATCAACACATATTCTGAGGAGTTTCTTTTCAACTATCAAAACTAAGATGAACAGGTAGACATAGAAAAAGAACACACACACACACACACACACACACACACAAGCACACACACACACACACACACACACACACACACACACACACACACACACACACACACACACACACACACACACACAAAGTATCATAAACAGCCTTTACCTTCTTCTTGTTCTTTCTTCTCCTGCTCTTCCTTCTTCAGCTTCTCCTTCTCCGCCTTGGTCAGTTTTTTCTTTCCCTATTAAAAAAAACATCTCCAAGAAACTGTCCCTGGTTTTAATATGCACATATTCAATCAATTCAACAATGAAGGCCAAGATGAATATCACTGCCTACAATGTACAGATTTTTTTCAGATTTCTACAAAGGCAAAGAATAATTTTTACATCATTCAACATGTCCTTTGATTACCAGAATAGCCTTGCTCATAATGTCAAAAGGAATCATCAAAATGTCAACGGCATGATGCCATAAATCCTGACATAAACGGCAAAGACTATGCATTTATTATAAGCTTTTTACAAACTCTGTTATCTGAATGAAACAAAGGCCATATAAATACTGTAACTATTATTATTATTATTATTATTATTATTATTATTATTATTATTCATATCCTGCCTTAGATCTCTTCTAGTGATTTTTTTGTTTATACGCAAGACCTTCCTCAGACAAACCAGTTCATCAGAGGACAATCTCTAGTGGACACGAAAATCACCAAAGAAAACCGAAACAGACTGTGTGAGTATCATGTGTTTCAGTGACTACGACACAGTCAAGCGCAGTCTACATTATCAAACTACCTTGTCTCAGTTTCAGTTTGCTTTAACCCTTTGAGTCCTGCAGCCTGCCCAACAGCATCCTTCTTTGTCAACCATGCTGGAAGAGCAAAAACTTAACCCTTTGACTCCCTCACCCTATCCACCAGCTTCCTGCAGGAAGCTGGTGGATAGGGTGAAGGAGTCAAAGGGTTAAGTTTTTGCAGTTGGTAGATAGGGTGCAGGTGGCAAAGGGTTAAGAACACACTGAGAGCTGGATTACTACAGATTTACAAAACAACAAATGTAAGGCAATGGAAATTCAAAACAACCATGGCAGATGTCCTACCAATTTTCCAATAGTTGTTCAAAAAGATTGTTTTAAAATCTGAGATAATTCAAATTGATATGAAAAGAATCTTAACCCTTTCATTCCCGCACCCTATCCACCAGATGCAAAAACTTAACCCTTTCACTCCCTCACCCTATCCACCAGCTTCCTGCAGGAAGCTGGTGGATAGGGTGAGAGAGTGAAAGGGTTAAGTTTTTGCTTTGCTGTCATGGCCGACAATGCGGGACGCCGACATACGAGGTGAGGGAGTCAAAGGGTTAAGCAATACTTCAAATATCTACATTACATTATACTCTTAATTTTTTGCATTGAATTTTTAGAAAGTCACTTTGGTTACAAACACTTCAGTCTCATCAAGTTAATCCACAGATCAAAGCATACACCATAATGTCCATGTTTACACATGTAGTATCACATTTTGAGAATGCACTCCACGACCTGACTGTGCCATAGTTGATGAAACAAAAGGTTGTCACTTGCTTTTATCCTGGGGATTTTCCTCGTCCTCAGACCTTCATCAGAATGAATAGTTTTGCTTTGCAACTCGCTCTGTTTCAATTTGTTCTGGGTTGGTAGTCATGCATACAAGAACTGTTTGTAGAACCCATGAAGCTGATGTCTTTTTCTGCCATTCAGCCTAGAACAGACTTCCGCTCTGCCTTCACCTAACACCTACCCTTTCTGCTTTTAAATCCAGTTTAAAAACCCACCACTTTTCCCAACAATAAATTCTACAACTACTTGTTTCCCTCAGTCTGTGTATTAAATATTGTAAGGTGGTCTTTGTCGATTGTATGTGTATGTCTGGTGCGTGAGTGCGCTTTGATTTGAACTGTCAAGATTTGGTGCCGTATAGATACTGTACCTATTATTATTAATTACAATAGAACTTTTTCTACCCCACCTTCTGCAGTGCTCCTACACCTCTAGCCCCATGCCATGACTCTTCAACACACCTCTAACACACTGAGACTTGAGTCATCATGACAACGGCGCATGACTGGTCACAGAATCTGGACAACTATTTTTCACAATACTATGATTATGAGAATGGGGATGATACTGACATGCATGCTGTTCACTTTGAATTGACACTGAGTAGCACACTGGATTCCATGCTGATTTGCATAAGATATCCTGGTGTCAACCAGGCCTGAGAGACAAGACACTTGCATGTTGGTCAGGAAATATTAGCAACACCTCGACAATATATTCATAAAATAGATGAGACTCAACTTGTGAGTCCCAGTCTTCCAAACAAGCCCCATAATATTCAAGTCAGAAAGATGGGCAAAAGGCAAAAAAAATCCATATACATACATATATAGGCCTACATACACATACACATATACTGTATGTACTTTTTTTGGGGGGGGGGGGGACAAGGTTTTGAATCCCATGATCTTCCAGACAGTCAGACAGTTGTCTGTTGCACTAACCACCATACAACACTGACTGGTCTTACAAAAAGATTTTACACCAAGTGATTAAAAAGTTAAGGGTGGACAGTGGAAACAAAGCCAAACCATTCAGTCTGATGAAGGTTTACAAAAGACCAGAAGAAAACTGGAGAAGATTCTGTAACTTGGTTCACATCCCATATTGTTTCATCAGCTGAATATCACTCAGACATACAATAAATATTCAAAGCTGTGAAATTTCATTCTCTCAGTAAAGTCTTAACAACAGCATACTTCTATTTTTCATATTTATATTCTTATTTTCAATATCTAGGCAACATGAAATAAGATTCTTTAATTATGTCAAACAGAGAGATTTCAATTCAGATTATGTCAAAGAGATTAAACACAGGAAACAATTCTCGTTAAATGATAAGAAAAGGTGAGTAGTGCATCACAGGAGCAAAACAAAGGGAAAGAAACAGCAAAACTCAAATCGAAAAAAAATACACATAAAACAATCTGGCCGCTTTTGTGAAATTCATGTGCTGGTTATTTTCACTGTGCTGTTTGCATGATCAAAACCATGGTAAAACTAACTATACTAAGCTAAATCAATAACATGATATTGTTTACCTCATCACACAAGGCAGCATTACAATTATTACACATATGTATGAAAAGGTGAAACTACTTAGGTATCAGGTATATGTGATTTATTGTTTCCATACGGTTTTGGATTTGTTTGGTGAAACCATGGTGTTGCAACTAAGTCATCTAGTTAAAAATGTGTTCAACCATGTCTGTTTATCTTGTATTACTGTTCTGTACATGTTCTTCCAATGTTGTGTGTTCAACTATTTCTGTATTTATAATCTCTTATTAACTTCTGTACATGTTCCAATTTTGCCACCTATAATCGATGTCACCAGTCTCTGTGCAATTCTCTGTCAAAATTATTGGCTGTCCTGTAAATATGGAAATGCAAGCAGAACTGCTGCAATGTATATAAGACAACAACAGATAAATACATTTTATGAATTCAACACCTCCCATGACAATGAATAAAATGAATACCCTCTGTGAAACAAAATGCTATGACTTAGAATCAGAGTTAGGTCATAATCATACATTTAATACAAACAAACTGGAACAGCATTTAATATTTACACACACTGAAAATAGTCAACTAGGAGTAAAATTTCAAGGACATCAATAACTAGAATGAATTTGCTTTCCTGCTGTACACATTTGTGTTACAATGTGATGTGTTTCTGTTTGTTTCACGAGGTTTTTGTTGTTGTTATTGTTGTTGTTGCTGCTGTTCTTCTTGTTGTTGCTGTTATTGTTGTTGTTGTTGTTGTTAAAATGTGGGTCTATTTCAGACCTGTTTTGTGTGACATTGAAAAGTGCCTTGCTGACTGTTGGTTAGTCTTTTTACAACATTTCAAATTTGTACATAAAACATATAATGTTGCAAAATGAGGACAGCTTCTAAATGTGATGCAAAATTTTAAAGATCAGTTTTATTCCACTGCCAATTTTCGATAATAATAAAAAAAGAGAGACAGAGAGAAAAGGGAGAGTGGAGGTGGGGGGGGGGGGGGGGGGGGGGAGTTATTCAACCACTGTTTTGTAGTTAAAATGGATCTGTTTCACTCAGACTTTGGTCAAGCTGAAGATCAGCTGGGACTACTTTATGAATCAAAATATGAGCAATAACCATTTTATTACATTTCATGACAAAAATCAGATCCAACACTAACGATAAAGTGCAGTCATATCAAATCAATTTGACAATAATGACAAGTGTTACACAACTGTGCAACCTCAGGCAAACATCTTTCTCAATGATGTCTGCATGAATGTCAATATTTTTAAAGAATGCGTTTTGCACAGATCAAGCCCCAAGGTGTAAAACCACCAGTTACACTCTTCAGACCATGCGTATACAAACAATGTGTGAATACAAGCAGAATGTTTGACATTTCAAATTTGTGAACAACACCTACTCTAAATTTTGTTACATCATGTATGCACAAAATGAAAACCTGCTGATTTTTACAGTATATTATCTACATGAGGACATTATGATCAGTATTTTTTCTTGATCTATCTTCAAAACATGAAGTCTGAATTTTTGCCAATCTTTTGCCGATCACGTCACATTTCTGGTCACTTTTCAAGAGAGTGAGTCTAATGTGCTCAGTTTTAAACTCACAGATGGGAGTAAGATGTAAGCCCTCCACTTGGAAGTTCAGGGGTTCAATCCTGCCTGGGTACCTGATGGTGGGTAAGGGTGGAGATTTTTCTGATCTCCTAAGTCAACATGTGTGCAAACCTGTTTGGGTTCAAGTCCCTGTTATGTATGTAGGCAAACAAACATCAAGTTTGCACATTAAAGACCCTGTAATTCATGTCTGTGTCTGAAGGCTTATAGAATAAAGGGAACATTCAGCACTCACACACACACCAAAGATGGAGTACGCAGACTGCGCAGCAACATTATGTCTGAACAGCATGGGCAAAACAATGCGCATACATGTATGCATTCGAGAAAAATTGGAACCCTTAAATAAAAAAAACAAAATACAATACAAAAAGAAAAAAATACAGAAGCATTTGTATGCTGTGACTGATTATGCCAAAAGAATGCAGAGCTGATGATAATTATTTCTGTGACAAACAGGTTGCACTAGCATCCTCAGATTACATCAGTGGCATGCATTGGTTTCAATGGTTAGACATTTCTATGAAGTAAACATATACAACATATCTCTAATACAAAATTATCAAAGTATGCTGAAATTCACATCATTCTCTCTGTGCATGCATCTCTGTGTGTGTGGGTGCATGCATTTGTGTGTGTGTATGTGTGTGTGTGTGTGTGTGTGTGTGTGTGTGTGTGTGTGTGTGTGTTGTGTGTGTGTGTGTGTGTGTGTGTGTGTGTGTGTGTGTGTGTGTGTGTGTGTGTGTGTGTGTGTGTGTGTGTGTGTGTGTGGTGGTGGTTTTTTTGTGTGTGCCTGTTTACATGTGTGTGCACATGTGCATGCACGCATATGTACAAACATGTATACACAAAGATACAGTAAGAAGAAGAAACAACCAGAAGCAAAAGAAACACAAAGGAGACACAACAAAAAGTAGAAGAGGAACAGAAAAACTGGCAGTCGTAGTGGTGGTGGTGATGGTGATGTGATGGCGGTGGAGGCAGTGGCAGAGCTGCTGTTTTCGTTAATGTTGCTGATGAGTAGGAGGAGGATACAATGAAAAGAAAGTCCAAGAGTTCTGACCTCACAACGCAAAATCAGTGAAATAAGAAAGAACAAAAAGATATCAATATGAACCACAGTCAAGATTAGTTACACTGCTCACGATGTTTCAATAATTTTTGGCAACATAAGGTGTACTGGGAAAAAAAACCCAGACAGTATTAGACTGCCATAGAAGTTAGAATGTGGACAAAAGCTCACAGGTTCTCATGTAGTTTTAGCACAATAAAGAAACACACACATCAACCAGCGTTCTCATGTAGTTTTAGCACAATAAAGAACCACACAGCACACGGTTCTCATGTAGTTTTAGCACAATAAAGAAACACACACATGCAACACAGGTTCTCATGTAGTTTTAGCACAATAAAGAAACACACACACGCAAACAGTCTCATGTAGTTTTAGCACAATAAAGAAACGCACACACGCACACATAACATAATCCTGTATGACTTCTCACACAACCAAAAATATCTGTTCTGACCAATAAACATTTTATCAAGAAACAAAAAAGCTGATTTAAACAGATGACACAGACATGAAAAAATCTTCTCTTTGTACTGTTCAAATAGTACATATACATACGTACTTTTATTTAATGCTTTTCTTTTTCCTGTTGACTTATTTGATTCATTTTTTTCTTCATAATAAAGCGAAAAAAGGTTTTCCCATCACAAGCTGACTATCTGGTCAAGAAATGAAGAAAAGCCAGAAGTTTTAGTTTAACAAACACAAAGACTTTTTTTATCCAAAGATTTGTTTCCAGATCATGTCAGTTTACTTTAATCCTTTGCATGAAATAGATGAACAAATAAACGAAGGTCATATCTCAAACAATGATCTCAAAAGCACCTGGACAGTAAGACATAATTTCTTTTTCATACCAATATTTTGTTTGATAACAAGTTGATTAGTTTTCAGAAGTTTAGCGTTCACAATCCAGTGCAAAGATGATTTCAGAGAAAGACAGTATTGGAAACAGGCCGGTGAAAAAGCTGACTGAGAGAAGTGACAGATGAACAGCATGACCAGCACAGAGCACAACACAGAAAATAAAAACATGAGGGTGAACAGAAGAAGAGAAACACCCAAAACAGCTTTGTGATACCAAGACAACACCAATGACCAGACCAAAACAAAAACATCAACTCCATTTCTTCTTCTTACAACACAGTCACTTTAAGTTATAAAAGATTATGAACAAAAGTTGGACTTTTGAACCTAATGCTATAGAATAACCATATAAACAAACAATACCCTTTCAGAGAAACAGTGGTACTGGTAGCATTACACTTTTAAAATTCAGCTGCACAGCTGACTCTGGATTCTGTCTCACAAAATAACAAGCCAGGATTCTGTCTTATTAAAAACAAAAACCACACCAAACATATTACTAGCACAACACACGCATAAACAAAAACAAAGCAAGTCTATGAAACTAAAGCTAGAATAATAATGATTTACTCAGCCAAATAAGAGCACAGCAATTTCAAACGACGACACAAAAATGTCACAATAAAATGTGGAACACTGACACGTCACTTTGTGTCTACAAGGACATCTAACAACACGTGCACTCAGCTACAGTCAACACCAATAACATATCAACACAGGATACACTTTCTTTATCACAGCATCACGGTACAAAATCAGCAAACTTAAAACTTTTCCTTCATATGTCAGGTAATGGGAATTAATCAGTGTCGCTCCATCACATCACTGCGATCATATCAATTTTTTCTTTCTAACCTATGGCTACACCTGATTTTTTTTTTACCTTTTGCATTTCATAATCTTTATGAAAATAAGGGGTGAGTCTGATTAGGCCCTGTGATGTGTTTATAAATGTAATGAAAAGATTACTCACTGAATAAAGAGGGGACACAGAAACACAGTTATACAAAGCAACACAAGTTTGAAATTTAGGTCTTCTACATAGGCAAACAAAAAAAGGATATTTGAAGATAATATGGACACTATCTGACTGATTTCATTTCATTTCAGAACCCCTAATCTGAGCGTCACCGAGTCTCATGCATAATCATGACTTCTTGATATACTTGTGCTATCTCAGTATCTGTCGCCATCCTGTATATTATACAAGCTGGCAAAGACCAAGCCTGTCCACACCTTGATCCTATCTTCCCACTTTTTCTTAATCTCTCTCTCTCTCCTTCTTCTGACAGGCATGGCATCATCAGGGATGGTTTCTACAATGTCATATTATATCAAGACATGGCCAAGCCATTTCGTCTTCTGCTTCAGACGACAGTGAGAAAATCTGTGAAGAACTGACAACCCCTCTTATTCTTTTCCATTTAGTGATGTGATCTATATATACAAGATGTGGAGGATATTTCAATACCTTTCCAGGGCCAGAATTTTTCTTATCATCTCTAAGGTCAGAATTCCTCCCTGTACATCATCTGAGTGAGTCCATGTCTCATGAATATGGACATTACAAATTTATGCTGTGGAACATGTAGGAAATACAGACACTACACATACAAAAGAAAGTCAGGTACAAATGCTGTAATTTTTTCCAAAAGGTCTATAATTTTGATATCATTCCTATTATCTGTCTTAATGAGTTATTCTGACAGAATTTTTTGTCCAGATTCTTTGTCCATAAGAAGCTACTGAATGATTTGCACCAAAAAAGTCAGCAAGTAATCAAGAGGTATATACCTCGTTCTTATTTAGTAGAAGACCTACAATTGAAAAATGCATTAAACTGTGTTTCTGTTTCATCTCTTCACTCAGTGAGTACTGTCCTTTACTTATGTATTTACTTGTCTCATTTGCAGTCACATATTATTTTAAGTAACTTTAAAGATAAGACACTGCTTCTCTGTTCTCATCTATCCAGTTTTCTTTCTTTCCAAGTTATGTTTCCATACAGTGCGTTCTGGATAACAGCCATTTACAAAGGCTAGGCTACAATACATTATTTGTATATTGCACTGGGAAAAAGGTTTCTTTTTCTCTGAATTGGAAAATCAGATCTTGTTGAATGTATCACATTCACAACCGGTGATATGTATAAAACTTGAATTAAGCTGACTGTAGAAAACAAGCTTTAAAATTAAATACTTCAAATTCCAGCAAACAGAAAGAATCAGTATGAACCAAAAACATCTTCATTACTTCTTTTAATATTACCTATTTCATTTTATTTCATTATGTTTCATTTTCATTATATTTTATTTACTTCTACTCTCTTTATTCTTACATGAGTGTTAAAGTATGAGCCACATTACAGTGAAATGCACAAGTATACAATTATACTAGCCCATAAACCTACCGCATCAGCCATTATTGTTGATCTCTTGCTAATAATCAACCACCTGTGTAACAGCAACAACTCAGACTCTCATGAAAGAGACTGAGGACAAACAGAAAACAAAACATGTCATATTGATTAAACGTATATGAAAACACATAAACATTTATTCTCAAACTGGACGGTACTGATCAGAAAAATCAGTCAATTCAACAGATGTGCCATTTTCTGTGATGTGTCTGTGAGATTTTGTAAACTGTACCAAGATTCATCTTGTATCATATCATTACGTTTGGGTATTCGATTACGTAAGATCAGTAAGCTTTTAGGTTTGGTATTGATTATGTAAATCTATAATATTTTAGGTTTGGTATTGATTACGTAAGATCATTCAATATTTAGGTTTGGTATGATTAGTTAGATCATTAACTTTTAGTTTGGTATTGTTTATATAAGATCATTAAACGTTTAAGTTATTTCCCTGATAAGTACTGAAATCTAGATCTTACTTTCCGCTTGGACTTATTTTTTCATAATCATGACTTTCAGTTAGTCATAAAATTGCAGTCTATCCTTGTTTTCTTTTTTTTTTTTTTTTTTTTTAAATATTTTTGTTTTGTTTTTGTTTTTGCTTGACTGGTTGGATAGCTGTTAAATTATTTTTCTTACCAATTAAGTTCATTTATTTGTTTGTTCATACATATGGTAGGTTATTTCTTACTAGATAGTTTTTGTTTGTCTGCCTGTTTGTCTGGTTAGAAGACTGGTCAATTGATTGCTTACTGCTTACATGATTTGTTAGTTTGCTTGTTTGTCTGTTAACCTGCTTTGGCACTATGCCTATTTCTTTGCATATTTGTCAATCTGTTCTGCTTACTGAAATGTGCTCATCTAAAGATATACATTTATTTTCAAAGAGTACATTCATTTTCAATGGAATTATACACAACACCTGTAAACTTTATTACAAATAAATAATTAACAAAATGGCAAAGAAGAAAAAGACTGATAATGATATGACTATGTGTGTGTGTGTGTGTGTGTGGTGTGTGTGTGTGTGTGTGTGTGTGTGTGTGTGTGTCTGTGTGTGTGTGTGTCTGTGTGTGTCTGTCAGTCTGTGTCCTGTTGTTCATATGCATTGTACATAAATGCACAAGACAAAGAGAGAGAGAAACACAGAGAGACAGATCAACAGGCAACAGACAGACAGATAGACAAGGCAGTCATGTTTAAGAAAATATGTAAAGGAGTTGAAAAACCTCTTCATAACTGTTTAAAAAAAAAGTCTTATTCATTTCCCCTGTTAACAGTCTAATAATGTCAATTAAATCTGATGTACCATGTGTATGTAATGTGTCACCACAACAAGGACAACTCCATCGTGTTACTTCTTGATACACATTCCATAAAATATGTGGAAGAAAAAATACCTATTATTAACACAATAAAATGATAATGATAACAGTGAATTGTCACTGCAGAGAACTTGGAACTAATATCAGAGAACTCAGAACTGGTACACTGACAGATAGAATGAAAAAATGTATACATAAAAAAATGGATGAATATGATAACTCGAAAGGAGTATGATGGAACCTGAAAGAGAAAAAGAGATAGAAGGAAGAAAGAGAGAACGGAAGAATGGATGAAACAAAATGTAAAGACAGAAAGAAACGGAGGGGTGGTGGTGGAGCGAATATGATATAATGTCTCGCACTGGAAGGCCTCTAAAGTCTAGAAAGGCACAGCTATCACAATCACTGAAATCCCAAGTTTTAAGCTGCATTTGATCACGAATAATTCTCAAATCATTGAAAACAGCGCTCAGCGCTTCGAGTACAGTTTAAAATCAAAATGATTGCGCATAATCATACGATCTAGAATTAAATTCAGTTCTGCAAACAAAAATCGATATAATAATCTGGGGATAAAAGATGACATAGTTGCAATATCACATTAACCGCAAGCTTCACCAAAAATTCTGTACAAAGAGAAAGATACAAACCGGCATGTTTGTGCTTTCACAGTAGCAAATCCGACTTCAAGCAGTATGATTCTCGCGTTGGATAGCAACCAAAGCAGTCGTCAAGTGTTTCTTTGTCGTAAAATTATTGACATTTTGTTAGCGATTACAAATATTTCATAATCGGTAAATTAAAGAGTTGACATCAATTTCTAAAATCTCATTTGAAGCAATATTGTTTTGATCGATTATAATGTTTTGTTGATAAAAAAAAATGTGTCGTAATTGCGACATCTCAAGATATCAAGGTCAAGAACCATTCTTTCTGAGAATAAAATGTTTGTTCAAATGCTGTTTGTTTTCTATCTTTGTGCATATATCTTTGCATCTTCAGCTCTGGGAGAAATCGAATATAATCATTTAAGAACAGGTTCTCAGAAAACATTAGAAATTCTCAACAGTTTGTAATGATTTTAAACACTTGGTGTAACTAAAGCTAGAAATTTGACAATTGTGCCTTTTTACCCAAAAGTAGTAGTAAGGTAAGTGTGATGGTCCCACCAGGCATCGGTAGAGATTGGTAAATCGCTCAGTGTTCAGACCATTTCTCTCTCTGTGGCGCGCTGTCTTGATCTTGATAGACTGTTCCAAATATTTGTTTGCAAACACGTTATAACGTATTTGACACAACGCTTAGAATCTCTTAACGCTGGAATTCATTGCCTTATAAGTATCTGTATTGTCATTAACCTCATCTGTTGAATCATCTTGATATGCATTTGAAAAATAAGAAACAAAACAAATCAAAACAAAACAATCATTTTACATTTGAGACACACGTCGAGAGATCGGCAACTACACGATTTTTGTTATTATCAGTGTTTGATATCACTTGATCAGCACCAGCACCGTTACCATCGGCGTGCGAGTGTCACAGAAATGCTCGAAAAACTCAAGTGGCCGTCTCTTCAGAAGCGACGCCAAGCGTCAAGGGTCACCATGTTGTACAAAATCCACAATAACCTGGTGCAGGTCAACAAAAGTGTCCTGGAAAAACCCATAGTAAGAGACAGAAGATCACATGGCCAGCAGTTTAAACGTCTTGCAGACCACAAACAGCAATACAGACTCTTCTCATTCTTCCCCCGAGCCATCCGTGATTGGGAGAACTCCCAGCACATATTGTAGAGGCAGACTCCCCCGACAGTTTTAAAAACAGAGTCACCTCCCACCTCAATGCTGACACTCTTGACAGTCTCGCTACTGCGAAACTTCAAGAGTAAACCCAAACAAACCCAAACATAAACTGTCCTGTATGAATGTGAGTGCTTGGTCAGGTAGGTAGTGGGTAGGGGGTGTGCTGGTAGGAGGGCCGCTGCGGCGGGGGGTGCCGGGGGCCATCATTAGGATGCCTGCCTGTCACTTCTCGTCCCCTTTGATCCAGTTAGTGGGCAGGGAGTGTGTGAATGTGAGGAGCTTTTTTTTTTTTTTTTTTTTTTTTTTTTTGTAAAGTCAGGCAGCCAGTTCGTGAACCCCCTGTTCTACCCTGTGGCAAAATAATCAAAGTGTTGATTGTGGCCACACAACAGAAGAAGAAGAAGAGCAGTCAATCTGTGAGTGTACATTGCATCGCAGGGACAAAAAAAAAAATCGTTTTGGTAATCCCGAGTATCAAGTCCCTTCACAGCATTGTGTACACTCACTTGCAACTTGAAAAAAACTGCAACTTGGAATGTTAGGACATTGCTGCAAAGAGAAAAACTGGAAAACGTCAAGATTGAGATGCAAAGGCTTAAAATCAATATTTTAGGACTAGGGGAAGTGAGATGGAAGGGGGTAGGCATGATAACATCAGGCAAGCATACAATAATATTTCCTGGTGGAAACACGCATGAAAGAAGAGTAGGCATCATGATAGAAAGGGACAAGCCAAAATCAGTCAAGGGATACTGGGCTGTGTCAGACTGAGTTTTGCTAGTGAAGTTAGATGGCAAGCCATTTGCTATCAACATCATTCAAGTATATGCACCAACATCCGCTAGTACTCAAGATGAAATTGACAATTTCTATGAAGTATCAGAGATGACCAAGGCTCAATGCAAATCACAGGAAGTTACAATAATAATGGGAGATTTTAATGCTAGAGTGGTACAGGAGAGGGTGAGGATATAGTTGGACCTCATGGCCTTGGTACACGAAATGAAATGGGAGAGAAACTTGCGGAATGGGCACAGATGAATGAATTCATAGTAGGAAACACCTGTTTTGAGCAGCCTAAAAGAAGAAAATGGACATGGATGAGTCCAGGAGATAATACTAAAAATCAAATTGATTGCATCCTGAAAGATTGAAGATTTAGAAATTCTTTGCTGACAGTAAAAACACTACCAGGTGCAGACTGCAACAGTGACCACAATCCTGTAATGGGAAGATTTCGGCAGAAGCTAAAGTACGAAGAATATATTATAAGAAAACACGTTAAAGGACCGCCTATAATGAAAGATGAAGTTAGAGCAGCATCGAAAAAGATGAAACCAGGGAAAGCCCCAGGACCAGACAATATTACTACAGAGATGATTGAGGCCCTGGAGGAATTTGGTATTGAAAAATAACAATCCTCCAAAATGAAATTCATGATACTGGAAAAATCACCAAAGATGTCAAAATCAATTTTCATTGCATTTCCGAAGAAAGCAGGGGCTATAGAATGCGAACTCCATCGTACAATCGGCTTGATGAGTCTTGTAACAAAAACCCTATGAAAAATAAACATGATGAGGACAAAGAACAGAATTAAAAGAGAAATAGCAGAAGAACAGTGTGGATTTGTGGTAGGGAAAAGAACTATTAATGCCATAGACTTCCTAATAATTATCATGGAGAGGTCAATCGAATTGAATAAGCATTTATGTTTATGTGCTTTGTTGATTATACCAAGGCCTTCGATCAGGTAAGACTTGAAGAATTGATCAACCAACTAGGAAAGCTCAATATTGATGGAAAAGATACAAGAATAATCAGAAATATGTATTGCGAACAAACAGCAGCGTGTGAATAGAAAACAATATAAGTTCTTTCCAAAATATCAAAAGAGGGGTCAGGCAGGGTTGTGTTCTGTCACCAGATTTGTTTTCACTTTACAGCAAAACCACCATGAGAAACCTAGAATGCCCTTGGATAAAGGTTGGAGGAAAAATGATAAATATCATAGTTACGCAGATGACACCATGATGATTGCTGAAAATGAAAGGGATCTACATAACCTTGTGAATATGATAGAAATAGAAAGCAAAATTAAGGGGCCTGGAGCTAAATAACAAGAAGACTGAAGTCATGGTAATCAGTAAAAAACACTAAATTACTTATGAAAAATAACAGCAAACGGCACAACTTTGAGACAGATTGATAAGTTTAAATATCTGGGAACGGTCATTCACCAGACGGCAGATGCACATCAGAAATAGCCAGCAGAATCGCCAAGCCAAAACAGCATTCAAGAAGATGGAAAGTATTCTTACCAACAAACGCCTATTCAATTAATATCAGGAAGAGAGTTCTTGAATATTATACAGAACCAATACTGTTATACGGTTGTGAGGTGTGGACAATCAACATGCAAAGCCAGAACAAGATTGAGGTAGCTGCCTGCCTCCGATCCTCTGACTTTTGCTTTTCACGCACTAAGCTCAATACCTACGGTCCATGAGCCTTTTCTGTTTCTGGTCCACTCTCCTGGAACAAACTTCCTCTCTCAGTCCGTCAGCAACCTACTTTTGTCTCCTTCAAGTCCGCTCTCAAAACTCACCTTTTCTCCTCTGCATGAAATCCTCACCTCACTCATCCCCCTCTGTAGCCTGTCTCCGCTCAGAGTGGAATCACATTGTAATATATATTTGTACATAATATGCTCTCTATAATTTTCCATTGCTTTTATTCTTTCCCCCCATTTATAGCCATGTGTGAGTGTGTGTGCGCGTGTGTGTGCGCGTGTGCGTATGTGTATGTTCAGGCTTAGATTTGATTTCTATCAAGATTTTGCGCTATATAAATATTGTAATTATTATTATTATTATTATAAATGTGGTTTGTAAGAAGAATGTTGAGAGTTCCATGGACAGCAAAGAAAACAAACGAGACAGTCTTGATGGAGGCAGACACAAGATCATTGATTAGAAGATTAGGAAAAGACAGGCAACATTTATAGGCCATTTTATGAGGAAATGGGAATTGGAGCACCTGGTCACAACGGGAAAGCTGGAGGGAAAGAGAGCAGCAGTAGACTCAGGAGAAGATACTAGACAGACTTGCTGGGAGGCTGAAGACAAGGAGGGTGGAAGATGTACTTGCAGCGACAAGGGATAGATTCGCGTGGAGGGTCCATGATCGCCAGCACCATGCAGGGCGAGAGGGCGATGATCTCACTTTACATGTCTCTAGTCTTTCTCACTGGAAGGATTGAGATATCCTACGTGTGTGTAGAAGGGTGTTTAATGTGTGTGGATTTGAAAACAAAGCAATACAATTTTATGCATTACTGTACAACATTACTGTATGCAACTGTGTGAAATCAAAATGAAAAGGCTTGAAGCACATTGTATAGAAATCTGTAACATTAAACACAATGACGCCGTAGCGACCATTTACGTTTTGTGTTCACTATAATGGTAAAAAGACTTAAACATTTGTGTACCTGATTTGACCCACGTCGTGCGGACGGTAGGCCAATGTTTACAAACGAAGCGAAGCGATAAGCGCCCTTTATCTTGTACGTTTCAGTTTACTCAGCTTCTGATTCACACTGGTATGCATGTATTAATGGTTGTGCACGTTTTCTTCATAAATTGATTGTCTATATTCAAATTGTGCGCTTGCCCGGGTTACTAAACGTATATATTATATATATAATAAATAATTATATAATAACAAGCGTTCAGCTAAATCGGAGACAGCTAAGATACAGTCTAAAGTACAAGACCTACTTCGAGGTCACATTAATTACCATGCTTTAAGGTATTGTGCATAACTTTTGCCATATGAGTTTTACGCGCACACACGTACACCCGCGCGCCACCACACACACACAACGCACGCACGTATGGCATAGGCGACAGTGATACTCTTGACAAGTTTGCATCCACACCAGCAGCTGACGCAGATACATATGCTGATAATGCTGAAGGGATTATGGAGTGCACAATAAAATGTTAGGAAGAGCACCGTTGTAGTGAAAATACTATTTGTGCCACTACCAGTCAGTTTATTTTACTTTAAAATATTATTGAAAAGCCCACTGTCAGTGTTTCAAATCATTAGATGACGATGAAGAAATGACTCGATTGGCGTCGGGAGCTTGGGAGATGAAAGCCCTGAGAGTGGCGAGGCATTAGTGCTCCAGGTCCCATCCGCACCCTCGTGGTGTATCTTGTTAACTTCAGCTTGTGGCTTGGCCACTGACTAAGGGAATCAGGCCTGATGATCGCAGGAGAAAGTCTGCAGGCTGCTCGGAAAGACAACAAACTTTGAATCTCTTTGGGGCATGTCACACCTTACTGAACAGCAAAATGGGCTGTGTCTTTAGCATCGTGCCTGGCCACTTATCACAACTGTTCAAATAACTCCTGTGGTAGAAGTAAGACAAAGTTGGGAGCTTCCAACTGCTAACTATCAAGACTGTAGTAAGGGGAAAGGTGCTGACAGCTATGCTAGCTACCGCAGGGTGAGCTGCCCGAAAGAGATGAAGACCATATAGGGGTTCCATTCTCTCTTGGTCCTGAGGCTGGGCATGCTGTGTGGCTATGTCCTGGGGTTTGTCATCTCCCCATCTTGTCATTCGGTTTATAAACCAATGACTGATGACTGGGTCCGATTGGGTCATGCAGCGGATGGATAGCCTCCCTTTGCTTGAAGAAATGACTTTTTGATTGGCATCAGTGTAGGCCTACCTGTGTATGAATAAGTTAGTACAGGTGTTATTTTATGATCTGAATAGTCTATTCTGTATGCTCAGTTATTCTGAATCCATTGTGAAGTGGCCTTTACAGCATGGCCACTTCTCAAAATTGCAGAGCTCGTCTCACTTCCCTTTTGGCATCATGGTTGCCTCCCCTCTCCCCTTTTCTTACTACTGCTCATGATGACATGGGCATTCCATCTCTTACCCACTGGACGAGGCGGCAGGAAAGTTTTTAGTCCCGTTTTTATTATCCATTGTTTGGTGTGTGTGATTTGTCTGTGACCGTGCGTTCGCGCTTGACAAAGGCTAGTTGGCCGAAAATTTGCGCTTGTTTTGTTTTGTCTTGTTGGAGACGCGCTTACATTGGTTTTCTTGTTCTTCTGGTTTGTGTTTGCTTGGGCGCGGGCAGTCAATCTTGTTTTGGATCTAGTCAGAATAATGTTGAATCTCCTCCCGTTCAAACAGTTGATGTTATTCTGCATGTCCTCTGAGCAGTCATCAGTCTTGTTTTAAATTTAACAAACTTTGTTTGATTCTCTGCTTCATGATTTATCATTGTTTTGTGCAGAGTGACAAAGACAGAGGCGTTGTGTGGAACAGTACCAAAACAGATCCATTCCATTCTGGCCATCAGGCTTGTTCTGCTGCCCAGTGTCCAACGTCCATCTGTTCACAATGTCAGCCCAGCCATTGCGTCCCAAGGTCATTCAGCTGTACAAAACAGTGAGTGGGCCAGTGGCCACACGTGCATAATTTGTGACTGTTGTTTGATGTTGTTGCTGTTTCATATCTAAATTTTATTCTCTTCTGTTTATATCTGTTTATTTGAAAAAATAATTTTGGTGGTATATTTTGAATTTTACGCATGATGCAGTTAGGCATTGTATGTAGTGCATCAGCAATATGGAAAATAATTGTCAACATTTTACAGACATGCATGCACACACACTTGCATTCATTGTTAACATACATTCCATGTGCCACTCCACATGCACACACGCACACACATACATACATACAAAAACACACATGCGCATGCGTGCGCACACACACGCGCACACACACGCGCGCACACACACGCACGCACACACACACACACACACACACACACACACACACACACACACACACACACACACACACACACACACACACACACACACACACACACACACACACACACACACACACACACACACACACGATATTCAAAAGAAAGCTTGTGAAATTGATTACTCTTTTATCTTCAATTTTACCTGCATCTGTTTTTAAATTTTCAGTTGCTTCACCTGGGCCGAGACTACCCAAAAGGTTATGACTACTTTCGCACCAAGCTAAAGAATGCTTTTATGAAAAACAAAGACGTGACGGACCGTTCTGAAATAGAGATGCTTCTGGCCAGGGGAGACTACATCGTAAAAGAACTGGAGGCTTTGTATATGTTGCGAAAATACAGGACATTGAAGAAAAGATATTACAGTGACGAGACAACCGTGTGATTACCTCTGGAGTAAATATGCAGAAATGTTTGCTATTTGATGGAAGTGTGGTTGTTGTTTTGTATAGTGTGGATTTTGTGTGTTTGGTGTAGGTCCTGTTTCTAGATAATTTACCTTCACTGTGGGCAGATACTTAATGATCTTAGTCATAGACTGCCAGTATGAAATTTGCAGATTGTGTGTGCCTCATACATTTTCTTGACATCTTTTCATTTCAGTGTAGGAAGTGTTGTCATGTATTTTGGGGTATTATTGAGCTTGTTTTAGTTCGCCTCATGAATTAGCTTAGTGATAAAATACAGGTGAAATTGCTAGAAAAGACACAGGCAATCAAGCGTACACTTCTGAAAATATGACCATATAAATATGCATGTATGTGTGTCACAGATCAATCAGAAACTGTTTTTTGTAATCTGGGCTTTACTGAACAGGCTGGTTACCAATGGAAATTTTGTGCCGTTATCTGTTCAAAATTCAAAGATGGGTCACCTGAAGGTACTGTCTTGCAGAACCAGTTTGGACTTCTTTTTCCTGTTCATAATGTCTGTATCAGGGATAGTTATCATGTGCAAATGGGGGTATATTTTGCATTAAAACTGTGATTCATATAACAGTTCTGGCCAAAAGATGTAAAAATACACAGAATTGAAGTCAAACATCAAATTTCAAAATACTTTTAATATTACTTTAGTAGTATTAGGTCCCACTCTACATATATGAATAAAAACAAATGTCAAAGAAGCTATGAAAAATGAAGTAATCATGATAAGCACAGTACAATAACATGTGAGATCAAGGCAGACAAGTATAAAGCAAATACATGTCAACCCCTTATAATCACAACAAAAATAATAATAACATAACGGTGATATTAGTGTGTGTGTGTCTGTGTGTGTATCTTTGTGTGTGTAATCATACATAATAGCAATGAAAATAACACGCACAAAACGAAGAAACACATAAATTGCAGACATAGAATCACAAGGGAAAAAAGAAAGGAAGCATGAAGAAAAACCAAGGGAGGTGGGGAGACATGTCAACTAACACTGTGATGAAAATAGATGAACCATAACATGTTCAGTGTCAAAGAAGTTATAAATTGTGATAAAATATTATTCACTTCCATATGTGGTGTTGATCAAGTGCATTACAAAGTGTGAGAGATCAAGGCAAACACACATGTAGTGAATCATTACATATGTTAACCCAAACAGTGGGGTGTCAGAATGTACAGATTTTGCTTTGAGGGGTCTTTTACAGAAAAGGTTCCCTTCAGAGGGTTTCCACATAGTCTTTTCAGGTGCCAGATTCTTTGTGATATATGAGGAATGTGTGGTGTATGAGGAGTTACATCTTTAACTTTAAGCAGTCCGGTAAGTGCCAAATACCAAGGCGAGTGACATCTACTAGTCACTGTTTATATACGCTGAGACTTGGTGTGAAGGTAATCATAGTATAGCACCAAACTGAAAACCTGACTGGCGGATTAGAATGAAAGAGAGCCTGAAGTAGTTTGGGATGGACCTGTGGAATTCATCTTGTAAATGTTTGATTGTTAAGTCCTAGAAAATGGGTAATTAAAAATGAGGTCCATATTGTGGGGCTACTTTTTATCTTTTTTTGTCCAGCCGTTTGTCCGGGGAAAGTTTTGGGGTGAGGTGAAGTTGGCAATCAGCAGCAAGACGGAAGACCTGGACTATAATCAGAGTGTGGGCATGGAGCATGTGTGAGATTCCATCAGTCGACTGCCAGGTGGTCTCTGTCTTGATCTGAATTCCAATTTCTTGATGTTGTAGGCTGGCAGGGCAGGCTGGTTGAGTAGCATTCTCAGATGACCAAACCACTTTATGTGTCTAGTGTTATTTCTGACCCAGTCCCTTCTGGATCCCTTGCTAGCTGCTGTACAGAGACATCACATCAAGTTGTGTTTTCACTCCAGGGCTATGTTCAGTGTCCAATTCAGGCACTGATGGGTGAGGGTGGGAACGAAGATTTCATTGATCAGTCTGGCTTTGGCTTACATGGGTATGCTTGGGTGCTTTGGAAAGGGTGCTACTTGATAGTTGACTGAGTTTGCCCTTTGGACTCCAGTCATTTCTCTGTCCTGTTCCCACCCTCAGCAAATATGCTTCTTAAGTATTTGAACTCTTCATTTTTCTTGAAAAATATATATACTAAAATTATGCACCACACACAAATAGGGCAAAACCACTCACTTTAAAACGCACTTTTGCCCTATTTGTGTGTGGTGCATAATGTTTGTATATATATTTTTCAAGGAAAATGAAGAGTATTTCCAACACAACAATGGCAAAGATATTCCATATTGTGAATTCTAAAAGTTATTTGAACTCTGTCGTTTGCTTGAGCAGCTGTCCTTTGATAGTGACGTCCAGCTTTGTCTGACTTATGCCAATTCTCATTCCATAGTGTTCGAATCTGTTATTCAAGCTGTCTGCTATTCAAGCTGTCTGTATGTCATTTGCAGCCGTTCCTTGTTTTCGTTCAGGATGCGGACCATTCATTTAAGGTCTCTAGGTCTGGATTGCTGTCTATGATGAATGTGTCCTTGTATACACTGAACAGTAAGGATGACAGAATGCAACCTTGTCTCACCCTGGAGTTTGCTTGGAACCCAGTTGGTGAGTCCACTTGAGGTTCATATTGAACTTTGCTGTTGGTGTGGTTTTCCCTGATGTCATCAAGAAGTTGCCCATTACACACTGTACAGTTCCACAGTCTTCTAGAGCTTGTTGCTGTTGACCCTGTCAAAGGCTTTTTCTTTTTGTCTGCGAAGACAAGTGCCATCTCAAGGGGTCACTTCGCACAAATTCTTCAGAATGAAAATCCAACACTTCATATATGAGATAGAACACATAAAACAGGTTCAGTTGCTGATTTATAATTCGTTTATAAATCAGTTTCAAAGAAACTGTGTCATGTGGAGTTGTGTAAAAAGGCCCTGCTGCTTTTTTTTTTTTTAAACTTATAATGCCTTGTAAGTAAACATTGTCCACTGTATTTATATGTTCATATGGAGAAAGAAAGAATACATGCTGCTTTTTACTGATAATGCTTTGTAAGTAAACATAATGTTTCACTTAAGTGTGAAAAAGAAATAATGTTTTTGCATATAATCCAGATTCATGTGTTACATTGCCGGTGCCGTAGTCTGTGTTCTCAGTTTTATTTTCTTGCCATTTTGTGTGTGTGTGAGAGATTGTGTGTATGTGTGTGTGTGTGTGTGTGTTCACTCACCCAGAGAGACCTGGTTACTGATCAGTGTTCTGGGCAGCACCAGGCCAGGAGTGCTGTTAGCCTGAGGCAGCAGTGTTCTGATTGGGTTAAGTAAAGTGTCCTGAATGGGTTAAGTAAAGCATCCTGAATGGGTTAACTGAGTGGGTTAAGTAAAGTGTTATGAATGGGTTAAGTAAAGCGTCCTGAATGGGTTAAGTAAAGCATCCTGAATGGGTTAAGGGTTTTGAGTGGGTTAAGTAAAGTGTTCTGAATGGGTTAAGTAAAGCGTCCTGAATGGGTTAAGTAAAGCATCCTGAATGGGTTAAGAGTTCTGAGTGGGTTAAGAAAGTGTTCTGAATGGATTAAGTAAAGTGTTCTGAATGGGTTAAGTAAAGTGTTCTGAATGGGTTAAGTATCCATTTACCTTTATTTACATTATGTACAAAAAGGTGTGTAGACAGTAGTACTTTCAGCGCTGTGCATTCTAAAACCATTTTGCCGAAGCATTTTCAGTTATTCACAAGACTGTCGTGTTGGTAGTATAGAAGACACTATATGCACAACCAGCCAATAAGAATGAACACAGTTTTCCTTTTGTGCCATGAAGTCTCTGTCAGTGTGGCATTGTAACTTTATTCATAGTGCATGCAAAGAATGGCACAGCATGTTGATTGGTCTTCTGTTTTCTGGAGAGATGATAGAAAGTTGGATTTCTGTGACACCCCCCCTTCCCCTGTTTTGACTGTTTTCTAGACTGAATATGGAAACTCTGGGACAGTAGACAGCCCTGTATACAGTATGTGCCGAATGACACACAACAGTGCTGAAAACAGATAACTGTTACTGTTAGCATGGGTTGACCATCTTGTAGAGTCCATTAATTTTGTGTTCCCTTTTGTGTGTGTTTTGTGTTCCTGTTATTTCTTCCTGCTCAGACTGGATTCCAGTTTAAAATCCTTTTTTTGTGTGTGTGTGGTTGTGTGTTGTGTGTGTGTGTGTGTGTGTGTGTGTGTGTGTGTGTATGTGTGTGTGTTAACTTCTGCATCACTTCACTGGCGTTGTGTGTGTGTGTGTGTTTTGTTGTGTTTGTGTGTGTGTGTGTATGCGTGTTCGCTGTCTTAACCCTTTGACTCCCGCACCCTATCCACCAACTACAAAAACTTTACTCTTTGACTTCCTCATTCTATCCACCAGCTTCCTGTAGGAAGCTGTTGGATAGGGTGAGGGAGTCAAAGGGTTAAATTTTTGCTTGATTTGCATAGTTGATAATGCAGGATGTTAGTGGATAGGGTGAGGGAGCCAAAAGGTTAACTTCTGCATCACTTCACAGGCGTTGATCCTCTGTGTGTGTGTGTGTGTGCGAGTGCATGTGTCTGTGTGTGTTTGTGTCTGTCTGTTTGTGTCTGTGTGTGTGTTTGCTGTCTTAACTGCTGCATTGCTTCACTGGTGTTGATCCTACACTGCTCATTCCAAGTCTTCAACACACTACCCTTCCCAAGTTCATCCTTTAAGAGTCCCAGTGCCAAGACGTCCATGCGAGCCACTGTGGGACCACCCACCACAGGAGACTGAATTACTACTGGGTCATTTTGGTGGAGTTTAACAATGCCTGTTCTGACCCAACATATGATACCGCCTGATAAATCTCTTTCAGTGATAGTAATTGCTAAGTCTGAGAGCCAGACTGAGTGAGCACACACACAAAAAAAGAATAGTATGTGTGTGTTGTGTGTGTGTGTATATATATTAGAGAGAGAATAAAGTCCCCTTGAGGAAGGCGGGTGTACCGCCGAAAATTTGGGAATATTTTACGTCGGCTAGTTGTCTTTTTCTTTACATGCTGCTTCATCTATATATATATATATATATAACGAGAATGTCACTGTGCGCCCCCCCCCCCCCCCCCAATCACCCCACAGTGAAAGCCCCTTTGAACCAGTGACACCAAAGACCCCAACTTGAATTTACCTTAGGTAAACAAGAGAAAGAAGAAATCGAAACCAAGGTGATCAGCAGATGAGGACATGAAAGGCCACTGACTCTGAGACAATTTTCACAATGCTATGATTGATAATAATTTCATGGAAATGGATGTAATAATCATGGTGCTGGGAAGTTCTGTCAATGATTGAGACTGTGTGACAGGGCTGTAGCCTACTCTACACTTACTCTTGTTATATGTCCTGCCATCAAAACATGAGGCCCAAAAGACACAGACACCTGTAGCGAGGGTCAGGAAATTTAAGCGTCTGTAGAATGGTTTAAGACTGGATTCCAGTCTTCCCAATGAGCCCGTAGCATGCTCAACTCTGGTTAAGAAGCATCCAAGGCCAATAAAGTCCCACAATGATTTTTGGGCTGATTAAGGTTTGAATCCATGACTTCCTAGTAGTAGTCCATTGCATTAACCCTTTGACTCCTGTGCCTTGTCCACCAACTGCTAAAACTTAATCCTTTGACTTCCTTACCCTATCCACCAGCTTCCTGTAGGAAACTGGTGGATAGGGTGAGGGAATTAAAGGATTAAGTTTTTGCTTCGTTAGCATGGTTGACAATGCAGGATGCTAGTGGACAGGGCGCGGGAGTCAAAGGGTTAACCATTTTGTCGTATTGACTTGTCCACTTTTTCTGTTTGTGTAATTCTGTTAGTGTTAATGATGAATTTTATTAAAATACAAACATTTTCAGTATAGAATAGTAATTGCTTTTTTATGAGTCTAATTTTCATGTCTTGGTGTTGAATTTCAGGAACAAATCAGAAAAAAAATCACTTGAATAACAAGAAACTAGACACTGAATTGTTGAATGTAGTCTTTTTCCCTGAGAGGTACGTACACATATAGAGATATTGATGTTAGAAATGGCATATGATTGTCTTACTTGAAGTGTAAATATTGTGAGTTGTTAGAAATGGCACATGATTTGTCTTACTTAAAGTGTAAATGTTGTTAATTCTGTTACATAACCGGTAAAATGGAAGTGTTTTGTTGCATTATCTGTTACATATAGATTGTGTATAAATAACATTGATGTTGCTTGTAAAATATATACATCATCTTGGAATGAAACCAGGAGTCTACAGAATCTAGTCTTGTAAATATGACAGACTGGTATTTACTGTAAGTTATGTCAGAGGGGAAAAATCATGTCCCATGTAAAACAGAATTCCACAGCTACTTGTAGATGGATTCTACCAAACTTCACAGGTTCAATCAAAGGCTGAGAGGTAGATGTGAGTGGAAAACGGTGAATTATCAAAAGATACTGGGCCATATCAGACCATGTTTTACTAGTTAGATGGAAGTCAAGCCATTTGATACCAACATCATCCAGGTAGGCCTATAGGCACCAATGTGTGCAAGTACTGAGGAAGAAACTGACATATTCTATATAGAATTAGAGACAGCCACGACTCAATGTAAATCACCGGATGCTACAATCATAATGGGAGATTTTAATGCTAAAGTGGGACAGGAAAAAGCAAATGACATACTTGGACCTCGGCCTTGGCATGCGAAATGAAAGAGGAGAGGAACTTGTTAAGTGGTGCAAGTAAATGAATTCATAATAGAAAACTCTTGATTTGAGGAACCTAACAGAAGAAAATGAACATAGATGAATCTAGGAGACAGCACAAGAAATCACATTGATCACACCCTGATTAAATAAGAGATTTAGATGTTCTTTACCTACAGCAAGAACATACAAAACAGATTATTATGTCTTAAACTTGTTAGTGTGGGTGGGTGGGGTGTTACTGTGTGAATACATGCACATCATTTTTCAATATATTTTTCTTGGAAGAAAGTTCATTCAGACTTCGTTGAATGACTAAACATGACCGTTTAGCAAACATATCTCAGTTTGGGAATGCAGGTCCAAATGAGAAACTGGCAATGTGAATAAAAAAGAAAACATTAAAATGGGGCATCATGTTGAAATTTTATAAGAGCAGTTGTCTGTGAAGATAGTGAACTGGTGAAGACTTCTAAGGTGCCCAGATGTAAGGTCATTGATTCTGTTCTCAAGTCTTACAAAGGAGTAATTTGTGTACATGTTGTGACTCATTATTATCAGGGTATCCTGTGTTATGCTGAACACCTTCTCTCTTCTCCTCCCACCCACCTACCGCTTGAAGAAATTTTCTCAAATAAAATACATTAAAGAAAAGCTCAGTTAATGTTACTTGTTTCCTCTGATGTGTCTCTTACTCAGGTTTCCACCAGTGACTTTGTTCCATTCAACCTTTGTAAGACGCCAGACACAGATGCTGAAGAAAAACATTTAAATTATTTGATGAAATGCCCATGATTTTTCAAGGGTTTTTGCACAAGTTTTACCTTTAGAAATGTTTTATCAGCTCTGTATATTTAAAATCAGCTCTGTACATTTAGGTATACATACTATTTGAAAAGGACAAATGTATATAATTACTGTTTGAAGAGGACAAAAGCATATAATTACTGTTTGAGAAGGACAGATGTGTATAATTACTTTTTGAGAAGGACAGTTTTCTTGTTTATTTGCATTTTGTGTTTCAAGCTGTGTTCCTCAGTTGCCTGTATGTATGTATTTAGCTCACACTGTGCAGGCATTATGTTGCTGCATAATCTGCATATTCCATCTTTAGTGGGTGTGATGCTGGGTGTTCTCATGTGTCCATAAGCCAGTGAATGACTTGGCTGTAGAATCAGACGGTTGTATGCATGTTGTTTAGCCCACAATGTATAAGAGTATGTGCTCTTTAACCCTTTCACTCCCTCACCCTGTCCACCAGCACCCTGCATAGTCAACTGTGTTAGCAAAGCAAAAACTTAACCCTTTGATTCCCTCGCCCTATCCACCAGCTTCCTGCAGGAAGCTGGTGGATAGGGCGAGGGAATCAAAGGGTTAAGTTTTTGCAGTTGGTAGATGGGGTGCGGTAGTCAAAGAGTTAACATGATAATCTTGATCACTGTGTTTTCTGTGTAAGATGTAACATGTGTAACATGTAAGAGAAACTGTTGGCTTTTGTAAATTGTTGGGGAGCCTTTTATCCGTACAAAAAGGCTGCAAATTCTTTGCTCCCCTCATGGAATTCTATCAAGGGTTTGTGTGAAGATTACAAGTAGGGTTAAGGTTTGAACTCTACCTTAAAAAGAGAGAAATTAAAAAAAAAAAAAAACAAAAACAAAATAAACAAAAAGCTTTGGTCTCTTTCCAGAATACATCAGCTATTTGTTGAGTGTCAACTTTGCCGATTATTGCTATTTATAAGGTAAACTGGAAGGATTCCTTACAGCATTTTTCCTAACACACTGCTTGTTAATGAAATATTCTGTATGAATAGTATTAAATATGAAGAGTATTAAGCTCCAACACCGAAAAAAACAGTAAAATTTATTAAAACATACAGACTTGAATTTTTCAAAACTACTGCAAGTCTACAACAATCATAATATTGCAAAACCAGTAGCCTTTAATGTCATTGTCTAATTGTTCAGGTACATTTCATACAACAGCCTCATACCTTTATTCACATTATGGATTTTGGAAAGATAAAAATAAATCATGGTGGTACAAATAGTATCCTTTGAGGGTGCATGTATCTCAGATGTCTTATTAAAATGGAAAGAATAATCAAACAGAAAATTGTCTGGGCTTGTTTAATATTAAAGAAGGGTCCATAGACTCCTTATTATCAAGATCTCTGTTCAGTTGAAGTGAAAATGGAAATATATGGTTGTTGCATGGGCTAATAAAGGAATATTGCAGATGAACTGAAATTTCCTCCAGTTTGTAATGTGTGGAAACGTGTGTGCGCTTGCATATATGTGTTTGTGTGAGATTTTACTTGCCTTGAAACAACTGGTAGGCTACATAGTGGCAATATAAAAGTTTACTGGTATCAGCTTTGAGTAAGCTAGTACAGTCCTCTAGTAAAACACAATGAGGATCCCTTCTCCATCGCAACATCTGTACTCCACTCAGAATACAAGATAAGAAGGAAATCTGTACTCCACTCGGAATACAAGATAAGAAGGAAATCTGTACTCCACTCGGAATACAAGATAAGAAGGACATCTGTACTCCACTCTGAATACAAGATATGAAGGACATCTGTATTCCACTCGGAATACAAGATAAGAAGGACATCTGTACTCCACTCTGAATACAAGATATGAAGGACATCTGTACTCCACTCAGAGTACAAGAAGGACATCTGTACTCCACTCTAAATACAAGATATGAAGGACATCTGTACTCCACTCAGAGTACAAGAAGGACATCTGTACTCCACTCTAAATACAAGATATGAAGGACATCTGTACTCCACTCGGAATACAAGATGACATCTGTACTCCACTCTGAATACAAGATAAGGACATCTGTACTCCACTCGGAATACAAGATAAGGACATGTGTACTCCACTCTGAATACACGACATGGAGGTCATATTAAAGAGATGTCACTAACAGCAACATATAATCAAGTCTCTTTACCATTGTTATTACTGTTTAAAGCCCAGCCATCTGCACAGAGCTTTATCAGAGTTATAACCATCTCAACACCTCTGAACTTGAAACAAAACAACAACAAAAAACTGAAAAGGAAAACTAGATAAACATATCAATGCATTATCAAGTTTGTGCACCTGGCATTGATTACTTTGTCCAATTTATCACCAGGGGGGTTACAGACACAAACCTGAATAGAAATATATAAACATAAGTAGGCCTACTCAAAAACATACATAACGACTGGCCTTAATTACCTAAACATACTTCTACACATCTTACTTACTTAGAGCTAGAAGTGAAGTTAACCCTTGGACTCCTGCACCCTATCCACCAACTACAAAAACTTAACCTTTGACTCCTCACCCTATCCACCAGCTTCCTGCAGGGTTAAGGTTTTGCTTCACTAGCATGGTTGACAATGCAGAACGCTGGTGGATAGAGTGTGGGAGTTACAGGGTTAATATATATGCTCAATTATCAATCCTAGGAGAAGGTATGGAAGGTTTTATGGAAAACGTACAAGTGAATGCGCCAGCAAGGCAGAAAATGATAACAAGGAACAATGAAAGCAAAGGAGCAAGGAAGAAATAATAATAACAACAATAATAATAACAATAATAATAATAGTAATGATAAAATAACAATATCCTCAGCATCATCAATATTATTATCATTAGTATTGGTATTATTACAGTATTTAAATGGCGCCAAATCTTGACAATTCAAATCAAAGCACACTTGTGCACCAGACATATGCATGCAATAAAGCAGACTACCTTTCAATATACAAAGAGACCTACACAAACTGAGGGAAAGCGGTAGTTGTAGAATTCATTGTTGGGAAAAGAGGTGTGTTTTCAAATTGGATTTAAGAGCAGAAAGGGTAGGTGTTAGGCAAAGGAAGAGAGTAAGTCTATTCTAGGCAGACAGTCCTGAGACAGCAAAAGAACGCTTGCCAACAGTTGATGTTTCAGAACCTGAAGGGAAAGACTATCTGAAGCTGAGTGCAAGGTGCAAGTTGGCATAAAAATATTGACATTGTCACAAAGATATAATCGAGCAGACTGTGTATAGATTTGTAACTCAGGTATCTAGCTTATACTCAATTCTTTTTAAGAGTTGGTGTATAAATATTGATGTCACAAAGATATGATGGAGCAGACTGATGAACAGATTTGTGTCCACAAGATATCCAACTTATATTCAGTTCTTCTTAAGACAGGCAGCCAGTGCAGAAAGTGAAGGAGAGGACTGATATGATCAAACTTGTTCTTTCTGAGGACAAGACAAGCAGATGTTTTGTATGTGCTGCAGACAGAGGACAGAAGAAAACTGGTAGTCCAAAAGGAAAGCATTACAGTCAAGACGAGACAAAGTGAGATTTGTCACAAGCTTTGATGCAGCCTCAGTTGAAAAATATCTTCAAATGTAATCAATGTGCTGACCTGACAGTAGCATGATTGGCAGGTCTGGGTCAGAAACTTCTGCATAGAAAGAGTGTTGTCCAGGGTCACACCCAAGTTCTCGACAGAGTCAAGAGAGAGGGATGATGTCACCTAGTTGGATGGCATTCGGTGTAATAGAGGCAAGTTTATTTTTGGTGCCTACGAGCATGACTTCCGTTTTATCACCATTTAACTGTAGTTTATTTTGTGTCATCCAGTTCTGGATATCAATGTAGCATAACAGCTAGATGCTTCTGAGATTAGAAAAGAGCTATTTTCAGGGATGGTCCTATTCTGGAGTTGTGAATCATCTGCATAAAAATGATGTATCATGTCACGCTGGTTGGTGATGTTGGCTACTGATGAAGTATAAAAGGTGAATAGGACAGGCCCTAGATCAGAACTCTGAGGAACTATGAGGAACCAAACAGGCTCAGTCTGTGTTCTGTTGACGACAACTAACTGAAAGATACAAGGAGAACCAAGAAAGCAGCACAATGAATAACGGAAGAGAAGGATAGAGCGGTCACTGGTATCAAGGCAGCTGACAGATCAAGGAGTGTTAGGAAAGAAATGTAACCAGCATCAGAAACAAGAACTTGAAGAAGTTCAATGACTATGTGAACAAGGGCAGTTTCTGTACTGTGGTATGTTCGATGTGCGGACTGGTAAGGATGATGGAGATGATTTACGGGCAGATGCTCATTCAACTGTTTTAGTTCAACTTTTTCAAACAGCTTGGACAGAAATGGGAGATTTGATACAGGTCTCTGACTTTTAAGTTCATTTGGATCAAGATTTTTTTTCTTGAGAAGTGGCCGGATGAGAGCTGTTTTGAAAGTAGAAAGGAAGACTCCTGAGATCAAAGAAAAATTGTAAATGGAGGTGATTGATGAAAGATAGTGCTGGCAGGTTTGTGAAAAGAGAGAGGCTGGAATGGGGTCAAGTTCTCAAGACTTGAAATACATTTCTTTGAGGATCTTTACGATCTCAGTCTCAGATGTCAGGTGGAGAGAAAGAAGAGGCATTGCAGTAAATGGAGGGCCAGAAGTGCTGGGTGAAAGAGAGTTGAGTCAAGCTTGGTACACAAATTAGAACTCTTGGAAACTTAAAAAAAATTTAAAAGCACAGTCAAGAACTGAATGGTGCATGTGAATTTCAATCACACAATTCATCTTACACACAGAAAGCAGGCACTGACACACCATGATTTTAAAACAAATTAAAGCACACAACTTTATAAGCTTTGTTTCAAACTGTCATAACATTCTATTAACATAATCAGCTTTATGTTTCAAACTGTCACACAGTTCTAATTTACCTATATGCACAAACGTAACTGACCTTTTAAACAGATTTCTTCATGTTCAACCCTTGTTATTGATCTAATCATCATCATCACGAGCACGGATGTTCCGTTTTATCCCCTTGCGGCTTTTAAAGCCAGCTTTGACTGCATCGTCCTTCATACTAGAGTCCGTTGACTCTTTCTCTGCTGCTCCCTCCACTTCTTCTCCTGTGTCTGACTTATCCCAAGTATCAGTTGCTGATGGTCGGTCTCCGTCAAACTTACCTTTATCAGACTGACCACTAGACTTATTAGTTTTATCCTTCTTAGTAAAAGAGAGCAGGCCTTTGGAGCAGGCTGCAGACCCAACATCAAAAGTTTCTTCTTCCCCCAAACCCATTTCCTCTTTTTCCTGTTTCTCTCGGAGCTTGCGCTGCTCATCCAGAAATGCCAGAGCAGCCTGAGTGTTGGATTTCTCCGACATTTCTGATCCCTTTACATCTTCCAAGGAATAGTGTGTCCAAGACTGAGGCCCTTTGCCATGGTCTGGTACACGATTACGTTGATTCTGGCGCCTACTAGGAGCTCTTCCAGAAGGTCTTCGGAACATGGCTGGTCTTCCAGCTGACTGTGGTCTTACTCCTCTTTCGACAGCATCACCAGAATCCTGCTTTTTGGAGGGATTCATATCTGCTTCAATATTTTCTGGAATATTGTCTGGATGTGTAAGTCTGTCTATATTTCCGTCTTGGTCACTGCCTCTCTTGCAAACCTTTTTAATGGTATTGGGTCTGGACATTCCAGAATTGCTCCTGTCAGCAAGGTCATCATCATCATCATCATCATCATATGTTTCAAATCAGCAAAGTCTTCTACATCTGTTCTATCTTGTTCATTGGAGATATGTTCACGCTCAAGAACATCTAGTCCACCAAAGATATCACTGCTGCGTCCCTCAAAACCCCTGTCTGCATTCTTCAGGGTAAAGTAAGTGGCTGCTGTCTCTTCTTTTTCCTCAGACATAGTTGTCAGTGGCTGGTTTCACTCTGACCTGAAAAAAACACAAAACTGCTCAGTTATCATAATAACATTCACTTGATGAACAAAAAATCTCTCATTTGCATGGTTCACAGGCACCACAATAAATTGTCAGCTCCTCATGAGGCTTTCCTAAAGTGGAGTGAGTGGTCTTCTCTTGTATCCTAAGAGCATGCACTGAAACAGAAAACACCAAAATTCTGGACATGAGAGAGAGACATTTCCAGGAAGAAGACCAGGAAGTCTTGAAGATCAGGCAGTTAAGTTCATTTCCGAACAAAGTAGTTGAATGAGAATGTCTGACCAGAATAGTGAAATGAGCTGCCCAACAAGACAATATACTTGTACCAAGCAACACTTGCATAACAGGAGGTGAGCTTCATGTCCACTTTCTGACCTACACGAAAGAAGACCACTCACTCTAATTGAGGAAAGCCTCATGAAGAGGATGACAATCTGAGGTGGTTGTTATTATGTTGTGTTGATGTGAGTCCTTTCCTGCATTACATCCAGAGAGAACACTGGCTGGATTGCAACATGCTTTAGTCTACAGGACCCTCAACCAGAACATACACAGAGCAATAATGCCAGATCAAGCTGGAAGTGGAGGAGTGATGGTTGCACAACAGTGATACCAGAGGCACACACACTCACACACACACACACACACACACACACACATTCTTACAAACACACACGCGCACAGCAAAGCACACGCACGCACACACACACGTACACACACACACACACGTACGCAAGCACACACACGCAGCAATATATAAACACAGTATGCCTCTTTATTCATATGAAAAATCTTATAATCTTTCTTCATTACATAAGTCAGTGTTTAAATTTTAATATTCTGTGGTTTCTTATGTGTCTTCTTACTTGTATAGCTTTAATGTTTGTTGTTATCTTATTGTGTATGTAATTGTGAACATTTTTTATCACCTTTTGCCTTTCTTGCGAAATGTAAAGCGCTGGTGAGCATGTTTTTATATGGAATATGCACTATACAAATAAACATTATTATTATTATTATTATAAGATGAAGGCTGTTGGCTAGGAAGGGATGGTTCCGCTTAACGTAAACTGACCACAATGCAAGAGCCACATTTAGAACTATTGTGATATGGTCTGTGGTCTAACTCCAGTACTGTTTCTTGTAATAAGTATGACACATATCTAATCACTACAGCGGTGCCAACAGGTGACTTGCATGGAGAGATTTGTCATCAATTTTCACGTTAAGGTCAGAACACAATCTTCATATTAATAACATCCGCTTGCTTTTTGTTGTTGTTGTTGTTGTTGCTGATGATGTTGTTGTTGTTGATGACAAACTGTGCCAACTTCATTTTATGGACTCTGTGCAAACCATATTTTGTGGTTTGCATAATTCATATTCATGAACTTTTCTTAGTCTGAAAATCTCATATTGACAGAACAGAAAAACGAAAAGGCAAATTTTCAATGGAATAAAATAAACATGAAAAATAATACAGAAAATAGATCCACAATTATTCATCATTACATCCAACTCCAAGATTAAAAATCATGCATACACCACTTCAGAGTGGCAAAATGGTTAGTGCAATGGAACGATGACAGGATGTTGGAGGTTTGAATTCTCTTCAGTTCATATTATTGTGGGGTTTTTAAGCCTCAATGAGCTTATGCCTGAAGTTAAGCATACTATGGGCTCACTGGGAAGACTGGGACTACATACAACTCTTCTTAAAAAAAGATATGTCACTGATGGTATAGATATGTCACTGATGGTATAGGTATGTCACAGAGAATATAGGTATGTCACTGATGGTATAGGTATGTCACAGAGGGTATAGATATGTCACTGATGGTAAAGATATGTCACTGATGGTATAGATATGTCACTGATGGTATAGGTATGTCACAGAGAATATAGGTATGTCACTGATGGTATAGATATGTCACAGAGGGTATAGATTTGTCACTGATGGTAAAGATATGTCACAGAGGTATAGATATGTCACTGATGGTATAGATATGTCACTGATGGTATAGATATGTCACTGATGGTATAGATATGTCACAGAGGGTATAGATATGTCACTGATGGTATAGATATGTCACTGATGATATAGATATGTCACTGATGGTATAGATATGTCACTGAGGTATAGATATGTCACTGAGGGTATAGATATGTCACTGATGGTAAAGGTATGTCACTGATGGTAAAGGTATGTCACAGAGGGTATAGATATGTCACTGATGGTAAAGATATGTCACAGAGGGTATAGATATGTCACTGATGGTATAGATATGTCACTGATGGTATAGATATGTCACAGAGGGTATAGATATGTCACTGATGGTATAGATATGTCACTGATGATATAGATATGTCACTGATGGTATAGATATGTCACTGAGGGTATAGATATATATGTCACTGAGGGTATAGATATGTCACTGATGGTAAAGGTATGTCACTGATGGTAAAGGTATGTCACTGAGGGTATAGATATGTCACTGATGGTATAGGTATATCACTGAGAGTATAGATATGTCACTGAGGGTATAGATATGTCACTGAGGATATAGATATGTCACTGATGGTAAAGGTATGTCACTGAGGGTATAGATATGTCACTAATGGTATAGGTATGTCACTGAGGGTATAGGTATGTCACTGAGGGTATAGATATGTCACTGATGGTAAAGGTATATCACTGAGGATATAGATATGTCACTGAGGGTATAGATATATATGTCACTGAGGGTATAGACATGTCACTGAGGGTATAGATATGTCACTGAGGGTATAGATATGTCACTGATGGTAAAGGTATGTCACTGATGGTAAAGGTATGTCACTGAGGGTATAGATATGTCACTGAGGGTATAGATATATCACTGATGGTAAAAGGTATATCACTGAGGGTATAGATATGTCACTGATGGTATAGGTATGTCACTGAGGGTATAGGTATGTCACTGAGGGTATAGATATGTCACTGAGGGTATCTATATCTTCGGGCCAAGTTGACTGCCAGGATATATTATGAAAATGAGCATACAGTACAGCCTTGTCACTATTTCTAAATCTGAAAAGAAATTTCTTTGCATTTCACCATCAGTATCATCCCCAGTCTCATCTATTAACTTAGCAATAGCACTGTGGAAAACTTTCCCAGATTCTGTGGACCTTCATGCCCCACTCTCATTGTGACCTCCTTTTGGTGTTTAAGAACAGACATGAGCAATGTGGGGACAATGATACAGAGGTGTACAGAAGATAGAGCAGCTAAACAAAACAAAACAAAAAATACTGTACTGTTTCAATGAGACTGAATCTGGACTGATTTTCTTCAATCAGCAATGCTTGGAAGTCCTTTTTTTTTTTTTACTCAATTTTATTCTAAGCACAAAGCTTTAACTTGATGGGCTCTGTCTCTCAGTATGAAAACATGCCTAGCAGCAAGGCCAAGACTTCACTGGGAGTGTGGGGAATGGGGATGGGTGGGTGTCAAAGAAGAATGAAATGGATAATTTCATTAGGATAAGTCACTAAGAGTTAGAATGAAACTGTGTCAGTTGTTTGCACAATGTAAAACATGCAAGGATGCACACACACAGAGTAAACATTAAAAAAAAAACTATGCATAAATAATTTCATCAAAACTACATGACTCATGACTGCATGAACAAACGAATTACTACCTATACAAATGCATACACACATGCCTATGCATGTACACATACAGGCTAACAAACATGCAGGCACATAAGCACTCAAGTGCATATGAAGAAAAAACATTCTGAAAAAAATTGTACAGGAAGTAATTATACTGCATTCTGGGGTAAATATCCTTATAAAATGGTTACTATGTAGCTTTCATGTTCCAAGTTTTTCAGTACCGGTAAATGAGAATCTGTGTCTTTTCTATGATGCTGTTATTGTAGAGGAGCCACAGACCTTTCACACAGATGTCACTGATCGAGTGGTACTGCTGGTTGAAATGATTTGATATATATATGTTTTCTCTTTAACAATGGGCATCAGCAAAGTGTTCTAGGAAACATGTCAAAGGTATATCCAGTTTCACTGAGTTAAAGTTGAATGCATTTAGGGCAGTTGATTACACAGACAGTATTGCAGGTTTGACAGTTGAAATGTTTTATGATTTTCAATTTCACAAAAGGACAAGTCTTGCATTTAGATTTGTTGTATAGGCTTGTTCCCAGAGGGTGGGGAGCAGGCTTTCTGAGTCTGGAACTTTAGTTTCAGCAAGTCACAGAGGTTCATGTCTGTTCTGAGACAATTAAGGGTGTCTAGTCAAAAATTTCAGCTACAGTGGGATAAGACTGTAGAATGTCTCCATTGACCAATTTGATATTTTTCTGTACAGCAGACCAAATGGTGGTAGAGTTAACTGAGAATTATGTCACCTTCATTGCAGTTTTTGGCTCAGAATGATGGATATGTGACAAAGAAATGGAATTGACTTTTTCAGAGGTTTCATCCTTCATAAATAATATTGAGTGGCAGTGTCTCTGTAACAGTGTAAGAGTAAGAAAGCTTAAGTCATTTCAAAGTATTTGTTGAAATTCCCCATTCTGTGTTTGATTTTATCATTTGTTAGTGTCTTTTGCAGTCTATGATTTGTCTGGAAAATAATAATATTCTAGCATTAGTAGATTATCTGACTGGCTGTATAATTGAACGATTACTTCTCAGTGATAATGATATTCAAACGTTTCAAATCTATGAGAGAGAGGTGTTATGAGAAAGAAACTCTATGAGACAGCTCGAGCCTTTTTAGTTTATTTTGGTTTCTGGTTTTTGTTGCGTGCATGTAATTCAGGCTTGTCTCGTGAAACGCAAGTTTTAACACAACATTATCATTATATTTATCAATAAATACCGCCATCTTTTGTGTTTTGACAGGAAACAAAAATGACAGAAATGCTAAACAGACTAGATCAGCCTACTTTTTCAAATGTTGTGGTAAGGAAGACTGCATAGAAGCAAATCCCATGGGCTTTTATAATATAGCCTACGGCTTTCAGTACACGCGAGAGCCGTGAAGTGGAATGAAAGGAGATGGGGGTGGGGGTTACCGGGGAGTAATCATTGTGTGTTTGTGCGTTCGCTTGTTTTTCTGTTTATTTGTTCTGAATCGTCTGTATGGCTATCAAAAGAAGACACATTGAAGAAAATATCTTCATGTAAAATCATTTGTATAAAAAAACCAAGGCCCTACGGTATTGATTTTTTAAAAATGTCAGATGTCTTTTACGTCAATCGTTTGTAGAATCACATCCGGCAGATGCAGCGGGGGGGAAAAAAGCATTGTTTGATGCCGACAAACTAATCACAGCAGATTATCGTGTTAGTAGGCATACTTCAGAGAAGAAATCATGAGCGGAGGAGTTTATGGAGGCGGTAAGCATAATTTCAGTCAGTCTAGTATTGTAGAAGAATAGGCATAACGTGTTCTTTAAACTAGTATTCGATACGAAGACCTATCAGAAACTCGCGTGGGTATGTCACTATGACTATCGTATTAATTTATAATCATGACTATGACTATGATACTGTGACTTATAGATTTGATGATCTTTGAGACAAGTTTAACAAAACCTCTTTTTTCAGCCTGTTCTGATCCTCTCATGGACTGCCTATTTAATGAATTTCAACTAGTCTCTGAAACTGAACAATATCGCCAGTATTCTTTTAACTTTTTAGTTTGTTGTCTTGCTGTACACAGGACCTGTTTGTTGTCTTGCTGTACACAGGACCTGTTTGTTGTCTTGTTGTACACAGGACCTGTATGTTGTCTTGCTGTACACAGGACCTGTTTGTTGTTTTGCTGTACATAGGACCTGTCTGTTTTGCTGTACATAGTCATAGGACCTGTTTGTTGTCTTGCTGTACATAGGACCTGTTTGTTGTCTTGCTGTACACAGGACCTGTTTGTCTTGTACACAGGACCTGTCTGTTGTCTTGTTGTACATAGGACCTGTTTGTTGTCTTGTACATAGGACCTGTTTGTTGTCTTGCTGTACACAGGACCTTTGTTGTCTTGCTGTACACAGGACCTGTTTGTTGTCTTGTACATAGGACCTGTTTGTTGTCTTGCTGTACACAGGACCTGTTTGTTGTCTTGCTGTACACAGGACCTGTGTGTTGTCTTGCTGTACACAGGACCTGTGTGTTGTCTTGCTGTACACAGGACCTGTTTGTTGTCTTGCTGTACACAGGACCTGTGTGTTGTCTTGCTGTACACAGGACCTGTTTGTTGTCTTGCTGTACACAGGACCTGTTTGTTGTCTTGCTGTACACAGGACCTGTTTGTTGTCTTGCTGTACACAGGACCTGTGTGTTGTCTTGCTGTACATAGGACCTGTGTGTTGTCTTGCTGTACACAGGACCTGTGTGTTGTCTTGCTGTACACAGGACCTGTTTGTTGTCTTGCTGTACACAGGACCTGTGTGTTGTCTTGCTGTACACAGGACCTGTTTGTAGCAATGCCGTGCGAACCGAAACGCGACGTCAAATTTGTGGTACCAAAAACTGGGGAAAACCAGGGCCGGCCGCAAAACTGGGGGGGTCTTCGGTTCAATCAAGTATTACTGCCTCTTTAATCGGTGTTTCATTCTTATTTTTTGTCTTATGTGAATAAGAAATGAATAAAGATTTGAATGATTGCCTTTTTATATACTTAGAGCGAAAATGGAATTAGTTATTTGATGAGAAAGTCGAAAATCCGCGCTTCGGGCGCAATCGCGGATATGGTATGCGTTTAGAATCGAAGTTTGTTCGGGATGCTTCACTATTTCGGTCGGTACGGCTATATTTGTGAACCAATCACATTGTAATTTTGCAGCCAATGAGAATTAATGTAACAGAATGATATATCCCGACGACACCTGTGTGTGCCAGTTTCGAACAGAGATCGACGCTTCCAAAGTTTTGCTTTTTTTCATCGGAAAAGTTTGCAGGCAAGTCGCCATTTTTGGAACTTGTCGTCGGCGGGATTCGATTTTACATGCTTTTTTCTATATGCATGTGTAATATGAAATCAATTTGATTTAAAATACGGCCGTACGCCAACTTTTTACATGAGGATCTGTACCAGATCAACGTCGGAATGTGCTTACGCCAGTAGCCTGAGTAGGCCTACAACGCGAAACAGAACGCTGTGCAAGTTTCAGCTCGGCAAGTTTTGCGCTGTCAAAGACTAGATCTAGATCTAGCAATCAACAGATCAAGTTCTGTTTTATCTGTAACATTGTATTTTTCAAGAAAAAGACTACTGCGTTTGAACTCGATTCGGAGTTGTTAGCCGAAGCTTGGTTTGTCAACCATTTCCTTCCCGAGGTCATGCTAATTCGCATGTCGCTGTGTAGACTTGCTCACCCCATGACGGGCGAGCTTACTACTAAAAATACTATGTGATCGACGGGCTTCCCGGGGCCGTGGAAAATGGGTTTGCCCAAACAGAGGGGTAACCCGCGTCCTCCAACTCTCTCTCTCTCTCTCACTCAAATTTTAAATGAATGAATAAACAGATCTAAATAATTTTTTTTTTCAAATCAACAAACAATTCTGTGCAAGTCAATGTACTTTCCTTGACATGAATCTCTCTGTCTCTCTGTCTCTCAGAGAACAAAAAATGAATAAATAACAAAAAATGAATAAATAAGTAAATAGGCCCCAGTACATTCATATCCAAGTCATTGTTAACAGGCATGATCCTCTCTCTTTCTCTCTCTCTCTCTCTCTGACAACACACACACACACTAATACACATAGAGATTTAGAATGTCACAAAACAAAATCTTCTGTTCATTGTTTATTGTTATAATATTCTTTATTTAGGTTTTGAAACTGAATAGAAGGCTGTGAGTTGTATTATTTGTAAAGTAGGCCATCCCATTAGCTTACGTAGTTGTTTCAATTTGTTGTCAGTATCTGGAAAGGATATGCCTATTGTCATTAATTTGTTTTAACGGGAAGATTGCATCTTATTTAGTAGTAGCCTATTATTGATTCGTATTAAAGGGCAAGAGTACTCTGGAAACACTTAGCAGGATTGCTCTGCTTTGATGGATTTTTACCAGTAATATGCTAAAAATCAAAGTCGCGAGTTTGGGCTTAATGTTAAAGTAATACATGTATTGATGTGGAGACTATGCATTATGGTTTCCTTTCCTTTCCAGTCTCTCAATGAATAGTATATATTATGCTGAAATTCATATATTTCTCTATTGTAGGACTAGGAGTTAAGTGACCTGTTCCTGAATGGCGAGTGGTCCCATATCCTCCCAGAAGTTTTCTTTGAACGCTGGCTGTGCTAAGTGTTCGGGGACTTGACTCATCCACAGTCAGTCAGTCAGTTTTCTAAACACTGATGAATAAAATAAAAATCAAATGTACTGTGCAAAAATCTTGTCTGATAAGTGATATGTTTTCCTCTGTGTGTGTGTATGTGTATGTGTTGTATGTGTATGTGTGTGTTTACTTTTTAGTAGAATATTGATCAGATGATATTTTTGGATAGCCTGCAGCATAAAAGCATGCAGTAATTTTTAATATTTCAACTATTTAAGTGATTCCAGAAGTCATTGATTCTCAGATTTCCTTTTATATGTACAGAAACTGATGAAATATTACAAATTATTCATAAGACTACTGAAGTAGCGAGTCGTGACTTTTTTGGTTTAATTTGCAGTAATAAGACACTTGAACGATGAGCAAAATGATTTTATATCTATCTCATGAAATGATTATATATCCTTGTTTTGTTTCTAGCTTCATTTTTGTCTGTTATTAATACAATATGGGCAATTATTAATGAAAAACAGATAAAACATGCCAAATATCACATGTTTCCTGTAATAAGACAAAAATGGCTCGTCGCAGAGTTACGATAATGGTTTCATTCAATTCGGCATACAAAAATACATCAACGATCAAAATTTTATGACATTTGGTCCTGTCTGTCTCTCACAATTACAAAATGAATGTCATTTCCAGCAAAATCAGCATACCATTCCATTTGATGGGTTTGTTCTGTGACAGCTGGTCCTTCTTTGTCCCACTAAGACGTGGTACCAAAATTTAAGAAATTTTTTACGCTTCAAATTCGAATATCTCGTGAACTAATAGTCCGATCTGAAAAATTTAAACTGCTTTTTACTCAGAACAACAATATCTTCAAAACCATATAAATCTTTTAACTCAAAACCCAATTTCAATTTTTCATGCGGCATTGCTACTGTTTGTTGTCTTGCTGTACATAGGACCTGTGTGTTGTCTTGCTGTACACAGGACCTGTTTGTTGTCTTGCTGTACACAGGACCTGTCTGTTGTCTTGCTGTACACAGGACCTGTGTGTTGTCTTGCTGTACACAATACCTGTGTGTTGTCTTGCTGTACACAGGACCTGTTTGTTGTCTTGCTGTACACAGGACCTGTGTGTTGTCTTGCTGTACACAGGACCTGTGTGTTGTCTTGCTGTACATAGGACCTGTGTGTTGTCTTGCTGTACATAGGACCTGTGTGTTGTCTTGCTGTACACAGGACCTGTGTGTTGTCTTGCTGTACACAGGACCTGTCTGTTGTCTTGCTGTACACAGGACCTGTTTGTTGTCTTGCTGTACACAGGACCTGTTTGTTGTCTTGCTGTACATAGGACCTGTGTGTTGTCTTGCTGTACACAGGACCTGTGTGTTGTCTTGCTGTACACAGGACCTGTCTGTTGTCTTGCTGTACATAGGACCTGTGTGTTGTCTTGCTGTACACAGGACCTGTGTGTTGTCTTGCTGTACATAGGACCTGTGTGTTGTCTTGCTGTACACAATACCTGTGTGTTGTCTTGCTGTACACAATACCTGTGTGTTGTCTTGCTGTACATAGGACCTGTGTGTTGTCTTGCTGTACAAAGGACCTGTGTGTTGTCTTGCTGTACAAAGGACTTGTTTGTTGTCTTGCTGTACATAGGACTGTGTGTTGTCTTGCTGTACAAAGGACCTGTTTGTTGTCTTGCTGTACAAAGGACCTGTGTGTTGTCTTGCTGTACAAAGGACCTGTTTGTCTTGCTGTACAAAGGACCTGTGTATTGTCTTGTTGTACACAGGACCTGTTTGTTGTCTTGCTGTACATAGGACCTGTCTGTTGTCTTGCTGTACATAGGACCTGTGTGTTGTCTTGCTGTACATAGGACCTGTGTGTTGTCTTGCTGTACACAGGACCTGTGTGATGTCTTGCTGTACATAGGACCTGTGTGTTGTCTTGCTGTACATAGGACCTGTGTGTTGTCTTGCTGTACACAGGACCTGTTTGTTGTCTTGCTGTACACAGGACCTGTGTGTTGTCTTGCTGTACACAGGACCTGTGTGTTGTCTTGCTGTACACAGGACCTGTGTGTTGTCTTGCTGTACATAGGACCTGTGTGTTGTCTTGCTGTACACAGGACCTGTGTGTTGTCTTGCTGTACACAGGACCTGTGTGTTGTCTTGCTGTACACAGGACCTGTGTGTTGTCTTGCTGTACATAGGACCTGTGTGTTTTGCTGTACACAGGACCTGTGTGTTGTCTTGCTGTACATAGGACCTGTGTGTTGTCTTGCTGTACATAGGACCTGTGTGTTGTCTTGCTGTACATAGGACCTGTGTGTTGTCTTGCTGTACATAGGACCTGTGTGTTGTCTTGTTGTACATAGGACCTGTGGCGCATGGTGTGTTGTCTTGCTTGTACATAGGACCTGTGTGTTGTCTTGTGTACAAGGACCTGGTGTCTGTTGTATGCCTGTGTGCTGTACACAGGACCTGTGTGTTGTCGTTGTTGTGTACATAGGACCTGTCTGTTGTCTTGCTGTACATAGGACCTGTGTGTTTCTTGTTGTACATAGGACCTGTGTGTTGTCTTGCTGTACATAGGACCTGTCTTGTTGTCTTGTCTGTACATAGGACCTGTGTGTTGTCTTGCTGTACATAGGACCTGTGTGTTGTCTTGTTGTACATAGGACCTGTGTGTTGTCTTGCTGTACATAGGACCTGTGTGTTGTCTTGCTGTACATAGGACCTGTGTGTTGTCTTGTTGTACATAGGACCTGTGTGTTGTCTTGCTGTAACGTTAGGAACCTGTGTGTTGTCTTGCTGTACATAGGACCTGTGTGTTGTTTGCTGTACAAGGACCTGTGTGTTGTCTTGCTGTACATAGGACCTGTGTGTTGTTTTGTGTACAAGGACCTGTGTGTTGTCTTGCTGTACATAGGACCTGTGTGTTGTCTTGCTGTACACAGGACCTGTGTGTTGTCTTGCTGTACACAGGACCTGTGTGTTGTCTTGCTTGTAACATAGGACCTGTGTGTTGTCTTGCTGTACATAGGTTCTGCTGTTGTGTTGTCTTGCTGTACATAGGACCTGTGTGTTGTCTTGCTGTACACAGGACCTGTTTGTTGTTTTGTTGTACACAGGACCTGTGTGTTGTCTTGCTGTACATAGGACCTGTGTGTTGTCTTGTTGTACATAGGACCTGTGTGTTGTCTTGTACATAGGACCTGTGTGTTGTCTTGCTGTACAGGACCTGTTTGTTTTTTGTCTGCTGTACGCAGGACCTGTGTGTTGTCTTGTTGTACATAGGACCTGTGTGTTATCTTGTTGTACATAGGACCTGTGTGTTGTCTTGTTGTACATAGGACCTGTGTGTTGTTTGTTGTACATAGGACCTGTGTGTTGTCTTGTTGTACATAGGACCTGTGTTTGTTGTCATGTGTGTATCTTAGGACCTGGATGTGTTGTCTTGTTGTACATAGGACCTGTGTGTTGTCTTGTTGTACATAGGACCTGTGTGTTGTCTTGTTGTACATAGGACCTGTGTGTTGTCTTGTTGTACATAGGACCTGTGTGTTTGTCTTTGTTTGTACATAGGACCTGTGTGTTTTGTTGTACATAGGACCTGTGTGTTGTCTTGCTGTACAAGGACCTGTGTGTTGTTTTGTTGTACACAGGACCTGTTTGTTGTTTTGTTGTACACAGGACCTGTGTGTTGTCTTGTTGTACATAGGACCTGTGTGTTGTCTTGTTGTACATAGGACCTGTGTGTGTCTTGTTGTACATAGGACCTGTGTGTTGTCTTGTGTACATAGGACCTGTGTGTTTGTTTGTACATAGGACCTTTTGTGTTGTCTTGCTGTGCGCAGGACCTGTGTGTTGTTTTGTTGTACACAGGACCTGTTTGTTGTTTTGTTGTACACAGGACCTGTGTGTTGTCTTGTTGTACATAGGACCTGTGTGTTGTCTTGTTGTACATAGGACCTGTGTGTTGTCTTGTTGTACATAGGACCTGTGTGTTGTCTTGCTGTACATAGGACCTGTGTGTTGTCTTGCTGTACAAGGACCTGTGTGTTGTCTTGTTGTACATAGGACCTGTGTGTTGTCTTGTTGTACATAGGACCTGTGTGTTGTCTTGCTGTACATAGGACCTGTGTGTTGTCTTGTACACAGGACCTGTGTGTTGTCTTGTTGTACATAGGACCTGTGTGTTGTCTTGCTGTACATAGGACCTGTGTGTTGTCTTGTACACAGGACCTGTGTGTTGTCTTGCTGTACATAGAACCTCAGTCTGTCATCTCATCCAAAGACTGGTGCCCAGACCGTCTACCGCCATTGGTGTTGAGGATCAACTACAAGTAATGTTTGTTCTGTTACAGATGAAGTGGGGGCCTTGGTGTTTGACATGGGCTCCTACTCCTTCAGGGCCGGCTATGCTGGAGAAGATACACCCAAGGTAAGTATCTGTGGGACTAAAGCCTCACTAATGGGCACAGAAGTGAAGTGGTTAAATGTCAGACTTTCAGTAAGGTCTGGGATTCTATCCTGCCTGCTGGTAAAGGGTGAAGATTTTCCTGTCTTCCAGTAAAGGGTGAAGATTTCCCTATCATCCAATAAAGGGTGAAGATTTTCCCATCTTCCAGTAAAGGGTGAAGATTTCCCTATCTTCCACTAAAGGGTGAAGATTTTCCCTATCACCCAGTAAAGGGTGAAGATTTCCCTATCTTCCAGTAAAGGGTGAAGATTTCCCTATCATCCAATAAAGGGTGAAGATTTTCCCTATCACCCAGTAAAGGGTGAAGATTTCCCTATCTTCCACTAAAGGGTGAAGATTTTCCTATCTTCCAGTAAAGGGTGAAGATTTCCCTGTCTTCCAGTAAAGGATGAAGATTTTCCTATCTTCCAGTAAAGGATGAAGATTCCCCTATCTTCCAGTAAAGGGTGAAGATTTCCCTGTCTTCCAGTAAAGGATGAAGATTTTCCTATCTTCCAGTAAAGGGTGAAGATTTTCCTATCTTCCAGTAAAGGATGAAGATTCCCCTATCTTCCAGTAAAGGGTGAAGATTTCCCTGTCTTCCAGTAAAGGATGAAGATTTTCCTATCTTCCAGTAAAGGGTGAAGATTTTCTTATCTTCCAGTAAAGGATGAAGATTCCCCTATCTTCCAGTAAAGGGTGAAGATTTTCCTATCATCCAGGTCAGCATATATGCAGACATGTTCGTGCCTAAACCCTGTTATAATACATATTATACACGCGCTGAACATAAGCATGCACATTAAAGAACTGTGGTCGTGTCAGTGTCCATTGGCTTTTGACAATATGAAAACACCCAGCATACACACCCTATGAAAACACCCAACATACACACCCTGTGAAAACACCCAGCATACACACCCTATGAAAACACCCAGCATACACACCCTATGAAAACACCCAGCATACACACCCTATGAAAACACCCAGCATACACACCATATGAAACACACTCAACATAACACACAACACACTGTGAAAACACCCAACATACACACCCTATGAAAACACCCAGCATACACACCCTGTGAAAACACCCAGCATACACACCCTATGAAAACACCCATCATACACACCCTATGAAAACACCCAGCATACACACCCTATGAAAACACCCACATACACACCCTATGAAAACACCCAGCATACACACCCTATGAAAACACCCAACATACACACCCTATGAAAACACCCAGCATACACACCCTATGAAAACACCCAGCATACACACCCTATGAAAACACCCAGCATACACACCCTATGAAAACACCCAACGTACACACCTTATGAAAACACCCAGCATACACACCCTATGAAAACACCCAACATACACACCCTATGAAAACACCCAGCATACACACCCTATGAAAACACCCAACATACACACCCTATGAAAACATCCAGCATACACACCCTATGAAAACACCCAGCATACACACCCTATGAAAACACCCAACATACACACCCTATGAAAACACCCATCATACACACCCTATGAAAACACCCAGCATACACACCCTATGAAAACACCCAGCATACACACCCTATGAAAACACCCAACATACACACCCTATGAAAACACCCAGCATACACACCCTATGAAAACACCCAACATACACACCCTATGAAAACACCCAGCATACACACCCTATGAAAACACCCAACATACACACCCTATGAAAACACCCAACATACACACCCTATGAAAACACCCAGCATACACATCCTAAGAAAACACCCAGCATACACACCCTATGAAAACACCCACATACACACCTATGAAAACACCCAGCATACACACCCTATGAAAACACCCAGCATACACACCCTATGAAAACACCCAACATACACACCCTATGAAAACACCCAGCATACACACCCTATGAAAACACCCAGCATACACACCCTATGAAAACACCCAACATACACACCCTATGAAAACACCCAGCATACACCCTATGAAAACCCACTACACCACACATAACCCTATGAAAACATCCAGCATACACACCCTATGAAAACACCCAGTATACACACCCTATGAAAACACCAGCATACACACCCTATGAAAACACCCAGTATAACCACACCTATGAAAACACCCAGCATAACACCCTATGAAAACACCCACAGTACACACCTATGAAAACACCCAGCATACACACCCTATGAAAACACCCAACATACACACCTATGAAAACACCAGCATACACACCCTATGAAAACACCCAGCATACACACCCTATGAAAACAGCATACACACCCTATGAAAACACCCAGCATACACACCCTATGAAAACACCACATACACACCTTGAAACACCACATACCACTATGAAAACACCCAGCATACACACCCTATGAAAACACGCATACACACCCTATGAAACACCCAGCATACACACCCTATGAAAACACCGCATAACACACCCTATGAAAACACCCAGCATACACACCCTATGAAAACACCCACATACACACCCTATGAAAACACCCAGCATACACACCCTATGAAAACACCAGCATACACACCCTATGAAAACATCATACACACCTATGAAAACAGCATACACCAAACACCTACATGAAAACACCCAGACATACACACCCTATGAAAAACATCACCACATACAACACACCCTATGAAAACATCATACACACCTATGAAAACAGCATACACCCCTATGAAAACATCATACACACCCTATGAAACACCAGCATACACACCCTATGAAAACTCATACATCAACCCTATGAAAACAGCATACACACCCTATGAAAACACCTAGCATACACACCCTATGAAAATACACCCTATGAAACACATACACACCCTATGAAAACACATACACCATAACACATCACCCTATGAAAACACTACACACCTAGCATACACACCCTATGAAAACATCATACACACCCTATGAAACACAACATACACACCCTATGAAAACTACACCCATGAACACATACACACCCTATGAAAACACCCCATAAAACAACACCCTATGAAAACACCAGCATACACACCCTATGAAAACAGCATACACACCCTATGAAAACAGCATACACACCCTATGAAACACCAGCATACACACCCTATGAAAACACCCAGCATACACACCCTATGAAAACAGCATACACACCCTATGAAAACACCCAGCATACACACCCTATGAAAACACAGCATACACACCCTATGAAAACACCCAGCATACACACCCTATGAAAACAGCATACACACCCTATGAAAACACCCGCATACACACCCTATGAAAACATCATACACACCCTATGAAAACACCAGCATACACACCCTATGAAAACATCATACACACCCTATGAAAACACATACACACCCTATGAAAACATCATACACACCCTATGAAAACAGCATACACACCCTATGAAAACATCATACACACCCTATGAAAACATCATACACACCCTATGAAAACATCATACACACCCTATGAAAACATCATACACACCCTATGAAAACATCATACACACCCTATGAAAACATCATACACACCCTATGAAAACATCATACACACCCTATGAAAACAGCATACACACCCTATGAAAACATCATACACACCCTATGAAAACATCATACACACCCTATGAAAACATCATACACACCCTATGAAAACAGCATACACACCCTATGAAAACATGCATACACACCCTATGAAAAACATCATACAACACCCTATGAAAACAGCATACACACCCTATGAAAACATCATACACACCTATGAAAACACATACACACCTATGAAAATCATACACCAGATCACCTATGAAAACAGCATACCACCCTATGAAAACACCCAGCATACACACCCTATGAAAACACCAGCATACACACCCTATGAAAACACCCAGCATACACACCCTATGAAACACCAGCATACACACCCTATGAAAACCCAGCATACACACCTATGAAAACCAGCATACACACCCTATGAAAACAGCACCACACCCTATGAAAACACAGCATACACACCCTATGAAAACAGCATACACCCTTGAAAACACCCAGCATACACACCCTATGAAACAGCATACACACCCTATGAAAACAGCATACGCACCCTATGAAAACCACCCAGCATACACACCCTATGAAAACCAGCATACACCTATGAACACCTACACCTTGAAAACACCCAGCATACACACCCTATGAAAACACCCAGCATACACACCCTATTAAAACAGCATACACACCCTATGAAAACAGCATACACACCCTATGAAAACACCCAGCATACACACCCTATGAAAACACCCAACATACACACCCTGTGAAAACACCCAGCATACACTATGAAAACACCCAGCATACACACCCTATGAAAACAGCATACACACCCTTTGAAAACACCCAGCATACACACCCTATGAAAACAGCATACGCACCCTATGGAAACACCCAGCGTACACACCCAGCAAAGATGGAGTATAGATTCTTAGAAGTGTTAGTATTCTTCGAAGTATTAGAATCTTTTACCAAGTTAGTGAGCTTTTTTTTATCTCATGTGTATAAAAAGATGATAACTTGATTAAGTAGCTTATAGATTCTTAGAAGTATTAGAATCTTTTACTGAGTTAGTGAGCATTGTTTTGTTCTTATGTACACCCTATAGAATAGTGATAACTTGATGAAGTTGCTCATAAAGTCTTAGAAGTATTAGAATCTTTTACCGAGTAAGAGAGCATTCTTTGATCTCGCGTGTAAAAATAGTGATAGAAAGATGATTTATACTGATGTAACATAAATTGTATCAAATGTCCTGTTTTCAGGCCGAGATCCCAACCCATGTGGGAGTTGTGGATGACATTGATGCTGCCATGGAAACAGATGGAGGAGACGCCCCTCCCCAGCCGGAAAAGAAATACCTGATTGACACAGTCTATATGAAACACCCACGTAAACAGATGAACCTTGTCAGCTTTCTCAAGGATGGAATGGGTATGTGATGGTCTTGAGTGGCTGATGGCAGTAAATAGACATTATGGAAAGGTTACCTCAAAAAATGTTGGTGGTGGTTTTGTAAAACTTTGTAAATATTATGATAAAGAATGTAGTTATTGTGGTATGGAAAAGCTTCTGGTTTAATTTCTTTCCACAGAAGACAATGCATAGGATAAAATTTGTTTCTGTTTGAACTTAGAACCCACTCATTTATTCAGCAAATTAAACAATATCGTAAATAGATTGTTCTTAAACTTTGAAAAGATTTATGTTTCAACTAGTATTACTAACACACAGCAGAAAGTTTAAACACCATAGTTGTTTAGATCCCGTTGACTTTTCTGTGTTGATATTTCAGATGGTCAGTGAATTAGTTCTAACTTTGATGTTTACTGAAATTCCTCTAATCAAGTATGAGCATCTTAATCTTGTTCAGTGAAACTTCAGTTGTGCTTTTAACACATTCAATTCATTATTTTAGAACAGCTGGAGGGTGGATGAGCAGGAATCTTGTTCTCTTGCTGACTAATGTTTTGTGTTATGCCTGCAGTGGAAGACTGGGATATCTTTGAGAAGGTGATGGACTACGTGTACAATCGCAGCATCAAGTCAGAGTCCTGTCTTCATCCCTTGCTCATGTCAGAACCTGCTGTAAGTGCCCTTGGTTAGATAGATAGACATGCTTGTTGGTATTATGACCTATGACAAGACAGACATGCTTGTAGATGCTGTGACCTATGACAAGACAGACATGCTTGTAGATGCTGTGACCTGTGACTAAAAATTAAAAGACAAGGTTTCATATTAGCAGCTTGTATCATTCTGTGTATTTTTAGTATTTTAAACATTTTCATATTCCTACATGAAAATACATAGATACTCAAAATTTACCAAACATATTGTACAAATGTTTATTTCCAGCATTGTCTAATTAGCACTATTTTACCTCACTAAAGCCCCTTCACCTGCATGCCTGGCACTACAGAAGTCTTCAGTAGGAATTTTTTCCATCACAAACAACATGTATATAGTACATGAAAAAAGTTTCTCATTTGCTCTCTCTCTCTCCTCTTCTCTTTCTTTTGCTCTTGCTCTCTCTCTCTCCTCTCTCTCTTTCTTTTGTTCTTTCTCTCTCTCTCTCTCTCTCTCTCTTTTGCTCTTTCTCTCTCTCTCTCTCCTCTCTCTCTCTTTTGCTCTTTCTCTCTCTCTCCTCTCTGTCTCTTTTGCTCTCAGTCTCTCTTCTCTCTCCTCTCTGTCTCTTTCTTTGCTCTCTTTCTCTCTCTCTCTCTGTCTTTCTTTTGCTCTCTTTCTCTCTCTCTCTGTCTTTCTTTTGCTCTCTTTCTCTCTCTCTCTCTCTCTCTCTTTCTCTCTCTCTCTCACTGCTTTATGTTGGTGGAGTTTCATGTTTTTTTAATACCAACATCAGCAAAGCTTGATATTTACTGAATTAATCTGTAAGAATACTCACTGTCATGTATATATGTCTCATAGTATCAGTAATTTGATATTTACTGAATTAATCTGTAAGAATACACACCATCATGTCTATATGTCTCATAGTATCAGTGATTTGATATTTACTGAATTAACCTGTAAGAATACTCACTATCATGTCTATTTCTCATAGTATGAGTGATTTGATATTTACTGAATTAATCTGTAAGAATACACACCATCATGTCTATATTTCTCATAGTATCAGTGATTTGATATTTACTGAATTAACCTGTAAGAATACACACCATCATGTCTATATGTCTCATAGTATCAGTGATTTGATATTTACTGAATTAACCTGTAAGAATACTCACTATCATGTCTATATTTCTCATAGTATCAGTGATTTGATATTTACTGAATTAACCTGTAAGAATACTCACCATCATGTCTATATGTCTCATAGTATCAGTGATTTGATATTTACTGAATTAATCTGTAAGAATACACACCATCATGTCTATATTTCTCATAGTATGAGTAATTTGATATTTACTGAATTAATCTGTAAGAATACACACCATCATGTCTATATTTCTCATAGTATGAGTAATTTGATATTTACTGAATTAATCTGTAAGAATACACACCATCATGTCTATATTTCTCATAGTATGAGTGATTTGATATTTACTGAATTAATCTGTAAGAATACACACCATCATGTCTATATTTCTCATAGTATGAGTAATTTGATATTTACTGAATTAATCTGTAAGAATACACACCATCATGTCTATATTTCTCATAGTATGAGTGATTTGATATTTACTGAATTAACCTGTAAGAATACTCACTATCATGTATATATGTCTCATAGTATCAGTGATTTGATATTTACTGAATTAATCTGTAAGAATACTCACTATCATGTATATATTTCTCATAGTATGAGTGATTTGATATTTACTGAATTAATCTGTAAGAATACACACCATCATGTCTATATTTCTCAGAGTATCAGTGGGGTTTTTTGTCAGTAGTCTTTTTGGAGATATGTAATCCTTGGTTTGAAGGGATAGCTGTGGTATTTATATTTGTCCCTTTCCAACAGTGGATTGTGTTTTTTCATGCATACATGCATGTATCTGTTGTCAGACTGTAGTGACAGGTGTGATAGTTAAGGTCGGGCTTCAGTCCTGTCTGATACCTCCCGCTTCATGGGTAGAGGAAACATTTTTTCCGATATGCCAGGTTGTGATGTGTGCAGATCTATGAGTGCCTAACCCCCCTTCATGTGTATAATTTATGCAGAGATGTATGTTAATGATCCTGTATATCATGTCAGTATCCATTGGCTTATCCCTTTCGCATTTGCGCTGCTAGATGTAAAGCTAGCTCCTAGTATTCACATTCGAATGTAGCACAACGTCAGTACAAAGTCTTTCAGTAGTGAATGGAAAGTTCCTTGCATCCCAGAATGCTCATACTATTTTTAGAACATTCAGCAAGAGACTGAACAAGACTCTAACCACATGCACGATAAGACAGCAAGGCCAGTAGTGATGGAAATTCCCCACACATGTGCCGGAAAAGGTTGGGCAATCTCAGCTGTTATGAACGGATTGGCACATTCTTCCGCAGGGCGGTTACCGGCTTTGTGAACAGCTAAGAGTTAAAATATGAAAACATCCAGCAGACACACACTCCCCTTACTCCCACCACAAAGACATATTGTGCTGTAGTATACTGCCTGTACATTGTGGTTGAAAAAACAATTTGCATACGCACATCTAAGAAAACCAGAATACAAAAAAAAAAAAAAAAAGAAAGAAGAAAAGAAAAAGGGATTGAAGTGTGATTATTGATAACAACCTGAAAGCAGAGTGTTCATGTTAGTTTTGATTTAATATTAAAATTTATGCGGAATGAAACACTGGATTCTAAGAGGTGACTGATTTTATGTATATTTTATTGTGTGTTTCAGTGGAACACCAAGGCTAAACGAGAAAAGCTGACGGAGATCATGTTTGAAAAATACAACATTCCTGCCTTCTTCCTGTGCAAAAATTCTGTCCTGTCAGCGTATCCTTTATCACATTGTATTAGTTGTGTGGATTCACGCTTTTCTGTGCATAATGTTTACAGTCATTAGGTTAATGATAATAGTTCTGTGGATTCAGGCTTTTCTGTGTATAATGTTTACAATCATTATGTTAATGATAATAGTTGTGTGGATTCAGACTTTTCTGTGTATAATGTTTACAGTCATTAGGTTAATAATAATAGTTGTGTGGATTCAGGCTTTTCTGTGTATAATGTTTACAGTCATTGTGTTAATGATAATAGTTGTGTGGATTCAGGCTTTTCTGTGTATAATGTTTACAGTCATTGTGTTAATGATAATAGTTGTGTGGATTCAGACTTTTCTGTGCATAACATTTACAATCATTATGTTAATGATAATAGTTGTGTGGATTCAGGCTTTTCTGTGCATAATGTTTACAGTCATTAGGTTAATAATAATAGTTGTGTGGATTCAGGCTTTTCTGTGTATAATGTTTACAGTCATTGTGTTAATGATAATAGTTGTGTGGATTCAGACTTTTCTGTGTATAATGTTTACAGTCATTGTGTTAATGATAATAGTTGTGTGGATTCAGGCTTTTCTGTGTATAATGTTTACAGTCATTGTGTTAATGATAATAGTTGTGTGGATTCAGACTTTTCTGTGCATAATGTTTACAGTCATTGTGTTAATGATAATAGTTTGTGTGGATTCAGGCTTTTCTGTGCATAATGTTTACAGTCATTATGTTAATGATAATAGTTGTGTGGATTCAGATTTTCTGTGTATAATGTTTACAGTCATTGTGTTAATGATAATAGTTGTGTGGATTCAGGCTTTTCTGTGTATAATGTTTACAGTCATTGTGTTAATGATAATAGTTGTGTGGATTCAGGCTTTTCTGTGTATAATGTTTACAGTCATTATGTTAATGATAATAGTTGTGTGGATTCAGGCTTTACCTGTGTTAATGTTTACAGTCATTGTGTTAATGATAATAGTTGTGTGGATGTTGATTCGACTTTCTGTTTACAATCATTATGTTAATGATAATAGTTGTGTGGATGTTGGATTCACACTTTTGTCATAATGTTTACAGTCATTATGTTAATGATAATATGTTGTGTGGATTCACACTTTTCTGTTCATAATTTATAGTTTATGTTAATGATATAGTTGTGTGGATTCACGACTTTTGTGTATGTTTACAATCATTATGTTAATGATAATAGTTGTGTGGATTGGATTCACATTTTGTTTACAATCATTATGTTAATGATAATAGTTGTGTGGATGTTGGATTCACACTTTCTGTATATGTTTACATCATTATGTTAATGATAATAGTTTGTGTGGATTCCACTTTTCTGTGCATATGTTTACAGTCATTATGTTAATGATAATAGTTGTGTGGGATTCAGGCTTTTCGTGATAATGTTTACAGTCATTATGTTAATGATAATAGTTGTGTTGGATTCAGCTTTTCTGTGATAATGTTTACAATCATTATGTTAATGATAATAGTTGTGTGGATCAGCTTTTCTGTGCATAATGTTTACATCATTATGTTAATGATTAATAGTTGTGTTGGATTCACATTTCTGTGATACTGTTTACATCATATGTTAATGATATATGTTGTGTGATATCAGCTTTTCTGTGTATAAATGTACATTATGTTAATGTAATAGTTTGTTGGATCAGGACTTTCTGTATATGTTTACATCATTATGTTAATGATAATAGTTGTTGGATTCAGACTTTTCTGTGCATAATGTTTACAGTATTATGTTAATGATAATAGTTGTGTGGATTCAGCTTTTCTGTGCATAATGTTTACAGTCATTATGTTAATGATAATAGTTGTGTGGATTCAGGCTTTTCTGTGCATAATGTTTACAGTCATTATGTTAATGATAATAGTTGTGTGGATTCAGGCTTTTCTGTGCATATGTTTACAAGTCATTATGTTAATGATAATAGTTGTTTGGATCAGCTTTCTGTGTATAATGTTTACATACATATTTTTAATGATATGTTGTTGGATTCAGACTTTTCTGTGCATAATGTTTACAGTCATTATGTTAATGATAATTAGTGTGTGATTCAGCTTTCTGTGATTATGTTTCATCATATGTTATGTATACATAGTTGTGTGATCTCTAGACTATCTGTATCTCGTGATGATACTTGACTATCTGTATCTCAGTTGATGATACTAGAGCTTATCTGTATCTCAGTGATTGATCTCTAGACTATCATGTATCTCAGTGATTATGCTTAGACTATGTATTCGTGACTGATCTTAGACTATCTGTATTCAGTGATGTACTCTAGCTATTGTATCTCAGTACTGATGTCTAGACTATTGTTTCAGTGACTGGATCTCTAGGACTATCTGTATCTCAGTGATGATGTTAGACTATATGTAATCTCATGATGATACTCTAGATTCTGTATCTCAGTGACTGATCTCTAGTATTGTATCAGTATGATCTCTAGATATTTATTCAGTGACTGATGACTCTAGACTATTGTATCTCAGTGACTGATGCTTAACTTCTGTATCTCAGTGACTGATGCTCTATATGATTAATCTGATAATTAGTATGATGTCTAGACTATCTGTATCTCGTGCTGATGCTCTAGACTATCTGTTAATCTCAGTGACTGATGCTCTAGACTATCTGTATCTCAGTGACTGATGCTCTAGACTATCTGTATCTCAGTGATGATGCTCTAGACTATCTGTATCTCAGTGACTGATGCTCTAGACTATCTGTATCTCAGTGACTGATGCTCTAGACTATTGTATCTCAGTGACTGATGCTCTAGACTATCTGTATCTCAGTGACTGATGCTCTAGACTATCTGTATCTCAGTGATGATGCTCTAGACTATCTGTATCTCAGTGACTGATGCTCTAGACTATCTGTATCTCAGTGACTGATGCTCTAGACTATCGTATCTCAGTGATGATGCTCTAGACTATCTGTATCTCAGTGACTGATGCTCTAGACTATCTGTATCTCAGTGACTGATGCTCTAGACTATCTGTATCTCAGTGACTGATGCTCTAGACTATCTGTATCTCAGTGACTGATGCTCTAGACTATCTGTATCTCAGTGACTGATGCTCTAGACTATCTGTATCTCAGTGACTGATGCTCTAGACTATCTGTATCTCAGTGACTGATGCTCTAGACTATCTGTATCTCAGTGACTGATGCTCTAGACTATCTGTATCTCAGTGACTGATGCTCTAGACTATCTGTATCTCAGTGACTGATGCTCTAGACTATCTGTATCTCAGTGACTGATGTTAGACCTGTTCTCAGTGATGTGCTTAGACTATCTGTATCTCAGTGACTGATGCTCTAGACTATCTGTATCTCAGTGACTGATGCTCTAGACTATCTGTATCTCAGTGACTGATGCTCTAGACTATCTGTATCTCAGTGACTGATCTCTAGACTATCTGTATCTCAGTGACTGATGCTCTAGACTATCTGTATCTCAGTGACTGATGCTCTAGACTATCTGTATTGTGATGATGCTTAGACATTGTTTCAGTGACTGATGCTCTAGACTATCTGTATCTCAGTGACTGATGCTCTAGACTATCTGTATCTCAGTGACTGATACTCTAGACTATCTGTATCTCAGTGACTGATGCTCTAGACTATATGTGTCTTCATGATTATTCTGGCTGAAACAGAAATTGTCAAAAATTGAAGCAATAGATTTTCTGTGTAAGCTTAGGAACAAAAGTTGTTGTTTGAGTCTTATTTCTAATTTCCTTCTTCATTGTGAATCTGTGTGAGAAATTGGCCTTGGTAGGGATGAGAATATCACCACAGTACAACAGAAATATGGTTTTGAGCATCTTCCTCTTCCGACAGATTGTAACAAAGTGAAAAACACATATTGAAAGGAAAAGTTAGATATTACTGTTTCAAGCAACATTTATCCCTAGATGTATACGGAAAAGTGCTTCCTCAAATTGGTATTGAATGTATTCCATACTCTGAAGGAACTTCATTTCCTCTGCTCTGGATCTCCATTGCTGAAAGTAGGCCCAGTTTTATATGATGTAAAAAATGATTATGATGTGTATAGAAGTATGGCGGCTTTCTTGGGTCTTCTTTTTGAAACGAGACGACAAACTACAGAGTGATGTTGTCTTTAAATAGTCTCTGCACCATTTGAAGTGGTGTAGGATCAGTCGGCTTACTGCTCAAACCACTGCATCAGAACTGCTCTTGTTCACAGTACAAGTGATTTGTTGCTTTCAACTGACTGGCCGAATTTCCCTACTTTTAGATCTTTCTGCTGCCTCTAACACTATTGACCACACCATCCTCCTGTTTCAATGAGCACTCATTTGGAATCTAAGGTAGTGCGCTTTCTTGGTTTTAGTCATACCTGTCTGATTGTTTTCAGTCAGTCATGGTCAGTGCATACCTGTCTGATTGTTTTCAGTCAGTCATGGTCAGTGCATACCTGTCTGATCGTTCTCAGTCAGTCATGGTCAGTGCATACCTGTCTGATTGTTTTCAGTCAGTCATTGTCAGTGCATACCTGTCTGTTTTCAGTCAGTCATGGTCAGTGCATACCTGTCTGATCGTTTTCAGTCAGTCATGGTCAGTGCATACCTGTCTGTTTTCAGTCAGTCATGGTCAGTGCATACCTGTCTGATTGTTTTCAGTCAGTCATGGTCAGTGCATACCTGTCTGTTTTCAGTCAGTCATGGTCAGTGCATACCTGTCTGATCGTTTTCAGTCAGTCATGGTCAGTGCATACCTGTCTGTTTTCAGTCAGTCATGGTCAGTGCATACCTGTCTGGTTGTTTTCAGTCAGTCATGGTCAGTGCATACCTGTCTGTTTTCAGTCAGTCATGGTCAGTGCATACCTGTCTGATCGTTTTCAGTCAGTCATGGTCAGTGCATACCTGTCTGATCGTTTTCAGTCAGTCATGGTCAGTGCATACCTGTCTGATTGTTTTCAGTCAGTCATGGTCAGTGCATACCTGTCTGTTTTCAGTCAGTCATGGTCAGTGCATACCTGTCTGATCGTTTTCAGTCAGTCATGGTCAGTGCATACCTGTCTGTTTTCAGTCAGTCATGGTCAGTGCATACCTGTGTGATCGTTTTCAGTCAGTCATGGTCAGTGCATACCTGTCTGATCGTTTTCAGTCAGTCATGGTCAGTGCATACCTGTCTGATTGTTTTCAGTCAGTCATGGTCAGTGCATACCTGTCTGTTTTCAGTCAGTCATGGTAAGTGCATACCTGTCTGATCGTTTTCAGTCAGTCATGGTCAGTGCATACCTGTCTGATTGTTTTCAGTCAGTCATGGTCAGTGCATACCTGTCTGATTGTTTTCAGTCAGTCATGGTCAGTGCATACCTGTCTGTTTTCAGTCAGTCATGGTCAGTGCATACCTGTCTGATTGTTTTCAGTCATGGTCAGTGCATACCTGTCTGATCGTTTTCAGTCAGTCATGGTCAGTGCATACCTGTCTGATCGTTTTCAGTCAGTCATGGTCAGTGCATACCTGTCTGATTGTTCTCAGTCAGTCATGGTCAGTGCATACCTGTCTGATCGTTCTCAGTCAGTCATGGTCAGTGCATACCTGTCTGATTGTTCTCAGTCAGTCATGGTCAGTGCATACCTGTCTGATTGTTCTCAGTCAGTCATGGTCAGTGCATACCTGTCTGATTGTTGTCAGTCAGTCATGGTCAGTGCATACCTGTCTGATTGTTCTCAGTCAGTCATGGTCAGTGCATACCTGTCTGATTGTTCTCAGTCAGTCATGATCAGTGCATACCTGTCTGATTGTTCTCAGTCAGTCATGGTCAGTGCATACCTGTCTGATTGTTCTGTCGGTCATGGTCAGTGCATACCTGTCTGATTGTTTTCAGTCAGTCATGGTCAGTGCATACCTGTCTGATTGTTCTCAGTCGGTCATGGTCAGTGCATACCTGTCTGATTGTTCTCAGTCGGTCATGGTCAGTGCATACCTGTCTGATTGTTCTCAGTCAGTCATGGTCAGTGCATACCTGTCTGATTGTTTTCAGTCAGTCATGGTCAGTGCATACCTGTCTGATTGTTCTCAGTCGGTCATGGTCAGTGAGTCTGGTCCAAACTGGGTAAACTTGCACATGGTGTTTCCCAAGGCTCTATACTTGGGTCAGTCCTCTTCACACTCCATGCCTCACTGCTTGCCAGTGTCATCAGCTAGCACAACATCAGATATTATTTTAATGCTGATGACGCCTAGCTCTGCAACAGTGCATCGCCTGAAAATCTGTTAGAAGCTTCTGGCTGGTATGTTGAGGTCCAGAACTGGATGATACAGAATAAACTACAGTTGAATGGAGATAAGATTGAAGTAATGCTCATTGACACCAAGCAAAACTTTCCACTGTAAAAGTTCATTTTATCCAACTAGGGGACAATGCTACTTTAATTTCTAGTTCAGTCAAGAACCTTTAAAATTTGTTGTTGATGTCTCTGATGAGACAGAAGATGATCTCACTTACAAGTTGAGGCTGTTTGATTCTCTCTTGCGACAGGTATAGGAATATTTCTTAAGTTTCAGTTAGCACAGATCTAGTTCTGTGATACCTTTCAACTGTATGAAAACTTGATCAAAAGTTTTTACAACTGGTAAACTGCAGATACGCTAACCAAAATTGTATTTTATTTGTTTGTCCAACACAACGTCAAAAAATGAAATTATGGTTTTCTAGATCTGTTTTAGTTTCTCACTAATTGCAATGAAAAATGCTTGAAGAAATGAATATTTCTTTCATTTTTATAGTTTTTTTGTATGAAATGTGTAAAACAGCTTGATCATCTTGTATTTTGTTAATTTGTTGTCCTCTGCCTTGACCTGTTTAAATGTAAATAGAAAGTTTTGCTGAATTCTGTTTGATATGGGTGGTGTCAAATATAGTCCTTAACCAGCTAGCTTTGCCAATGGTCGCTCCACAGCTCTCATACTGGATAGTGGTGCCACCCACACATCTGCTGTCCCTGTATATGACGGTTATGTTCTCACACAAGGTATGTTGGTTTGAATCATTATCGCTGACTTCCCTGGGTTAGACTGTAGAAACACAAGTGTACTTTCTTTTCCTTCCTATCTGTTGATAATTTCTTTTACTGCATTTCATTGGGCTGGTTGGTAATTTTTGGTGTTTGTTTAAATCAATGTTGGCCTGTTGTCTGGCCATCTTAATGTTTCCTTCATTGTGGTTGTGTGAGCTTAGTGTTTCATAGATCCCTTCCCCCACCTTTCCATTCCAAGTCCACGACAGTGTACAGGTTTTGCACTGGCTCCGAGATAATTGCAGAATTTGGTGGAGTACATATGGAACGTAGTGTGATGAATCCTCTTGAACAAACTCCAAACTATGTCTGTTGTATGTCAAGAACAAGTATGTATGATTTACATTTTTTAGTTTTGTCTGCGTGAAAAAGCCATTTGTTTGTAAACGTACAGTGGTAGAAATGATTTCATGTATGAGCTTGCTTTCACTTATAGAGATTCACGTATCGGTTTATTTTCACTTATTGAATTTTGTTTCAAAGTTTATGCTCACTCATTTAATGATTTAATTTTATGCATTAGTTCATTTTCACTTGGTGAATTTTTACCAATTTGTTTTCACTCACTGAATTTCACTTTTTGGCTCATTTTCATTTATGAAACTTCACTTAATTTATTTTTACTCATTAGATTTTACTTATCAATTTATTTTCACTCTTTAGATTTTACTTATCAATTTATTTTCACTCATTAGATTTTACTTATCAATTTATTTTCACTCACTCAGTTTCTTTTACTAGTATATTTGCAGTTGTTGAATTTCACTTATCAGTTCATTTTCACTTGTTGAGTTTCCCATGTCAGTTTATTTTCTGGCGTGGCATTCCACTGTAGATTTTATTTTCACTAGTTGTAGATAGTGACTGACCATGAATAAAAATTACTTTTTGAAGCTTTTCTTGAAATAGTTATGTAATGTCCTTGAAATTTCATCTTCAGCATGAACTGTGATGACATTATTGACTTACTAAGCCTAAGTGATAATGACTGTCACCTGCCCCACCTTTACCCATCCCCACTCTTTCATATCCATGTCTCCCTGTAAAGGTGGACAAATACAAATGATGTCAAGTTATGGGCATGAATGGCATGTCGGGTGTCTGTGTTTTTAGGTATTGTCAAGTCACCTCTGGCTGGCGACTTCATCGCCAGGGAATGTGGGCAGTTGATGGAGGAGCTGAACATTGAGGTGGTGCCACCCTATCTCATTGGCAGCAAGGTTGTAGTTTTGTTGGTTTTGTTCTTCTGTCTGGCAACTTTGCTTCTTTCCTAACTCTTTGTTTTTGCTTCATTGTTTGTGTGATGATGCGTGTATGTATGTGTGATGTACACATGTGTGTGTGTATGTGTGTTACTGTTGATGTTGTGTAACTGTTGTGTATGTGTGTGTAATGTGTGATGTATTACATGTGTGTGTGTATGTGTGATGTACACTGATGTGTGATGTACACATGTGTGTTATGTGTGATGTACACATGTGTGTGTGTATGTTGGTACGGTTGGTATGTGTGATGTACACATGTGTGTGTATGTGGTGTACACATGTGTTGTGTATGTGTGATGTACACTGGTTGTGTATTGTGTGTCACATGTGTGTTGTTCGTGTGATCGGTGATGGAACTTTTTACACTCATGAGCGTTTAGATTTGATTTTATCAAGATTTTGGTATACAAATATTGTATTATTATTATTATCATCCTATATCATTGTGTGTGTATGTGTGTTTTGTGTGTGTGATGTGTGTTGTGTGTGTGTTGTGTGTGTGTGTGTGTGTGTGTGTGCGTGTGTGTGTGTGTGGTGTGTGTGGGGTGTGGGCGGGGCGCATGGCGCGCGCAGGCATCTTGTGTTGTGTACATACATTTGATCTGGGGTTGTTTATTTTGTTGTTTCGTCTATGCTAGTTTGTTGTGCTTATCCCTGAGTGTGTGTATGCACACAGAACATCAAATATGGACATTAATCCTTTGACTCCCGCAGCCTGTGCACCAGCATCCTGTATTGACAAAGGTGCTAGCAAAGCAAAAACTTAACCCTTGGAAGCTGGTGGATAGGGTGAGGGAGTCAGAGTTAAGTTTTTGTAGTTGGTGGATAGGGTGCGGGAGTCGAAGGGTTAAAATCCGATGAGCCATGTCAGTGTCCAGTGCACAGTGGCTTAATGGAAACATAAGAACCACTCAGCATACATGCCCAACAGAGACATAATACACACTGTTTGCAGCAACATACTGTCTGCATAATGCAGATAAAACAACATGTATTATACATCAAAAAAAAATAATATAAAGATAACATTGAAGAAGAAATAAATGATGGAGTTGGGGAAACAAATGTTCATGTGGGTGTCCCTGTTGCAGGAGGTGGTGGCAGACAAAGTCCCTCCCAAGTGGAAAAAGAAAGAGAACATTGATGTCACCAAATCCTTTCACAGCTACATGGAAAAGGTATGTCTTGTGTTGCGTACTGTTTTAACAACTATTTCCTTGCCTTGTGTATATCTGCTATTCACGTTCTAATTTTAACATGAAGCATAAGTGTTTTGTCATTATCATACTGAAGATTCTTGTCCTGTGTTTGTGTGTTTCTCATACGTTCATGTGTTGGTCATGGAAATATTTCCGTGTTTTAGCATGTTTACCAGCATCCACCTGATCCTTTGGCTGTATGCCCAGAACATGTGTGGACTGCAGTGAGATGGCCTGAGGATGGCCAAATTTGGCCTTTTGGTAATAATTCTGTCTGAACAAACAAGTGCATGAATTTGTTTGCTTTTGAATAAGTTTAAAACTGTACTGCTCTTTTTCCCTGTTGTACTGGTTTCCTGTGTCAGAATGTACATTTTATTTGATTTTGGTGGAATTGAAAATATCAACAATCCAAACAAGAATGTTACATTTTATTTGATTGTTTGGTGGAATGGAAAATATCAACAATCCAAACAAGAATGTACATTTTATTTGATTTTGGTGGAATGGAAAATATCAACAATCCAAACAAAAATTGAAAGAGTAATAGAAATAAAAACTACAGTGACATGTGTGTTATACATGATAATGGATAAAAGTCACAGAAGTTCAATCAGTAAACAGCTGTGAAGGTAATGTGCAGGTAGATACGTAGACACAAACATGGACTAAACAAATGTTTTTGAAGTAAAGAAAATTTATCCATTAAAATGAAGATTGTACTCTCACTGGTCCTCACTTTGCTCAAATCTTTTTTGCAAGACTCGCACACTATGCGCACATGCCTGCGCTGCACAGCACAATAACACACAGACACACACCAAACACACACAGACACAACACACACACACACACACACAACACACAACACACACAACATACACACACACATAAAAACCCACACACACACATACAACACAAAACACACACACACAACACACACACACACACACACACAACACACATACACACACACACACACACACACACACACACAACACATACACACACACACACACACATACACACACCACATACACACACACAACACACACACACACACACACATACCACATACACACACACACACACACACACACACACATACACACACATTGCTCAAATCTTTTTTGCAAGACTCAACACGTATGCGCACATGCCTGCGCTGCACAGCACAATAACACACAGACACAAACACACACACACTGTGATAAACTAAAATTATGCCTTTTTAATGCTCAGTCAACATGCAAGGATGGCAAAGCCGAAGTCATTGCTGATTTTATCGCAGATGAGCATGTTGACATTGCTTTTATCACAGAGACATGGCTTAACCCCCTTGGTCACGAACCTATACATGCTAGCCTCACTCCGAGTGGTTACAGGCTTGCTTCTTTCCATCGCTCATCCCGAGGTGGCGGTATCGCCATCCTCTACAACGACTCACTCCATTCCCGCCTGTCTTTCTCGCAGTCTCTGCCTTTCTCCCATCCTTCTTTCGAGCACGTTGAAGTATCCTTCCAATCCACCCCTCACCCCATCACCTTCTCCTGTGTCTATCAACCCCCACCTAGCTCTGCCAACAAACTCACCACATCCACGTTTCTCTCTGACTTTGACCAATTGCTTGACCACTACTGCCTCTTACCTGGAAATCTCATCATTCTAGGTGACATCAATGTCCACTATGACAACACTCACCGTTATGACACAAGACATCATCAACTCTCTGTCCAATCACAATATGACTCAACACATTTCTGAACCAACCCATCAAAAAGGTCACATTCTTGACTGGATCATTTCTCGTGATCACCACAATTCCGCTACTGACAACTGCTTAGTTCTTTCTACCCGTCTAACTTCAGCCCTTCCATCTGACCACTCTGCAATTCTCTGTTCTCTCGACGTTTCTCCTCCTTCCCGTACCATGCGCACAGTGACTCGACGCAATCTCAAATCTATCGACCTCTCCACATTTTCATCTGATGCCTCCCGTCTCCTTTCTGAAAAGTCACATAACCTTGCCGATGAATTCTATACTACTCTCCACCATCTTCTGGACACTCATGCTCCAGCCACAACCCGTCTTTTACCTGACCGCCCCCCTACCCCCTGGCTCACTCATGAGATTGCCTGTGCAAAACGTGCCCGCCGCAGAGCAGAGCGCCGTTGGCGCAAATCCAAACTCACTGTACACAGGCAACTTTTCCAAGCCTCTAAAACAAAAGTATCCACCCTCATTGCATCAGCAAAAACAAGCTATTTCCAAACCAAAATCCTGAATGCCTCTTCTTCAAAAGAACTCTTTACAACCATGAATCATCTCCTTGGCACACGAAAAGATTTACCTCTCCTAACAAAACATACAAATGAAGAACTCCCATCTGTATTCTCCAAGTATTTCACCACCAAAATACAAACTCTTCGTGACAGGCTTGACAGGACACCCTGTCAACCATGCCCACCTGACCCTTCCTTCTCTGGCACACACCTCTTACTACTTTTACCCCAGTCTCACAAGAAGAAATTTTCAACACAATCAGATCCATGTCGTTCAAAACCTGCGAACTGGATCCTCTTCCAGGTTCTCTCTACTCCGACTGTCTCCCTACTCTCCTCCCATTCATCACTGACATCATCAACACTTCTCTTCAAACTGGAACTGTCCCAGATTCTTTCAAGTCTGCTATTGTTCACCCTCTCCTCAAGAAACACAATTTAGACCCAAATGAACTGAAAAATTACCGGCCTATCTCTAATCTCTCTTTCTTGTCAAAACTCCTTGAAAAAGTCGTCCTGAACCAGCTGAACTCTCACCTGTCTGCCAACAATCACCTCAATCCTTTCCAGTCAGCCTACCGCCAGTGCCATAGCACTGAAACTGCCCTACTACACATTCTCAACAATCTCCTCCTTGCAACTGATACTGGCAAAGTCTCTCTCCTCACACTTCTTGATCTGTCTGCAGCCTTCAATACCATTGACCATGGTATTCTCCTTTCTAGACTTCATCATACTTTTGGCATCTCTGACATTGCTCTCTCCTTTTTCACTTCGTATTTATCAAACAGAAAACAAACTGTTCTCATCAATGGCACTTACTCTCAACCTGCATACCTGACCTGTGGTGTTCCACAAGGATCTGTCCTTGGCCCTGTTCTTTTCACTCTTTACACCTCCCCCCTGTCCACCATCATCAACTCCCACTCTATAAAACACCACTTCTATGCTGATGACACCCAACTTCAATACAGTGACTCACCTGATAATATACAGCGCCTGTTGACTCGCACCACTGAGTGTTACTCGGACATTAAGAACTGGATGACGTTCAACAAACTTCAGCTTAATGACGACAAGACAGAAGCTATCCTCATTGGCACCCGTCAGAAACTTTCTCAGCTGCCTCCTCTTTCTCTCCCATTATGTAACACATCAGTCCCAATTTCTGATTCAGCTAAAAATCTTGGTGTCTGCATTGACTCTACCCTCTCCATGAACAACTTTGTTTCTCAAACTGCCAGATCTTGCTATTATCATCTCCATCGTATAAGGCTGATCAGGAAGTATCTCTCTGTCGAAACAACTGCAAAACTCGTTCTCTCCTTCATAATGTCTCGCATTGACTATTGCAATTCACTCCTGTCTGGTCTTCCTGCCTCCACCATTCACATCCTACAGCGCATTCAAAACAATGCTGTACGCCTTGTACTCAAAAAGAAAAAAAGCTGACCACATATCTCTTCTCCTGGCACAACTTCACTGGCTCCCTGTATCAAAGCGCATACAGTACAAACTAGACACCATGTGCTACAAAAGCCTCAATAACGCAGCCCCCGATTACCTGTCAAGCCTACTTGAGATCTCTGTTCCCTCACGTACCCTCTGCTCTGCCTCCGATCCTCTGACTTTTCGCTTTCCACGCACTAAGCTCAATACCTATGGTCCACGAGCCTTCTCTGTTTCTGGTCCACTCTCCTGGAACAAACTTCCTCTCTCAGTCCGTCAGCAACCTACTTTTGTCTCCTTCAAGTCCGCTCTCAAAACTCACCTTTTCTCCTCCGCATAAAATCCTAACCTCACTCACCCCCCCCCCCCCCCCCCCCTCTCTGCAGCCTGTCTCCGCTCGGAGGGGAATCACATGGTTATAATATATAATTGTATATGCTATGCTCTCTATAATTTTCCATTGCTTTTATTCTTGCTTTTATTGCTTTTATTCTTTCTCCCCATTTATAGCCATGCGTGTGTGTGTGTGTGTGTGTGTGTGTATGTGCGTGTGTGTGTGTGCGTGATGCGTGCGTGCGGGCGTGCGTGTGTGTCTGCTTCAGCGCTTAGATTTGATTTTATCAAGATTTTGCGCTATATAAATATTGTAATTATTATTATTAATTATTATACCCCACACACACACACACACACATCACACATACACACACACATACACACACACACACAACACACACACACACAACACACACACACACACACACACACACACACATACACACACATACACACACACACACACACACACCACACACCACACCACACACACACACACTCTCTCTCTCTCATTACTCCCTTGGACAGCTTGAAGTTAACCCTTAGAGGTCTCTATATGGCATACTGCAGAAAATGCACACACTGTCAATTTCAGAATAAAGGCTGCAGTAGATGCAAGGTATTCATGCCTGTGTGATTGTGTGTTGTTAGAGAGAAAGGTGTCTGCTGTGAAAACCTGTGTAGCGCGTTGCAAAAAAGTTGATGAATAATGACCGTAAGAAGTGGGATGTATAGTGATCGTAAGAAGTGTTTTTTCTCCATCATTTTTCAGGATGTGTTTCAAGACTTTGCAGCCTCCATCTTGCAGGTATCAGACGCTCCATATGATCCAAGGTACGAACAGATCTGTTGACATGTTGATATGTATTGTGCAAAAAATAAAAAGAGAAATATTCTTATTTTCAAGCTTATAACGCATGAGTTTTTATAGGATACATTACCAAAACGTCACCAGAAGATGTGAAACAGAAAACGTAATCCATTTTAAACCATTTGAATCTTATGAAATACAGTTTTATGATACTTCACTTGAGAGAATGTTGTATGCAGTCTTCCGACAGATTTTAATGATAGTGATCAATTGTGTTCTGAAATCAAAGGGAATGAAATCTTGTTTCCATTGACCTTCAGACAGTTTTATAGCAGTTCTTTCCCTCAACCATTATTCTGTCAGTAAGTAGCCGGGAATGAAATCTTGTTTCCATGGCCACTCACTGTTTTGTTTTGATTTTATTTCCCTCAGCTGTTTTCTGTTATTAAGTAGTATTTCCACATGAGTTTGAATTGACTGACCTACTGCAGAATCATATATGTTTCAACATAGCAACTCAGAGGTGAAACAAAATTGACAATGTAGTGTGGATTGTTGTAGGTGATTTTTGTGTTTCTCCCATAACCCAGTATTCACCATGGAGCAGTAAAATGGAATACATGTCATACTGAACCTGTGTGGGTGGCTGGATTAGATATGGAAGTGAATTACAGCGTGCCAGGAAAGAGTTGTTTGTTTGGTTGTTTTTGTGGGTTTTTTCTCCAATTGTCCTGTTTTCTATGCCACCTTAATGGCCACAGGAGCTGGCACAGTTTTTACAATGTGATGAGGAGGAGGAGGAGGATTATAGTCATGATGTATGGAGTTCCATCAAGGATTGAGACTGCGTGATTGGGCCGTACTTTACATTTACCATCATAATGTATCCTGGCCAGAGAGATACAGACACCTGGTCCATTCACCTGTATATGTTTAATAAAGTCTTACTTATTTCGAATTGATAATTGGGTACATGCATTAAGTGCATTTTTTGGCTCTAGGGAAATGTGATATGTTCAAGCAATTTAGGTAATTTAGGCCTGTTTTTATATATGTTCTAGTGTCCTTAGTTATGTTAAAATTTGTATTCAGCTATGTTTTTTAAAATTCCCTGTGTGATAAATCAGATGCAGTGGTTATCGCCAGCACTTTTTTTTCCATATTGAAGTATCGTGTATGTTTTCAAATGGTTATAGTCCTGATATGGCTCTACGAAGTCGGCTGGGCCTTAAAAAACAAAAATAACAATTTTTCATGTATTACTAGTAGTGTACTCTGTGCCGAGATGTATGTATATTATCAAACATTTTGAAAGGTAGTTAGATATTTTAATGACATCAGGTATATGACTTTCATTACATGTGCTGTTGCATTTTGGTTTTACAGTATTGTGGACTCTATGCCTGCTGTTCATTATGAGTTTCCCAATGGCTACAATCAAGATTTCGGCAGTGAACGATTCAAACTCTGTGAGGGCCTTTTTGACCCATCTATCATCAAGGTAATCTTCTGTCTTTGAATCGGACATACATGTATGCAGGCACACTTACACACACACACACCACACACACACTACACACACACACACACACACACACACACACACACCACCACAACACACACACACACACACACACACACACACACACACACACGCACGCAGCCGCACACACACACACACACACACGCATGCACGCACGCACACACACACACACACACACACCACACACACACACCGCGCGCGCGCGCGCCGCGCACAACACACACACACACACACACACACACACACACACACACACACACACACACACACACACACACACAATGTACAACACACAACATTTCAGTACACATTGTGCATGCTATACTGAGTCAGTTGTATAAAAGACTTCTTCACATTGTATCCATTTTAATTGACAGCCTTGATTTTGCCCTAAAAAACATAAATCGCATTGTTGAATTTAAGTTCTACTTTTTTATTTCTCCTTGTCAGGAAGCTCAGGGCAACTCCATGCTGGGTGTGGGCCATGTTGTGACCACCAGTGTGGGGATGTGTGACATTGACATCAGACCTGTGAGTACTCTTCAACTGACCGGACTGATAGGAATCAGAAAAAAAAACATGAAAAAAGAATAAGAACGTATTTAATACAAAAATTAGGAGAAAGACTGAAACTTCCCCGCTGCTTCTTCCAGTGTGAGAAAGGAAGGAGCAGCAGGGAAGTTTCAGTCTTTTTCTCCTGAATTTTGCATCTGGTGTTTGTTTGTTTGTGATCTTACGCTTGACAAAGGCCAGTTGGCCGAAAATTTGCGTCTGTCTTGTCTTGTATTAAATATGCGTTCTTATTCTTCTTTCGTGTTTTTTCTGATTCCTGTTTTGCTTGAACGCGGACAGTCACTCTTGTTTTGGATTTCTGATTGTACTGATGTTTGTTTCTGTGTCTTTTGTGGGGTGGAGGTGATTGTGATGTTTTGTTTTGCCAGGATGAAATGACTTATTAAAAGAGAATAACTTCTAGGGACCTTGCCAGTAATGTAAATGTTGGTGTACTGCTACAGTCACAAGAGGTGAAAGGAGGGTTGTTTCCCTTGCAGTAGTATGGCCAACCGGAGAGACCAGAAACAAGCAGACTGAACAGACATTTTGCGTGACAGACTAACTGTCTGGACTGAAATACAAAATGAGATGAACACCTTTGTGAAAGACAGAGCAAGAAAATGAAATAAGAAGGAGAAAAGGGGAAAGAAAAACTGCTGGTGGTTGATGAGCAGCCAAGGAGACTTTCTCAGAGTCTTCTGTCAGTATTAACTCTCTTGTTACAACCGTCAGGATTTCCCGATCATGTCTCAACAACGCTTGTGTACGAGCGTCGGAGAAATCCGACTTGGGTTTTGAAAATTCGCGGGGCTTTCAGTATTTTCATTAACCGAAACTTATTGCCAGAAATAGATATTCTTCGGTCATTCTTAGCCTTGTTTCAGGCCATTAGGTCACTGTACCCTACAGTTAGTGTGTAGACAGTGCAAAGTTCGTGACCCACTATCTCTGCAGCGAAGCAGACGACGGAAAAGCAAATGGATAAACAGTACTCGACATCTCGGCGCTCTTCAAGACAATCTCTTCCTTCAGTGCACGTGGAGTGTGTGTACGTTGGATTTTATGAAATTTCATTCAGAATGTGACTGTAGGAATTGATATATTGACCTGACTGTTTACTTTGTAAGACATTTTTCACCTGATAATTTCTCTAATTTCACTTGTACCATTACTCAGCAACCATGAGGGTTAGACAGTTGAAATTTTAGCTTGTTGTAATCCAATCTTTTAATATATGACCTGCCAAATTTTAAAGCTATCTGTTTTCATTTGTTTGTATGAGAATTTTTCTCATGACCTATACAAATGGTGCATATCAGGGGAACGGCAAGGGGCATAATTGTATGTAGCGAGTGAGTTAATTGCAGGTCCTAAAGCAGGTGACACAATGTGTTCTGTGTCTGTCAGTATTAATGGCAGGTCCTATACTTCCAGAGCAGGTGATACAATTTGTTCTTTGTAGAACTTGTCGCTCTGAACACTTTGGAGCTTGCTTGCCAGAATGTTGTACCATGTAAATCATCAGTATAATCATTGCACTCATAAAAGACACATAATCGTACCACCCCATTGCTTCATTTTCTCCATTGGCTGCCTGTTTCTCAAAGAATTCCATGCAAAATTAATACATTATGCTACACGCGTATCAGTGGTTCTGCACCTATTTGTCGTTGTGACTACCTCCGAATGCACATCCCTGCCAGACCTCTTCATTGTGCTTGTGATGACTACTTCAGGTTCAGAGATCAGATGTTCTACAGTTTGTTGCCGCTCTGTCTGTTTCTCTGGTCCATACAGTTGGAATGAGCTTCCCCTGTTTCTCTGGTCCATACAGTTGGAATGAGCTTCCCCTGTTTCTCTGGTCCATACAGTTGGAATGAGCTTCCCCTGTTTCTCTGGTCCATACAGTTGGAATGAGCTTCCCCTGTTTCTCTGGTCCATACAGTTGGAATGAGTCCCCTGTTTCTCTGGTCCATACAGTTGGAATGAGCTTCCCCTGTTTCTCTGGTCCATACAGTTGGAATGAGCTTCCCCTGTTTCTCTGGTCCATACAGTTGGAATGAGCTTCCCCTGTTTCTCTGGTCCATACAGTTGGAATGAGCTTCCCCTGTTTCTCTGGTCCATACAGTTGGAATGAGCTTCCCTGTTTCTCTGGTCCATACAGTTGGAATGAGCTTCCCCTGTTTCTCTGGTCCATACAGTTGGAATGAGCTTCCCCTGTTTCTCTGGTCCATACAGTTGGAATGAGCTTCCCCTGTTTCTCTGGTCCATACAGTTGGAATGAGCTTCCCCTGTTTCTCTGGTCCATACAGTTGGAATGAGCTTCCCCTGTTTCTCTGGTCCATACAGTTGGAATGAGCTTCCCCTGTTTCTCTGGTCCATACAGTTGGAATGAGCTTCCCCTGTTTCTCTGGTCCATACAGTTGGAATGAGCTTCCCCTGTTTCTCTGGTCCATACAGTTGGAATGAGCTTCCCCTGTTTCTCTGGTCCATACAGTTGGAATGAGCTTCCCCTGTTTCTCTGGTCCATACAGTTGGAATGAGCTTCCCCTGTTTCTCTGGTCCATACAGTTGGAATGAGCTTCCCCTGTTTCTCTGGTCCATACAGTTGGAATGAGCTTCCCCTGTTTCTCTGGTCCATACAGTTGGAATGAGCTTCCCCTGTTTCTCTGGTCCATACAGTTGGAATGAGCTTCCCCT
>JAPXFY010000024.1:64266434-64283934 GCA_030674185.1 Monoplex corrugatus | reverse complement strand
TAAATTTGAGTCTACAAGTACAGACTAGCAATATACAAGTACAGACTAGCAATATGGTTTAAAAAAGAAATAGAAGGGTATACTTGTTTAAAACGCATGACAATGATGATCCAAGGCTTGCAAGATGTTTTGACAGTTTTGATAATGGGATACAATCTATCCTTAGCGATTTTTGAGAAAAAGGGAATGTTTTTATGTGTGAAATTTTGTTCATTGTCCAGTGCGCGTGCATGTGTGTGTGTGTGTGTGTGTGTGTGTGTGTGTGTGTGTGTGTGTGTGTGTGTGTGTGTGTGGTGTGATACAAAAGAGAGAAAGGTGGCATAAAGCATGTAAGGAGAGACTTTTCTATTGAGTTCTGATTTTAAACAAAAAAGTCAGCAATTTTTTCATGTGAATGAAATCGGACGCATGACGGACATAGACTCATTGTGTTAATGTAGCAGTGTTACAAAACAACATCACAGTCAATGACAATATAAGCAAAGACAGAAAGAGACAAAGCAAATCAAACAACAAGATAAAATTCCTTTTGGATTCTATTTTGTACAGATATTTTATATTAGTTTTGAAAAACAAGTATTTTGCAATAACTAATTGATACTTTTAAAAGCCCTGCTCCATCCTTTTATTGTCTCTATATGTTTACAGATATTCCTGAAAAAATATCTTCAATTTGTACAGCAGAAGTAGCTTTTGTTCATGATTTCATTCATTGGAAATAGTAATAGTTGTCCTGTAACGCTGAGGTTATAGAGAAGTGAGATTGTAGAGACATCAGCATTTTTACAGCTGGGTGGGGTTGGAGAGTTGGAGTTTGTTCAAGAGGAATACATCATGCTTGGATATTTCCATATACGCTCCACCCAAGTCTGCCACACTTCTGGAGCCTACACATAACTATGTGCTGGCAATGTTTTTTGAAATGGAGATGCAGGGAGAAAGAACCTACATTACACTAAGCTGATACCACCAGAATGATGGGAACATTAAGATGGTCAGTCAAAAGCCAGTTCTTAATGTTGCAGGCTGGAAGTGAACTCGAGTTTCCAAGAAGGAACCAGAAAAAACACGAAAGAAGAATATGAACGCGTATTTAATACAACAAAACAAGACAGGCGCAAATTTTCAGCCAACTGGCCTTTGTCAAGCGTAAGATTACAAACAAACAAACACTAGATACAAAAAGTTTGAGAAAAAGACTGAAACTTCCCTGCTGCTGTCTTCAATGTGAGAAAGGAACAAACTATTTGTTCCTTTTCTGACATTTAGACAGCAGCAAGGAAGTTTCAGTCTTTTCTGTTTGTTCCTTTTGTCACACTGAAGACAGCAGCAGGGAAGTTTCAGTCTTTTTCTCAAATTTTTTTGTATCTAGTGTTTGTTTGTTTGTAATCTTACACTTGACAAAGGCCAGTTGGCCGAAAATTTGCATGTCTTGTCTTGTATTAAACACACGTTCATATTCTTCTTTCGTGTTTTTTCTGGTTCCTGTTTGCTCGAACGCGGGCAGTCACATTTGTTTTGGATTTCAAGTTTCCAAGTCTAGAGTGGATAATGGGGCCACAAATGCCAAGTTTTTCTCTTGCCAGACTAATCCATGAGAGGTCTGCCTATGTGCCAACCAGGCTACAGCTGTGTAATTGCTTGGGCTGATGATCCAGAAGATTGTATTCTATACATACAGTTTTAAAGACTGTAGCAGGTAGGCTACACACTGCTCACATCATGTTGTATTCTATACATACAGTTTGAAAGACTGTAGCAGGTAGGCTACACACTGCTCACGTCATGTCCAGTATTGTCCATTAACATGCACCGATGTCCATTATGATCAGCGCCCATCTGTGTTCATCATTATTTAATCCAGTTCCATCCGTCCTCACTTCTCACTGACGTCACAGCCACAGACAAAAGATCTGTATAAGATGGTGCCAGAATTGGATGGACTGTGGGATTTGAAATGTTCATTTGTTTTGAATTGAAGATTAACTCTTAGCCTGCTGTGAAATTTGGCAAAATAACAGAAAGCTATTTGTTCTGAAATTTTCACACATGTGTTATTGGGAAAAAAAGTCTGTATTAATATCGGTAAAATAATGATACATTCATTTTCCTTCCTGAAAAAAAAAATCTGTTTTCAGTTTTGTTAACCCAGAATTTAATCCAGAACATTGTGTCAAACCCAGTTCAGCTTTCTAGGTCAAGAGATGAACTTGAGGCTGATTTTTTTGTCTTCTTGATCTTCATCTTCCAAAAAATTATCAGACTGCAGTTTATTTTTAGCTTCATCAAGCATTGGCTTTAATTGTCACTGAACAACAGCTAAATTCATGTGGCGGTGGCATTTTGTACTGTTCACACTTTAACTCGGACAAGATGTTGCCATTTTGCTTGCATTGCATGGTGGTTCATTCTCCTTTACAGTCAGTAAAATTGCGTAGCTTGAGTTTGAAAAAAGAAATGTTCTCAGAAAACAATGAAATAAAAGCCAGGGACGAAAGTGAAGCAAAGACGAAGAACAGGCCAGCCATGCAATATTATCATGAGACATACATGAGTGAATATCTTTTATTAAGTCATCGACCATCGGTACTAACCACATTTCCCGTAGTGTTTGCCGACTGGATTTCAAGGTGATGTATGGTGGATTGATTGATATTTGTCAACATGTGGATGTTGGTGTGCTGCTCTCAAACACCACTTTGCTATGTTCGGATATGGGAAGTGATGACTGTAGCAGGGAGTCCACAACAGTCTGTAGCGTGGAGCCATCATGAGGACATGCCACAGAGAAGACACACTGCTGTGAGTTTCTTCTGCTGTTCAGGAATCACTAGCTTGGTGCTCTGAAGTAGTCTAGGTGGCTGTGCTGGAGTTATTTCACTGGCTTGTCAGAGTTATTTCACTGGCTTGTCAGAGTTATTTCACTGGCTTGTCAGAGTTATTCACTGCTTGTCAGAGTTATTTCACTGGCTTGTCAGAGTTATTTCACTGGCTTGTCAGTAACCTGCCTGAATTGGCTTCATGCAATTTGCTAATTGACTGAAGGTTCACTTTGTACATTTCACTCATTTTTGATGATGTTCATTAATCATGACTATTTTTCTGTGTTGTAAGTTTGTTATCATTGATGTTGTGTACCTGCATTATTTTGCAGTGTGTCATAATCTCAAAAGTGAATGCAAGGCTGGTGGCCATTTGAGTGAGAGTTAATGTTGAAAGAATAAAGAATGTGACAAAACGAATTATTCAAAGTTTTGTGTGTGTGTGTGTGTGTGTGTGTGTGTGTGTGTGTGTGTGTGTGTGTGTGTGTGTGTAGGCATGATTCAATTTGGAGTATTTCATCAGTCTGTATTGTTTAGATGACTATGGTTATATGTTTTAAATGTTGGACGAGTTAAAGTGCGTGTGCGTGCGTGTTGTGTTGTGTGTTGTGTTGTGTTGTGTGTTTTGGTGTGTGTGTGTGTGTGTGTGTTGTGTGGTGGTGTTGAAGTCCCTTATCATCTTGTCTAAAACATGTCCATGATGGCTGTGTAATTTTAATTGTTAGAGGAGTATGTGTGCCAAGTCTTGTTATATCTGGTCTAAAACATGCCCATGTAGTGGTTGTTTTGTTTTGTTTGTTTTCTTTCTGCCCGATCCTGTGCTCTGAATCAGTGCAGTTCATGTCAGTATCCCAACACATCACCAAATCCATATTCACTCTGTCGTCATGACCATAGCAGTTCTGCAGTGGATTCCCGGAGTCTCCGGGAATGAGCGAGCTATATCCTTGCTAAGGAGGAGCCAGAGAAGAACAACCTAACAACAGCGTCAGCTGCAGTGAGAAGAGAGCATCATCAGGGCGCTTTCCATGCCGAGACGACACAGGGATGACTACCATCTGTTGTCTAGAGAGCAGCAAGTTGTATTGGTGAGGCTGCGCACTGTTCACAATAGGCTGAACAGCCACATGTACCGCAAACTGAAGCTGGTGCCCTCCCCAACCTGTCCCTGCGTCAAGAGACCAAACCATGGAACATATACTCCAAAGATGTCCCCTTCACCAGTGGCAAGACAGGACGTGTGGCCGACAGACACTCTGCTGACAACCAAACTCCATGCTGCAGACAGGAGCTGGAAAAGATGGCTGCATTCATCGCCCGGACTCAGATGATTGTTAAAATGAGGCCATGCAGCAGAGAAACACACATGTTATGAGTTAGGCCTACTTCAATGGAGCTCAGTATGCCCACATACTATGCCACTATTGGTGCCACTGTTTTGTCATAGTGCCAGACTGAGCGAGTGACTTTCCTAACAACTACACCATCACTACATCTGTCCATGAACAACACCATCACTACATCTGTCCATGAACAACACACATCATCACATCTCTCCATGAACAACACCATCATCACACTCCCCTTCATGAACAACACCATCATCACATCTCTCCATGAACAACACCATCATCACATCTCTCCATGAACAACACCATCATCACATCTCTCCATGAACAACACCTCATCACATCTCTCCATGAACAACACCATCATCACATCTCTCCATGAACAACACCATCATCACATCTCTCCATGAACAACACCATCATCACATCTCTCCATGAACACACCATCATCACATCTCTCCATGAACAACACCATCATCACATCTCTCCATGAACAACACCATCATCACATCTCTCCATGAACAACCCATCATCATCATCTCCCATGACACACCATCATCACATCTCTCCATGAACAACACCATCATCATATCTCTCCATGAACAATCATCCATCATCACATCTCTCCATGAACAACACCATCACCACATCTCTCCATGAACAACAACACCATCATCACATCTCTCCATGAACAACACCATCATCACATCTCTCCATGAACAACACCATCATCACATTTCTCCATGAACAACACCATCATCATATCTCTCCATGAACAACACCATCATCACATTTCTCCAGTACCACCCCCACTATCAACAACCAGGGCAGAAAACCTTGCTGTGAAGTCACCTCAGGCACTGACATGGCAGTGGAAAATCAAGATTTGGGTCACCATAAAGAGCAGAACATAAGGAGACACGAATTCGGACAGGTTTTATTTGTTTTAAACTTGCTGCAACATATTTTTCATGTTACAGAGACATGAATACAACAACGAATGTCGTCATATAACTGATATATAAATATGCGTACACACACATGCACATGGATATCCAAACCTGTGTAAATATATGTATACATGCACAAGTACATACAGACGTCTCTGTCTCTCTCTGTCTACCTCTGTCTCTCTCTCTCTCTCTCTCTCTCTCTCTCTCTCTCTCTCTCTCTCTCTGTCTGTATGTGTGTGCGTGTGATTTTAATTGGAGAGTGGAAATCCAGCCTCCAAGAACGCACACACACACACACACACCACACACACCACACACACACACACACACACACACACACACACACACCAAACACAGAATAATTAAACTATACAGAGCCACAGACAGCGTATTACAGGGCTTAAAACGTTCGCGTTTGGGCAGAATTCCGCAATTTCGGTTTGTCAAAAAAAAACAAACAAAAAAAACGAAAGGAGCAAGGCATCCGTGATCAGCTTGCAAGCTTTCATTGCAACGGCGCGCAAGTTATGGCCCCTGATTTGCCCCCAGACCCCCTAGTTTCAGTGTTTTTTTCCTCCTGTTTTAAGCCCTTGTATTATCTGTTATCCCCAGGGTAGTTCTTGAACCCGTCAGTAAGCCCTTAGGTACACCATTTCACTGGCGTACTCCCCCCCCCCCCCTTCTTTGCATGACAATATATCCAAGCTATATCCAAGCAAACAGAAATGATGTCTGGATATCTTGACTATCAGTAGCTAAAGATCTTGCACATAAAAGTCAAAAAACAAGACATCAGGCCAGACCCCTTGCGCTTGCATTACCCAGCAGTAGAGCCCCACAGTCCACACACACACACACACACACAACACACACACACACACACACACACACACACACACACACACACACACACACACACACACACACCACACACACACACAACACACACACAGAGCAGAAATGCAGTTTAACAGTTTCCACTGAGCTGATTAGTTTATTAAGAATAGATCGGGAAAAAAATGTGGAAACCAGAAAAGGTCTCAGTCTGCCCAAACGTCTGCATCAAGCCATGAGAACACGGAACATCTCAATTTTCTGACATTTTCCTCTATCCATACTTCAATGCTCTGACATTGTCCTTTATCCATACCTCAATGCTCTGACATTGTCCTTTATCCATACCTCAATGCTCTGACATTGTCCTTTATCCATATCTCAATGCTCTGACATTGTCCTTTATCCATACCTCAATGCTCTGACATTGTCCTTTATCCATACCTCAATGCTCTGACATTGTCCTTTATCCATACCTCAATGCTCTGACATTGTCCTTTATCCATACCTCAATGCTATGACATTGTCCTTTATCCATACCTCAATGCTATGACATTGTCCTTTATCCATACCTCAGTGATGTACAAGGGTCACGGCACGTCTCTATGACATTGTCCTTTATCCATACCTCAATGATGTCCAAGGGTCACGGCACGTCTCTATGGCATTGTCCTTTATCCATACCTCAATGATGTACAAGGGTCACGGCACGTCTCTATGACATTGTCCTTTATCCATACCTCAATGATGTCCAAGGGTCACGGCACGTCTCTATGACATACGCCTTTATCCATACCTCAATGATGTACAAAGGTCACAGCACACCTCAATGCTATGACATATCCTTTATCCATACCTCAATGATGTACAAAGGTCACAGTACACCTCAATGCTATGACATATCCTTTATCCATACCTCAATGATGTACAAAGGTCACACAGCACACCTCAATGCTATGACATATCCTTTATCCATACCTCAATGATTACAAAGGTCACAGCACACCTCAATGCTATGGCATATCCTTTATCCATACCTCAATGATGTACAAAGGTCACACAGCACACCTCAATGCTATGACATATCCTTTATCCATAACTCAATGATGTACAAAGGTCACACAGCACACTCAATGCTATGACATATCCTTTATCCATAACTCAATGATGTACAAAGGTCACAGCACACCTCAATGTTGTGACATATTCTTTATCCATAACTCAATGATGTACAAAGGTCACAGCACACCTCAATGCTATGACATATCCTTTATCCATAACTCAATGATGTACAAAGGTCACAGCACAACTCAATGTTGTGACATATCCTTTATCTATAACTCAATGATGTACAAAGGTCACAGCACAACTCAATGCTATGACATATCCTTTATCTATAACTCAATGATGTACAAAGGTCACAGCACACCTCAATGCTATGACATCCTTTATCCATAACAATGATGTATAAAGGTCACAGCACACCTCAATGCTATGACATATCCTTTATCCATAACAATGATGTACAAAGATCACAGCACACCTCAATGCTATGACATATCCTTTATCCATACCTCAATGATGTACAAAGGTCACAGCACACCTCAATGCTATGACATATCCTTTATCCATACCTCAATGATGTACAAAGGTCACAGCACACCTCAATGCTATGACATATCCTTTATCTATACCTCAATGATGTACAAAGGTCACAGCACACCTCAATGCTATGACATATCCTTTATCTATACCTCAATGATGTACAAAGGTCACAGCACACCTCAATGCTATGACATATCATTTATCCATAACAATGATGTACAAAGGTCACAGCACAACTCAATGCTATGACATATTTATCCATAACAATGATGTACAAAGGTCACAGCGCACCTCAATGCTATGGCATATCCTTTATCCATACCTCAATGATGTACAAAGGTCACAGCACAACTCAATGTTGTGACATATTTATCCATACCTCAGTGATGTACAAAGGTCACAGCACACCTCAATGCTATGACATATCCTTTATCCATACCTCAATGATGTACAAAGGTCACAGCGCACCTCAATGCTATGACATATTTATCCATAACAATGATGTACAAAGGTCACAGCACACCTCAATGCTATGACATATCCTTTATCCATACCTCAATGATGTACAAAGGTCACAGCACACCTCAATGCTATGACATATTTATCCATAACAATGATGTACAAAGGTCACACAGCACACCTCAATGCTATGACATATCCTTTATCCATAACAATGATGTACAAAGGTCACAGCACACCTCAATGCTATGACATATCCTTTATCCATAACAATGATGTACAAAGGTCACAGCACAACTCAATGCTATGACATATTCTTTATCCATAACAATGATGTACAAAGATCACAGCACACCTCAATGCTATGACATATCCTTTATCCATAACAATGATGTACAAAGGTCACACAGCACACCTCAATGCTATGACATATCCTTTATCCATAACAATGATGTACAAAGGTCACACAGCACACCTCAATGCTATGACATATCCTTTATCCATAACTGAATGATGCACGCCACTCTTAAGGCAAGTCTCATCTCTTTTTCCCTTTAGTCCACTCATAATTATTAATCGTTCATAAGGAAACTCCAATCGAAGCACCCTGAAATTAACAACAAAGGCATAAGATAAATGAAAATGATCCATCTGTCTAACACAAACTACTTCCTTCTCACCAGAATTATTCACCATAAAACATGTTTGCAGAATTCATTGACTAACATCTCCTTCTTTCTAAGGTAATAATTACACACACAGTTCTCTTATTCATTCCGGCACATGATCATGAAATACCTTGGTATGTTGATGTAATTCACAGAAAATTATTCTAATGAAACAACTACCCTAGTAGTTATATCATGAACTTAACTAAATCCATGCTGACTTCTACATAACATTATCACACGTGTGCACACATTAGACAACCTGAGTTTTCCTTCACAAACACCAACACACTTCTGCACCTAAATATAATAATACATACCCTCGAAAAGAATACCAAAATTTAGTGCCTATCGAACAACACCCAGTCCGCTTTCCAAACACACTGACCAACGCTTCGTGCATCTTGTGAGCACTTCCTCACATAAATTTGATAATACATATAATCACAGTGGATGCAAAAATTGGTGCTACAACAGCACACAGTTCGCTACACAACTTCCATGTGTGAAAACGATTCCGCGTTTATGGTCCTTCGTTAATTCCTGGTTTCAGACCAGTCTACGTTCTCTAAGGTCCTAATCGTGTAACACAATATCTAATAATATAATAATAATATACAATATTTTTATATAGCGCAAAATCTTGATAAAATCAAATCTAAGCGCTAAAACAGACACACACGCACGCACGCACACACACGCACGCACGCACGCACACACAACACACACACACACACACACACACACACACACACACACACACACACACACGCACACGCACACGGCTATAAATGGGGAGAAAGAATAAAAGCAATGGAAAATTATAGAGAGCATAATCTGATGATTAGTATTACGTCATAAGTCCCCAAACCATCTGTGGCCTTTGGGCAGTTTGTGACATCATTGTCCCAAGGCGTTCCCTAAGGTCGTAATTGTGTAAGACAATACTTGATGAACAGTATTACGTCATAAGTCCCCAAACCATCTGTGGCCTTTGGGCAGTTTGTGACATCATTCTCCCAAGGCGTTCCCTAAGGTCGTAATTGTGTAAGACAATACTTGATGAACAGTATTACGTCATAAGTCCCCAAACCATCTGTGGCCTTTGGGCAGTTTGTGACATCATTCTCCCAAGAAATGAGCAGTTCCTCCCCATCAGGTTTGCCTGACGATTCTAGGATACAGCCAGTACATGTCTGAAAAGTGTCAGCACAGGAGACACTCCCAAGTCTATGTAGAGGACGTATATACAGCTGTCTTGGTCGTGCTCAGACGGGAACAGGGAACTGGACTGTCTCGCCCCTTAGACGATTTCCTGCCAGGTTCCAGGGGTTACCTCTTCGGGATCTGCCCATTGTATATTAGTCCAAGGTAACTGCAGACTCATTGTGGAGACAGTCTTGGTAACCCTGCACTTCTATGCTGATGACACCCAACTTCTAGACAGTGACACACCAGACAATATACAGCGCCTCTTGACTCGCACCACTGAGTGTTACTCGGACATTAAGAACTGGATGACGTTCAACAAACTTCAGCTTAATGACGACAAGACAGAAGCTATCCTCGTTGGCACCCGTCAGAAACTTTCTCAGCTGCCTCCTCTTTCTCTCCCATTATGTAACACATCAGTCCTAATTTCTGATTCAGCTAAAAACCTTGGTGTCTGCATTGACTCTACCCTCTCCATGAACAACTTTGTTTCTCAAACTGCCAGATTTTGCTACTATCACCTCCATCGTATAAGCTTGATCAGGAAGTATCTCTCTGTGGAAACAACTGCAAAACTCGTTCTCTCCTTCATAATGTCTCGCATTGACTATTGCAATTCACTCCTGTCTGGTCTTCCTGCCTCCACCATTCACATCCTACAGCGCATTCAAAACAATGCTGTACGCCTTGTACTCAAAAAGAAAAAAGCTGACCACATATCTCCTCTCCTGGCACAACTTCACTGGCTCCCTGTATCAAAGCGCATACAGTACAAACTAGACACCATGTGCTACAAAAGCCTCAATAACGCAGCCCCCGATTACCTGTCAAGCCTACTTGAGATCTATGTTCCCTCACGTACCCTCCGCTCTGCCTCCGATCCTCTGACTTTTCGCTTTCCACGCACTAAGCTCAATACCTATGGTCCACGAGCCTTCTCTGTTTCTGGTCCACTTTCCTGGAACAAACTTCCTCTCTCTGTCCGCCAGCAACCTACTTTTGTCTCCTTCAAGTCCGCTCTCAAAACTCACCTTTTCTCCTCTGCATAAAATCCTGACCTCACTCAATCCCCTCTGCAGCCTGTCTCCACTCGGAGGGGAATCACATTGTAATATATAATTGTATATACATTGTAATATGCTCTCTATAATTTTCCATTGCTTTTATTCTTTCTCCCCATTTTAACCGTGTGCGTGCGCGCGCGCGCGCGCGTGTGTGTGTGTGTGTGTGTGTGTGTGTGTGCGTACGTGTGTGTCTGTTTTAGCGCTTAGATTTGATTTTATCAAGATTTTGCGCTATACAAAATAAAGTATTGTATTGTATTGTATTGTACTGTTGGGACATGGAAGCTTCCGACTCCTGCCTATCTTCCCTCCAACCCCCCCTCCCCCCCCCCCCTCCACTCTCTGAAAGATAAAACCAAAGTCCTTCCTCCATCTTGGGTTTCTTTCTCGTTACTGGTTCTGGGCATTTCCCCAGGTGGACAGAGCACCTTTGCCCTTCTTCGGGGGTTGTCCTTGCCCGTTTAGGGCTTGGGTCGACCAAGAAGAGCATGGGTATGCGGCCCACAAAGGTCAGGCCATTTTGGTGTTCGTCTGTCGTCGTCGACAATGACCACGGCTTCATGAAGTTGATTTGAGTCAGTGTGTCCGGAGGTGACTGATCAATCCGATCCGGGCACGGAAGTAACGTCCACAGGTTGGACATCTGTGGTCGGTTACTGTGGTTGAAGGGTTTGCAGCCCTAGCTTTCCGTGCAGCTCGTTTTTCTTGTGCAGATTGGATACGAGACACTTCTGAAGTGGTACATCCGGTTTCGATTCTTCTACGCCAGACTGTACGGTCAAGGGAAAGGTTTTCCCAATTCTCCCAGTCTATGTTGAGGGACTTTAGCGATGCCTTCAAGCTGTCTTTAAACTGTTTTCTCTGGCCTCCAACTGTTCTCTTGCCAGACGTTAGTTCCCCGTAGAGGAGTTGCTTCGGAATTCTGGTGTCAGACATCCGGTACACATGGCCAGCTCAGCGAACTTGACTCTTTTGAAGAAAAGTGTGGATGGAGGGGAGATTGGCTCTCTCTAGTACTTCTGTATCAGGGATCTTCTCTTGCCATCGGATATTGAGAATCTTTCTGAGGCTTTTGGTGTGAAAATGATTCAATTTCCTTGCGTGTCTACTGTAAACAGTCCAGGTCTCACTGCCGTTTTACCGCAAGGGAGACGACCTACTGGCAACTGGTCGTCAAACCAAGCTCAAACGCGTGGAAATCCGACATCAGGGTCCCAGCATCTGAACAGGGCTCCGTGTGTGACACGTCCACCGAGTACCGTGTGTGTGTGGCCTTGACCTGTACATGGCTTACCATTCAGGGACTTTGCTGCAATTCCCACAGCCGTCCTGCTACCAGGGATCAGGTCGCTTCCGGAGGGGGTTAATAGTCCTCCCTGTGCTGGATCTACACAAGCCCTGAGACTGTACAATACTCATAACATGAATTTTGTCATCAGCATAATATGTAAGCAGTTTACTGTTGTAGGACTATACAGTCCGTTATGTATAGGTGGAAACTTGAAGCATTCAAAACAAACTACACCAAGAATATAGTGCGTCTTTGTGGACAAAAGATAAAGTTCTACAAGTTATCTTGTTTCCTGTATTTGGACAAAACAACACATTCTTTTGCTTTCTAGGGACACTGTTTCCGATATATTTGAATCAGCGTCATTACTCGACGAATTTTTTGTTTGTCTGTCAAAAAGTCCAATACCGAAAAACTTATCATTTGTTCTAATTGATATTCATTGTTACATTTTGCAAGTTTATTGTTTACATTGTTGGTTATGGTACATTAACTCACATGTGTAACTTTCCCTCCCCCTCCTCCACTTGCTTTTCTCCCCACTTACACTCTCACCACCTCCCCCTTTTTTCTTCTTTTTTTCTTTTTCTTTTCTTTCTTTCTTAAGCGAAAAGACGTTGAACCAGTGACCCCCACCAGTCTGTGGATTGAACAGGATCATCAGCTCCATGACACCTTGACTAAACCCCCTCCCTTATATTGTTATTGTTATTGTTGTTTAAAGCCCAGCCGACCGCGTGGAGCCATATCAGAGCTATCCTCCCTTAGATCAAGATTCCAAGACATGACAGTTATGAAGGCAGACCTACATACAGTGTAGTATACTATGATTCACACGTCCATTGCCATGTATCATATATTCAATGTTCCACAGGCCAGCCATGCCACATCTGAACACTTGGTCAACATTTGTGTAAATGCCAAGCTTCATGGTTTTACCGTTTGTTAATTTACTGATCACCTGCCTATTGATAGTCCACAATTGGCATTGAGTGATGCACTATATCTTTGTAGACCTTGTAGCTAGCTGGAGTAAGGTCTTCTCTTTAATCACCTGTCTATTGATAGTCCACAACTGACAATGAGTGGTGCACTATATCTTTGTAGACCTTGTAGCTAGCTGGAGTAAGGTCTTCTCTTTAATCACCTGTCTATTGATAGTCCACAACTGACATTGAGTGATGCACTATATCTCTGTAGCCCTTGTAGCTAGCTGGAGTAAGGTCTTCTCTTTAATCACCTGTCTATTGATAGTCCACATCTGGCACACACTGAGTGGTGCACTATATATCTGTAGAACATGTAGCTAGCTGGAGTAAGGTCTCTTTAATCACCTGTCTATTGATAGTCCACAACAGACATTGAGTGATGCACTATATCTCTATAGACCTTGTAGCTAGCTGGAGTAAGGTCTTCTCTTTAATCACCTGTCTATTGATAGTCCACAACTGACACACATAGAGTGGTGCACTATATCTTTGTAGAACTTGTAGCTAGCTGGAGTAAGGTCTTCTCTTTAATCACCTGTCTATTGTTAGTCCACAACTGACAATGAGTGGTGCACTATATCTTTGTAGACCTTTTAGCTAGCTGGAGTAAGGTCTTCTCTTTAATCACCTGTCTATTGATAGTCCACAACTGACAATGAGTGGTGCACTATATCTCTGTAGAACCTGTAGCTAGCTGGAGTAAGGTCTTCTCTTTAATCACCTGTCTATTGTTAGTCCACAACTGGCAATGAGTGGTGCACTATATCTCTGTAGCCCTTGTAGCTAGCTGGAGTAAGGTTTTCTCTTTAATCACCTGTCTATTGATAGTCCACAACTGACAATGAGTGGTGCACTATATCTCTGTAGCCCTTGTAGCTAGCTGGAGTAAGGTCTTCTCTTTAATCACCTGTCTATTGTTAGTCCACAACTGACAATGAGTGGTGCACTATATCTCTGTAGCCCTTGTAGCTAGCTAGAGTAAGGTCTTCTCTTTAATCACCTGTCTACTGTTAGTCCACAACAGGCACACATAGAGTGGTGTAGACCTTGTAGCTAGCTAGAGTGAGGTCTCTTTAATCACCTGTCTACTGTTAGTCCACAACTGACATACACAGAGTGGTGCACTATGTCTCTGTAGACCTTGTAGCTAGCTGGAGTAAGGTCTTCTCTTTAACCCTTTGACTCCCGAACCCTATCTACCAACTACAAAAACTTAACCCTTTGATTCCCTCACCCTATCCACCAGCTTCCTGCAGGAAGCTGGTGGATAGGGTGAGGGAATCAAAGGGTTAAGTTTTTGCTTTGCTAACATGGTTGGCAATGCAGGATGCTGGTGACCGGAGTGCGGAGTCAAAGGGTTAATCACCTGTCTATTGATTGTCCACAACTGACAATGAGTGGTGCGCTGTATCTCTGTATCTAGCTGGAGTAAGGTCTTCTCTAATAGAAACATCCTTGTTTGTCATATTTCCTCTGTCTGGCAGAACAAGGTCGTGTTTCTTTCTATCGGACAGCCGCACTAGAACGGGTCTAACGTTGACAGTGTTGGTTTGTCCTGGTTGGCCTTGTGACTCTCCACTTCCTCGTTTTGATTAATGACGTCATAGCGTGGTTTTTGCGCCTTCTTCTGCACTGTCTTCCTTTTCGGTCAGAAACTTTGTGTGAACGCAGATTCCATAGTCTGTTAGGATACTGTTGAAACACTATTGTTATTGTTGCTGGGGTAGTGGTGGTGGTGGTGTGGTGGTGATAGTGTGTGTGGTGGTGGTGATAGTGGTGGTGGTGGTGTGAGTGGTGGTAGTGGTGGTGGTGTAGTGGTGGTGGTGATAGTGGTGTGGTGATAGTGGTGGTGGTGATAGTGGTGGTGGTGATAGTGGTGGTGGTGTAGTGGTGGTGGTGTGTGGTGGTGGTGGTGGTGGTGGTGGTGTGGTGGTGGTGGTGTGTGTGTGTGTGTGTGTGTGTGTGTGTGTGTGTGTGTGTGTGTGTGTGTGTGTGTTTACACACAATTGTGGATTGTTCTCTTTAATGTTACGAAGGGAAAACGTCTTTGTTGCCATGTGGGACTTCAGTTTATCGTCTGATCCAAAAGACCAGAAAGCAGACGACAACTCAAAGGAATAAAACGTCCTGTGCAACCAACAATTGAACCCCGACTTCTCTCACTCTGCTCGTGCTGTTTACTTGATACCTTTACTGTTGTGACACTACACAACCAAGGCTGCTGATGCCTTTACTGTTGTACCACTACACAACCAAGGCTGATGATGTCTTTACTGGTGTACCACTACACAACCAAGGCTGCTGATGCCTTTACTGTTGTACCACTACACAACCAAGGCTGATGATGTCTTTACTGGTGTACCACTACACAACCAAGGCTGATGATGCCTTTACTGTTGTACCACTACACAACCAAGGCTGCTGATGCCTTTACTGTTGTACCACTACACAACCAAGGCTGATGATGTCTTTACTGGTGTACCACTACACAACCAAGGCTGCTGATGTCTTTACTGGTGTACCACTACACAACCAAGGCTGATGATGCCTTTACTGTTGTACCACTACACAACCAAGGCTGATGATGTCTTTACTGGTGTACCACTACACAACCAAGGCTGATGATGCCTTTACTGTTGTACCACTACACAACCAAGGCTGATGATGTCTTTACTGGTGTACCACTACACAACCAAGGCTGATGATGCCTTTACTGGTGTACCACTACACAACCAAGGCTGATGCCTTTACTGTTGTGCCACTACACAACCAAGGCTGATGATGTCTTTACTGGTGTACCACTACACAACCAAGGCTGATGCCTTTACTGTTGTACCACTACACAACCAAGGCTGATGATGTCTTTACTGGTGTACCACTACACAACCAAGGCTGATGCCTTTACTGTTGTGCCACTACACAACCAAGGCTGATGCCTTTACTGTTGTGCCACTACACAACCAAGGCTGATGCCTTTACTGTTGTGCCTCTACACAACCAAGGCTGATGCCTTTACTGTTGTACCACTACACAACCAAGGATGATGCCTTTACTGTTGTACCACTACACAACCAAGGCTGACGGCCACTACACAACCAAGGCTGATGCCTTTACTGTTGTACCACTACACAACCAAGGCTGATGCCTTTACTGTTGTACCACTACACAACCAAGGCTGATACCTTTACTGTTGTACCACTACACAACCAAGGCTGATGCCTTACTGTTGTACCACTACACAACCAAGGCTGATGCCTTTACTGTTGTGCCGCTACACAACCAAGGCTGATGCCTTTACTGTTGTGCCTCTACACAACCAAGGCTGATGCCTTTACTGTTGTGCCGCTACACAACCATGGCTGACGGCCACTACGCAACCAAGGCTGATGCCTTTACTGTTGTACCACTACACAGTCAAGGCAGAAAGTGAGGGGGGGGGGGAGGGATTGTTGGAAGAGGAGAAAGCTTTTGTAGCCCACCTGTACTTTATCTACCTGTGAACAGGTAGGCCTACCTTGACCCTGTTCATGATGTAGGAAGGTCAAGCAGCAAGAAGAGTACACACCAACCTTAGTGAGTCAGGCCCACGTACTGCCCTGTGATTGGGGGAGGGGGGGACGTCTAGCCTCTCTGACCTCAAACGTTTCAGGACAGGTATTGAGCCTTTGACTGCCTCAGCCAACCCACCAGCTTCTGTGCAAGGAGCCGGTAGCCGCTAGTGGATAAGATGAGGGAGCGAGGGGTGAAGGCCGTCAACAGACAGGTGTTTACGAGAAAACCCACCATGTAGATGTCACGCCTTTCACCTCCTGTACCCAAACATCTGTGTTAAAATTGATTTTCTAAAAATGTCATTTTGTTCGTGACAAAAACAAATCCTAAACCATCTGCAGCACGGCCTGTTACGCAGACGAGAACAAATTCAAACAGCCACTATGTTAACAGTGATTGTGACCTCTTTGGCATTAAGTCTTCATTATGCATGAGCTCGCTTTCTTTTGGTTTCGGTAAAGACGAAGGCATGTGTGTGAATTTTCCTGTCAGGAATTCTGGGGCAAAAGTCATCCTTTTTCATTTCTGTACCACTGAATGAGATGTTTTATGTGGCCGCTTTCTTTAACCCTTTGACTCCCGCACCCTGTCCTCCAGCATCCTGCGTTGTCAACCATGTCTGCAAAGCAAAAAGTTAACCCATTGATTCCCTCACCCTATCCATCAGCTTCCTGCAGGAAGCTGGTGGATAGGGTGAGGGAG
>JAPXFY010000024.1:64238934-64261434 GCA_030674185.1 Monoplex corrugatus | reverse complement strand
AGGATGTTGATGGACAGGGTGCGGGAGTCAAAGAGTCAATTGGTTACGCACGCGGAACATCAGAATGGGCGTTGAAGATCCTGTATCCGGTTGTTATGGAAGCTGGAAAACAATCAACATGCACGGTGCCTGAAGCGGATGTTCAGTGTGTGCTGCGAGAGTGACCTACCGCCTGTATTGCGTTGGTGTAAAAGTATGTCGGCCACGTTTTCCGGAAAAACAGGAACGCTCTCTGTTTTTCCCTCCACATCCTTGTGACCCGTTATGTCATTGTGACCTTCAGTGCACCTTCCTGCTCGCGTGGTATTGGCAGGCGTATCGTCACGACCCCTTCTGTATCAAGTGGGCTATTCTTTTCCGTCGCTTCCTTGTTACCCGTTGTGTGATTGTCACTTTCAATTCACTCTTCTGCCTGTGCAAAACGTGCTGGCCAATCATTACGTCCCCTTCAGTGTCAAGCGTTCGGTTTCATTTGGCAACAACAACATGCCAACAACAACTGTTGTTTACTTAACGGCTAACAATTCATAAACAACCGACCAACCATACAAAAAATCTATTGTTCACCAAACGGCTGAGAATATCAACTGTTGTTTATCCAACAGCTGGGAATGAAGAAACAAACAAACAACGAAACAAGCAATTATTTCTCTGGCGACCGAGAATTTCTAGATAAATAAACAGCTGTCACTCCCTTAACAACTGAGAATTTTAAACAAACAAAATGTAGTTTGTTTACCGGGCGAGAAATTCCTAACAAACACATATACAAAAGCAAAATACAGTCGACTTATTGGCTGTCACAAATACACAAACAACAATGTCCTTTAAATGAACGGCTGTGAATTTCTAAACAAACAACAAAAATTAATTTACTTAACGGGTGACAAGTTCTAAATAATCAATTAAACAAAACACACACACACAGCTACACACACGCGCGCGCGCGCACTCATACACACACATACACTCGCACCACACACACACACACACACACACACACACACACACACACACACACACACACACACAACACACACACACACACACACACACACACACACACACACACACACACACACACACACACACTCAAAACACACACACACACACACACACACACACACACACACACACACACACACACACACACACACACACACACACACAAATGTCCACCGAAAACAGACAGTACAGACTATACAGAAACATAACACCTTCACACTGTGGTCAGCAATAATACATGCACATCAACTGGTTGCTTGAAATCGAAAGATGGCACGCTTATCATGGAAAAAGACAAAATATTAGACAGATGGGGAGAGTACATTAAAGACATTTTTGAAGAAGACAGAAACGAAGAACACATTGTAAGAAAGAACGTTGAAGGATCACCCATAATGAAAGATGAAGTTAGAACAGCACTGAAAAAGATGAAACCAGGAAAAGCCCCAGGACCAGACAACATTACTACAGAGATGATTGAAGCCCTGGAGGAATTTGGTATTGAAAAAATAACAGTCCTTCTGACTGAAATTTACGACACTGGAAAAATCCCCAAAGATATGTCAAAATCAATTTTCATTGCACTTCCAAAGTGAACAGGGGCTATAGAATGCGAACTCCATCGCACAATCAGTTTGATGAGTCATGTAACAAAAATCCTATTAAGAATAATCATACACACCAACCTGCAAGTGTCTTCCTCTCCTGCCTGGCTCGCAATTATGGACCCGTCTTTTATAAAACAAATTGGACTGACACTTTTTAAACACAGCAAATGCTACCTCGGTGGAGGCGTCTACCAGCGAATACGAACACTGGGGCTGTGTCCTAAGCCCCGCACTGCGCGATCCTGTCGTGGTGGACGTCTCCACCGTCTTTGGCACAACCTGCCTCCTGCCCGACGCCACTTTTCGTCTCCTGCTTCTTCTTCTCCTCCACTGCCCCTGCCCTCGACCTCGCTGCTGCAAGCTTTGTCTCCTCCTCTGCCGTCTTCGCCTTCGCCTTCTGTCCTGATGGTGCCGCCTTCGCCTTCTGTCCCGCCGGTGCCGCTTTCGCCTTCTGTCCCGTTGGTGCCGCCTTCGTCGCCACCTCGGCCGCCACCATATGACTGTGATAGGCTGAAACTATGCCTTTTTAATGCTCAGTCAACATGCACTGATGGCAAAGCCGATGTCATTGCTGACTTTATCGCAGATGAGCATGTTGACATTGCTTTTATCACAGAGACATGGCTTAACCCCCTTGGTCACGAACCTATACATGCTAGCCTCACTCCGAGTGGTTACAGGCTTGCTTCTTTCCATCGCTCATCCCGAGGTGGCGGTATCGCCATCCTCTACAACGACTCACTCCATTCCCGCCTATCTTTCTCGCAGTCTCTGCCTTTCTCCCATCCTTCTTTCGAGCACGTTGAAGTATCCTTCCAATCCACCCCTCACCCCATCACCTTCTCCTGTGTCTATCGACCCCCACCTAGCTCTGCCAACAAACTCACCACATCCACGTTTCTCTCTGACTTTGACCAATTGCTTGACCACTACTGCCTCTTACCTGGAAATCTCATCATTCTAGGTGACATCAATGTCCACTATGACAACACTCACCGTTATGACACAAGACATATCATCAACTCTCTGTCCAATCACAATATGACTCAACACATTTCTGAACCAACCCATCAAAAAGGTCACATTCTTGACTGGATCATTTCTCGTGATCACCACAATTCCGCTACTGACAACTGCTTAGTTCTTTCTACCCGTCTAACTTCAGCCCTTCCATCTGACCACTCTGCAATTCTCTGTTCTCTCGACATTTCTCCTCCTTCCCGTACCATGCGCACAGTGACTCGACGCAATCTCAAATCTATCGACCTCTCCACATTTTCATCTGATGCCTCCCGTCTCCTTTCTGAAAAGTCACATAACCTTGCCGATGAATTCTATACTACTCTCCACCATCTTCTGGACACTCATGCTGATGGTGGTTACAGGCTTGGTGGTTACAGGCTCATCCCGAGGTGGCGGTATCGCCATCGCTCATCTTCAGAAAATCTCGTTCCTCTCATGTCACTCCTCTTCTCAAATCTCTTCACTGGTTACCTGTTGAAAAGAGAATTCGCTACAAGATTGCTTTGTTATGTTTTAAGTCTCTCAACGGTCTTGCACCCCCTTACATCTCTGACCTCCTCCATCTGTACACCCCCTCTCGTCAACTTCGTTCCTCGGCTGATACTCGTACCTTCCGCATACCATTCTGTCGCACTAAAACTTATGGTCAACGCTCCTTTTCCTATCAGGCCCCTGTAATCTGGAATCAGCTCCCTGTCTCTGTTCGCCACTCTGCAACTCTCACTTCTTTCAAGTCCTCTCTGAAAACCCATCTCTTCCAGTCCCTCTCATGATACTTATAAAGACTCTACCACCTAACTTCCCCAAATCCCCCCTTGTTGTCTTTTGAGCCTTGAATGTCGGCCGGTGTGTGTGTGCGTGTGTGTGTGTGTGTGTGTGTGTGTGTGTGTGTGTGTGTGTGTGTGTGTGTGTGTGTGTGTGTTTGGTTGTGTCTGCGTGATACCTGTAAGCGCTTAGGGCTCTTGTTTTCATCAGATTAGGCGCTATATAAATGCTCTTTATTATTATTATTATTATTATGCTCCAGCCACAACCCGTCTTTTACCTGACCGCCCCCCTACCCCCTGGCTCACTCATGAGATTGCCTGTGCAAAACGTGCCCGCCGCAGAGCAGAGCGCCGCTGGCGCAAATCCAAACTCACTGTACACAGGCAACTTTTCCAAGCCTCTAAAACAAAAGTATCCACCCTCATTGCATCAGCAAAAACAAGCTATTTCCAAACCAAAATCCTGAATGCCTCTTCTTCAAAAGAACTCTTTACAACCATGAATCATCTCCTTGGCACACGAAAAGATTTACCTCTCCCAACAAAACATACAAATGAAGAACTCCCATCTGTATTCTCCAACTATTTCACCACCAAAATACAAACTCTTCGTGACAGGCTTGACAGGACACCCTGTCAACCATGCCCACCTGACCCTTCCTTCTCTGGCACACCTCTTACTACTTTTACCCCAGTCTCACAAGAAGAAATTCTCAACACAATCAGATCCATGTCGTTCAAAACCTGCGAACTGGATCCTCTTCCAGGTTCTCTCTACGCCGACTGTCTCCCTACTCTCCTCCCATTCATCACTGACATCATCAACACTTCTCTTCAAACTGGAACTGTCCCAGATTCTTTCAAGTCTGCTATTGTTCACCCTCTCCTCAAGAAACACAATTTAGATCCAAATGAACTGAAAAATTACCGGCCTATCTCTAATCTCTCTTTCTTGTCAAAACTCCTTGAAAAAGTCGTCCTCAACCAGCTGAACTCTCACCTGTCTGCCAACAATCTCCTCAATCCTTTCCAGTCAGCCTACCGCCAGTGCCATAGCACTGAAACTGCCCTACTACACATTCTCAACAATCTCCTCCTTGCAACTGATACTGGCAAAGTCTCTCTCCTCACACTCCTTGATCTGTCTGCAGCCTTTGATACCATTGATCATGGTATTCTCCTTTCTAGACTTCATCATACTTTTGGCATCTCTGACATTGCTCTGTCTTGGTTCACTTCATACCTATCAAACAGAAAACAAACCGTTCTCATCAATGGCACTTACTCTCAACCTGCATACCTGACCTGTGGTGTTCCACAAGGATCTGTCCTTGGCCCTGTTCTTTTCACTCTTTACACCTCCCCCCTGTCCACCATCATCAACTCCCATTCTATAAAACACCACTTCTATGCTGATGACACCCAACTTCAAGACAGTGACTCACCTGATAATATACAGCGCCTGTTGACTCGCACCACTGAGTGTTACTCGGACATTAAGAACTGGATGACACACAATAGACTTCAGCTTAATGACGACAAAACAGAAGCTATCCTCATTGGCACCCGTCAGAAACTTTCTCAGCTGCCTCCTCTTTCTCTCCCATTATGTAACACATCAGTCCCAATTTCTGATTCAGCTAAAAACCTTGGTGTCTGCATTGACTCTACCCTCTCCATGAACAACTTTGTTTCTCAAACTGCCAGATCCTGCTACTATCATCTCCATCGTATAAGGCTGATCAGGAAGTATCTCTCTGTCGAAACAACTGCAAAACTCGTTCTCTCCTTCATAATGTCTCGCATTGACTATTGCAATTCACTCCTGTCTGGTCTTCCTGCCTCCACCATTCACATCCTACAGCGCATTCAAAACAATGCTGCACGCCTTGTACTCAAAAAGAAAAAAGCTGACCACATATCTCCTCTCCTGGCACAACTTCACTGGCTCCCTGTATCAAAGCGCATACAGTACAAACTAGACACCATGTGCTACAAAAGCCTCAATAACGCAGCCCCCGATTACCTGTCAAGCCTACTTGAGATCTATGTTCCCTCACGTACCCTCCGCTCTGCCTCTGATCCTCTGACTTTTCGCTTTCCACGCACTAAGCTCAATACCTATGGTCCACGAGCCTTCTCTGTTTCTGGTCCACTCTCCTGGAACAAACTTCCTCTCTCAGTCCGTCAGCAACCTACTTTTGTCTCCTTCAAGTCCGCTCTGAAAACTCACCTTTTCTCCTCCGCATAAAATCCTAACCTCACTCAACCCCCCCCCCCCCCCCCCCTCTGCAGCCTGTCTCCGCTCGGAGGGAATCACATGGTTATAATATATAATTGTATGCTATGCTCTCTATAATTTTCCATTGCTTTTATTCTTGCTTTTATTGCTTTTATTCTTTCTCCCCATTTATAGCCATGCGTGGTGTGTGTGTGTGTGGTGTGTGTGTGTGTGTGTGTGTGTTGTGTGTGTCTGTGTGTGTGTGCGTGCGTGTGTGTGTCGTGCGTGCGTGCGTGCGTGCTTGCGTGTGTGTCTGCTTCAGCGCTTAGATTTGATTTTATCAAGATTTTGCGCTATATAAATATTGTAATTATAATTATTATGATGAGGACAAGGAATAGAATCAAACGAGAAATAGCAGAAGAACAGTGTGGATTTGTGGACGGAAAAGGAACTCTTAATGCCATATACATCGTAAGAACTATCATCTTGAGATTAATCGAGTTGAATAAGGATTTATGTTTATGTTTTGTTGATTTATACCAAGGCTTTCGATCGGGTAAGACATGAAGAATTGATCAACCAACTAGAAAGACTCAATATCGATGGAAGAGGTCTACGAATAATCTGAAATATATATTGGGAACAAACAGCTGCAATGAGAATAGAAAACAATATAAGCTCTTTCCAAAATATCAAAAGAGGAGTCAGGCAAAGTTATGTTTTGTCACCAGATCTGTTTTCACTATATAGCGAAAACATCATGAGAAACCTAGAAGAAGACCCTGGATTAAAGGTTGGAGGGAAAATGACAAAGAACATTCGGTACGCACATGACACCGTGCTAATTGCAGAAAGTGAAAGAGACCTACAAAACCTTGTGAATATACTAGAAATAGAAAGCAAAGGTAAGGGGTTGGAGCTAAATAGCAAGAAGACTGAAGTCATGGTGATCAGTAAAAAAAAACCCAAACAAACATGAAATCCCGTCATGCAAAATAACAGCAAACGGCGCAACCTTGAGACAGGTTGATAAGTTTAGATATCTGGGAACGATCATCTCACCAGACAGCAGATGCACATCACAAATAGCCAGCAGAATCGGCCAAGCCAAAACAGCACTCAAGAAGATGAAAAGCATTCTTACCAACAAATGCCTATTAATTAACATCAGGAAGAGAGTTCTTGAATGTTATATAGAACCGATAATGTTATACGGTTGTGAGGCGTGGACAGTCAACAAACAAAGCCAGAACAAAATTGAGGCAGCCGAGATGTGGTTTCTAAAAAGAATGTTGAGAGTTCCGTGGACAGCAAAGGAAACAAACGAGACAGTCTTGATGGAGGCAGACACAAGAAGATCATTGATAAGGAAGATTAGGAAAAGACAGGCAAACTAGAACAAACTGCAAACTCTTCTATTATTCGCCGTCTTTGCTCTGAAGCATGTGAGGTTGAACAGCTGGCTGTTAGACTTAGTGTTGTGTGTACACTCCATCACCAGGTGCTCTGAAAGCATTCTTGTACGATGATACAAGTAGGAAGAAGATCCCAAAGAGCGTTGGGACAAGGGTGCAGCCCTGCCCCACTCCACTTTGAATCGGGAATGGCTTTGAATGTGATGAAACAGCACTTTCCCTGTACGCCATCATGGAAAGAGACAATGAGATTCAGCAGCAGCTTTGGTGGGCATCTGATTTTCTCCAGGAGTGCACAGAGGCCTCCTCTGCAAATCAGGTCAAAGGCTTTGGTCAGGTCAATGAAGGCAACGTGTAAAGGCTGCCTCTGTTCCCCACTGTTCTCCTGTAGCTCCTGTTCTCCTGTCTGAGTGAGAACATCATGTCCATGGTGGATCCCTTTGCCCTGAAGTCACCCTGGGAGTCGGGTCAGATGCCATCTACTAGTGTTTGTGGTCTCTTCACAACCACTTGGGGGAGAAGGCCTTGCCGATGGTGCTGAGAAATGATATACCGCTAATTGTTACAGATTTAACATAGATTAAAATGGGAGTGGTAGTGATTACTTCATGGCAGTGTCTTTTAAGATCCAAAACAAGTGTGATTGCCCGCGCCCAAGCAAACAGGAACCAGAAGAACAAGAAAACCAATATAAGCGCGTATCCAACAAAACAAAACAAAACAAGCGCAAATTTTCGGCCAACTAGCCTTTGTCAAGCGCGAACGCACGGTCACAAACAGATCACAACCACCAAACAATGGATAATAAAAACGGGACTAAAAACTTCCCTGCCAGTGGGTAAGAAGGGGACCAAACTGTGTCTTTTAGATAGGAAATGGCAAAATATATCTTTGCTATGGTGTGATGCGTTTTGTCGTAGTATACAAAAACTAACAAGTTCCCAAACAGAGAAAGGGTGTGTAAAAACTGATGGGTCTGTAGTCATACCTGTCGTTGTCCGTACTGACCACCTCTATCCTGTGCCCGTGCCAACAGGGAATTTCCGCGCAGTGGTCAACACGGGTCAGTGCAGGTGAACTTGTGTGTAGCTCTAAAACTATGTGGTACAGATTAAGTTAACAAACAGACAGACCTACATCCCGGTCTGAAACACCGTACCGGGCATGTTTTAAAAAAAGTGTGGTGTGTGTGTGTGTGTTTGCGTGTGTGTGTGAACCTACAGACTGACGTACAGTCGAGAGCGACGAAAGATAACGATATGACATGACGATTACCGTGACGTTATAAAAGAGAAGACCTTGTGTAAGGCAGCTCACACTGTCACAGACCTGTTACTGAGAACGCCGGAAAGAAAACCGCGGCGAGCATAGTTTGTTTTTTATCCTTCGTGGCAGCGCTTTGGGCATTTTGACGAGTTGACGGGACTTTACATAAACGTTTCTGTTCCTGTGGCTAAAGAAACAAGACATCAGATTGTTGGATATCTGTTGGTTGTTGACGGTTATTATCGTGAGACTATCATCACTATCTCAGTATCTGCACAGGTACTGTAATGAATAATGTCGTGTGATGTGGTGTGGTGTGATTTGGTGTGTGTGTGTGTTGCGTTGTGTTGTGCTGTGCTGTGCTGTGCTGTGCTGTGTTTGTTGTGTGTGCTCTGTGCTATGCTATGCTATGCTGTGTTGTGTTGTGCTGTGATGTGCTGGGCTGTGTTGTGTTGTGTTGTGTTATGTTGTGTTATATGTTGTATCATTATTGTTAAGTCCTATTGTATTTTCATTATCGTCACAGCGGGTATTCCCGTGTATGATGCCGAACCGTAGGCCTATTTGTATATTTGTGTAGGTCTTCTTAACGTTTTGTTGCCTACACAGGTTTTCTGTGCGAAATTCCAGTAGCTTTCCAGAGTAGAGCGCTTCCCCATAGTTCAGCTCCATGCAGTGATTTACTTTCTCCAACAGGGATTTAAATGTGGGATTTTCTCGCTTCTTATGCGGGTGCTTTGACTAGAAGGCCACTACTTCACATGATCCTTGTATCGGTTTGTGTTGTGTCTTATTGTACGGCGAGCAATTGACTGCAGTGTGTTCCATATTACCATACCGTGTCATGTCATATGTACAGGAGGGGGGGGGTGCAAAAGTAGGTATAGGCCTACAGAAGTTTCACATCATTATTATAATGCTTAATTCAGCTCTCGATTAGAGGAGTGTGTGAATACCGACGGCAAGCAGTTTGAGTATCTGACGGGTTAAGGCTGTGCTTGTTATTACATGTATATGCAATATTCATTTGTTTGTATAATAAATGCAATGAGTATTGTACGTGTTTTCTTTTTTCATAACTGTATACCTACTTTTGCACCCCCCCCCCCCTGTATAATACGTTCAGAGTACATTCGTTGAGCAGTTTGCCCCCAAGACGGGTTCTTGAAAATGTGAATCAGTAAGTTTTGATATCACGAATGTTTGCTTAGTATGATAAGGGTTAACACCACTAAACACAAACTCTGTTTGCTTAGTATGATAAGGGTTAACACCACTAAACACAAACTCTATGAAAAAACAAAAACAAAAACAAAAACAAACAAAAAACACACAACGTCAGTTGTTAGAGTCAGACTTCCAATCTGAAGATGTGGTGTTCATCCTGTGACCGGTGGACAATGTGTGGAGATGTTTCCATTGTTCCAGGTCAATATGTGTGTGTGCTGATTGATAAGTGCCTAACCCCCCTTCATATGTGTAGGCACGCAAAACCATCAAGTGCACACGTTAAAGATCCCATTATGATAATTATAGTTTTGAGGGGACTGATGGGGATTCGAATCCACAACCTTCCAGTCGGTAGTTCATTGCGTAACCGTTCGTTGCTCTCTATAATTTTCCATTGCTTTTATTCTTTCTCCCCATTTATAGCCGTGTGCGTGTGTGTTGTGTGCGCGCGCGCGCGCGCGCGTGTGTGTGTGTGTGCTGCGTGCGTGTGCGTGCGTGCGTGTGTGTGTGTGCGTGCGTGCGTGTGTGTGTGTCTGTTTCAGCGCTTAGATTTGATTTTATCAAGATTTTGCGCTATATAAATATTGTAATTATTATTATTATTATTACACCACGGCGACGCTCAGTCCTTCCTTTGCCAACTTGTTGATTCCCAGTCCAGCCCTGGTAGACTACAAGCTCTCAACTGTGTTACAACTTTTCCCTGAAACCAGCTTCACCCAACCACCCACCATCCCCACCCACCCCGCCTGTTCTCGTCGTTTATGCTCGTAAACAGCTCCAGGCACCACCAGATAAACACGTTGTCTGCCTGCCTCATGTACAGACCAGGATTTCAGCCAAAGTTCTGTGCACTACAACAGTGACACACGCTTCCATCAGTATTTGTCATTTGCATTATTTGTCCTCTTTTAAGACAGCTCTAAAAACTGATGTTTTTTACATGTAAGACAGCTCTAAAACCTGATCTCTTTAAACCCTGATCTCTTTTGAGGCAACTCTAAACCCTGATCTCTTTTGAGGCAACTCTAAACCTGATCTCTTTTAGACAATTCTAAACCCTGATCTCTTTTAAGCAACTCTAAAAAGTGATCTCTTAGCTTTAAATCCTGATCTCTTTTAAGACAGCTCTAAAATCTTTTTAAGACAGCTCTAAAAAGTGATGTCTTTTAAGACAACTTTAAACCCTAATCTCTTTTAAGACAACTTTAAACCCTAATCTCTTTAAGACAGTTTTAAACCCTAATCTCTTTTAAGACAACTTTAAAACCCTAATCTCTTTTAAGACAACTTTAAACCCTAACCTCTTTTAAGACAACTTTAAACCCTAATCTCTTTTAAGACAACTTTAAACCCTAATCTCTTTTAAGACAACTTTAAACCCTAATCTCTTTTAAGACAACTTTAAACCCTAACCTCTTTTAAGACAACTTTAAACCCTAACCTCTTTTAAGACAACTTTAAACCCTAATCTCTTTTAAGACAACTTTAAACCCTAATCTCTTTTAAGACAACTTTAAACCCTAATCTCTTTTAAGACAACTTTAAACCCTAATCTCTTTTAAGACAACTTTAAACCCTAATCTCTTTTAAGACAACTTTAAACCCTAATCTCTTTTAAGACAGCTCTAAGACCTGATTTCTCTCTAAAAACTGATCTCTTTTAAGACAGCTCTAAAAACTAATCTCTTTTAAGACAGCTCTAAAAACTGATCTCTTTTAAGACAATTCTAAACCCTGATCCTTTTAAGACAGCTCTAAACCCTGATCTCTTTTAAGACAGCTCTAAAACCTGATCTCTTTTAAGACAACTCTAAAACCTGATCTCTTTAAACCCTGATCTCTTTTGAGGCAACTCTAAACCCTGATCTCTTTTAAGACAACTCTAAAACCTGATCTCTTTTAAGACAACTCTAAAACCTGATCTCTTTTAAGACAACTCTAAACCCTGATCTCTTTTAAGACAGCTATAAAACCTGATCTCTTTTAAGACAACTCTAAAAACTGATCTCTTTTAAGACAGCTCTAAAAACTGATCTCTTTTAAGACAACTCTAAAAACTGATCTCTTTTAAGACAACTCTAAAAACTGATCTCTTTTAAGACAGCTATAAAACCTGATCTCTTTTAAGACAACTCTAAAAACTGATCTCTTTTAAGACAACTCTAAAAACTGATCTCTTTTAAGACAACTCTAAAAACTGATCTCTTTTAAGACAATTCTAAACCCTGATCTCTTTTAAGACAGCTATAAAACCTGATCTCTTTTAAGACAACTCTAAAACCTGATCTTTTTTAAGGCAACTCTAAACCCTGATCTCTTTTAAGACAGCTCTAAACCCTGATCTCTTTTGAGGCAACTCTAAACCCTGATCTCTTTTAAGACAGCTCTAAAACCTGATCTCTTTTAAGACAATTCTAAAACCTGATCTCTTTTAAGACAATTCTAAAACCTGATCTCTTTTAAGACAATTCTAAACCCTGATCTCTTTTAAGACAGCTCTAAACCCTGATCTCTTTTAAGACAATTCTAAACCCTGATCTCTTTTAAGACAATTCTAAACCCTGATCTCTTTTAAGACAGCTCTAAACCCTGATCTCTTTTAAGACAATTCTAAACCCTGATCTCTTTTAAGACAACTCTAAACCCTGATCTCTTTTAAGACAGCTATAAAAACTGATCTCTTTTAAGACAGCTATAAAAACTGATCTCTTTTAAGACAGCTATAAAAACTGATCTCTTTTAAGACAGCTATAAAAACTGATCTCTTTTAAGACAACTCTAAAACCTGATATCTTTTAAGACAGCTATAAACCCTGATCTCTTTTAAGACAGCTATAAAAACTGATCTCTTTTAAGACAGCTATAAAAACTGATCTCTTTTAAGACAACTCTAAAACCTGATATCTTTTAAGACAGCTATAAAAACTGATCTCTTTTAAGACAGCTCTAAAAACTAATCTCTTTTAAGACAGCTCTAAACCCTGATCTCTTTTAAGACAATTCTAAACCCTGATCTCTTTTAAGACAGCTATAAAAACTGATCTCTTTTAAGACAACTCTAAAACCTGATCTCTTTTAAGACAGCTATAAAAACTAATCTCTTTTGAGACAGATCTAAACCCTGATCTCTTTTAAGACAGCTCTAAACCCTGATCTCTTTTAAGACAGCTATAAAAACTAATCTCTTTTAAGACAGCTCTAAAACCTGATCTCTTTTAAGACAGCTATAAAAACTAATCTCTTTTAAGACAGCTATAAAAACTAATCTCTTTTAAGACAGCCCTGAAAATTGATCTCTTCAAACAATGCCATTACTAGCATCAGTCTCACCTCTTCTTCGCTTCGTCCAGCTATGTGTATTTGTTCGTAGGATTAGTTGTGTGAGATAATGCTATTCATTTTGTGTCAGTTTCACAGGTTTGTTTAAGTGTGTGTCTGTTTGCTAGCACGAGTCCCAGGGTTGATATCTGTGTCTGTGCGTGTGCACGTGCATGGCTACGTGTCTGTGTATCTGTGTGTGTGTGGTGGTGTATGCGTACACGTTCACATGGAAGAATGTTTGCGTATCATGTGCACACGATTCCGATGTTTTCTTTTCTTGTTCTTTGTTAAATCATGTTAACATTGACATGTGTTTCCATTTTGTGTAGCGTGCAAACTACTTCGGAACTTGCTTCCCTGGAAGTTGCATTATATAAATCTGCATTATCATTGTCATTATCATTATCATTATCATTATTATCATCATCATCATCATCATCATGAACAAGAAGAAACAAACAATGATAAAGATTTTGAAAAATCAACTCTTCTGCTTTTTTTATATCCATTTATTTTGGTAAAGCTGACACACGTGTCCATTTCGTGCGCGCATGCACGTACGCAATGTAAGCGAGCGAGCGAGCGAGAGAGAGAGAGAGAGAGAGAGAGAGAGAGAGAGAGAGAGAGAGAGAGAGAAAACAAGTAACAACGTCATACCTGTGCAATACACTTATGTCAGTGTGTCTTAATCCCCTGTGTTGTATACACTGTCAGTGTCAGTACCTAGGCATTTAGCGAGTTTGTCTTTATATTGTATAATGTTGTGATTTATTGTTGAGTGTACATAACTTACTCGCGCTTGACAAAGGTTAGTTGGCCGAAAATTTGCGCTTGTACTGTCTTAGTCACGTTATATTACAGTTAAACACAGGACTGTACTGTCTTAGTCACGTTATATACAGTTAAAATAGACTTAATGGACGTGGTCTAAGATACACGTTAATATCTACAGTTATTAAAAACACAGGACTGTACTGTCTTAGTCACGTTATATACAGTTAAACATAGGACTGTCTTAGTCACGTTATATACAGTTAAACACAGGACTGTACTGTTCTTAGTCACGTTATATACAGTTAAACATAGGACTGTCTTAGTCACGTTATATACAGTTAAACACAGGACTGTACTGTTTTAGTCACGTTATATACAGTTAAACATAGGATCTGTCTTATAGTCACGATTTATATACAGTTAAACACAGGACTGTACTGTCTTAGTCACGTTATATACAGTTAAACATAGGACTGTCTTAGTCACGTTATATACAGTTAAACACAGGACTGTACTGTCTTAGTCACGTTATATACAGTTAAACACAGGACTGTACTGTCTTAGTCACGTATATACAGTTAAACATAGGACTGTCCTTAGTCACGTTATATACAGTTAAACATAGGACTGTACTGTCTTAGTCACGTTATATACAGTTAAACACAGGACTGTACTGTCTTAGTCACGCTTATATACAGTTAAACACAGGACTGTTACTTATATCAGTTAACAACGTTTATATATACAGTTGAACATAGGACTGTACTGTCTTAGTCACGTTATATACAGTTAAACATAGGACTGTACTGTCTTAGTCACGTTAATATACAGTTAAACACAGGACTGTACTGTCTTAGTCACGTTATTATACAGTTAAAACACAGGACTGTCTTAGTCACGTTATATACAGTTAAACACAGGACTGTACTGTCTTAGTCACGTTATATACAGTTAAACACAGGACTGTACTGTCTTAGTCACGTTATATACAGTTAAACACAGGATTGTGCTGTCTTAGTCACGTTATATACAGTTAAACACAGGACTGTCTTAGTCACGTTATATACAGTTGAAACATAGGACTGTACTGTCTTAGTCACGTTATATACAGTTAAACATAGGACTGTACTGTCTTAGTCACGTTATATACAGTTAAACACAGGACTGTACTGTCTTAGTCACGTTATATATACAGTTAAACACAGGACTGTTGTCTTAGTCACGTTTGATACAGTTAAAGACAGGACTGTCTTAGTCACGTTATATACAGTTAAACAAGGACTGTACGTCTTAGTCACGTTATATACAGTTAAACACAGGACTGTCTTAGTCACGTTATATACAGTTAAACATAGGACTGTAGTCTTAGTCACGTTATATACAGTTAAACACAGGACTGTACTGTCTTAGTCACGTTATATACAGTTAAACATAGGACTGTCGTTTAGTCACGTTATATACAGTTAAACAAGGACTGTACTGTCTTAGTCACGTTATATACAGTTAAACACAGACTGTACTCTTAGTCACGTTATATACAGTTAAACATAGGAGACTGTCTTAGTCACGTTATATACAGTTAAACACAGGACTGTACTGCTTAGTCACGTTATATACAGTTAAACACAGGACTGTCGTCTTAGTCACGTTATATACAGTTAAACACAGGACTGTCTTAGTCACGTTATATACAGTTAAACAAGGACTGTCTTAGTCACGTTATATACAGTTAAACAAGGACTGTGTCTTAGTCACGTTATATACAGTTAAACATGACTGTCTTAGTCACGTTATATACAGTTAAACACAGGACTGTACTGTCTTAGTCACGTTATATACAGTTAAACATAGGACTGTCTTAGTCACGTTATATACAGTTAAACACAGGACTGTACTGTCTTAGTCACGTTTATACAGTTAAACACAGGACTGTCTTAGTCACGTTTATACAGTTAAAATAGACGTACTGTCTTAGTCACGTTATATACAGTTAAACAAGGACTGTACTGTCTTAGTCACGTTATACAGTTAAACACAGGACTGTCTTAGTCACGTTATAACAGTTAAACACAGGACTTTTCTTAGTCACGTTATACAGTTAAACACAGGACTGTCTTAGTCACGTTATACAGTTAAACACGGACTGTCTTTGTCACGTTATATACAGTTAAACACAGGACTGTACTGTCTTAGTCACGTTATATACAGTTAAAACAACGACTGTCTTAGTCACGTTATATACAGTTAAACACAGGACTGTACTGTCTTAGTCACGTTATATACAGTTAAACACAGACTGTACTGTCTTAGTCACGTTATATACAGTTAAACACAGGACTGTCTTAGTCACGTTATATACAGTTAAACACAGGACGTACTGTCTTAGTCACGTTATATACAGTTAAACATAGGACTGTCTGTCTTAGTCACGTTATATACAGTTAAACAATAGGACTGTCTTAGTCACGTTATATACAGTTAAACAAGGACTGTACTGTCTTAGTCACGTATATACAGTTAAACATAGGACTGTCTTAGTCACGTTATATACAGTTAAACACAGGACTGTCTTAGTCACGTTATATACAGTTAAACATAGGACTGTCTTAGTCACGTTATATACAGTTAAACATAGGACTACTGTCTTAGTCACGTTGTATCAGTTAAACATGAGACTGTCTTAGTCACGTTAAACAGTTAAACATAGACTGTCTCTTAGTCACGTTATATACGTTAAATCACTGTACTGTCTTAGTCACGTTATAACAGTTAAACATGGACTGTCTTAGTCACGTTTATCACAGTAAACTACGGATGCTGTTTGGTCACGTTATATCAGTTAAACAGTGGACTGTCTTAGTCACGTTTGTCAGTTAAGTACAGGATGTCTTAGTCACGTTGTATCAGTTAAACACAGATGTACTGTCTTAGTCACGTTATATACAGTTATAGGACAGTACTGTCTTATGTCACTTTATATACAGTTAAACACAGGACTGTACTTAGTCACGTTATATACAGTTAAACACAGGACTGTACTTAGTCACGTCATACAGTTAAACATAGGACTGTCTTAGTCACGTTATATACAGTTAAACACAGACTGTACTGTCTTAGTCACGTTTATACAGTTAAACACAGGACTGTCTTAGTCACGTTTATATACAGTTAAACAAGGACTGTATGTCTTAGTCACGTTATATACAGTTAAACACAGGACGTACTGTCTTAGTCACGTTTATACAGTTAAACACAGGACTGTCTTAGTCACGTTATATACAGTTAAACACAGGACTGTCTTAGTCACGTTATATACAGTTTAAACACAGGACTGTACTGTCTTAGTCACGTTATATACAGTTAAACACAGGACTGTACTGTCTTAGTCACGTTATATACAGTTTAACACAAGACTGTCTTAGTCACGTTATATACAGTTAAACATAGGACTGTCTTAGTCACGTTATATACAGTTAAACACAGGACTGTACTGTCTTAGTCACGTTATATACAGTTAAACACAGGACTGTCTTAGTCACGTTATATACAGTTAAACACAGGACTGTCTTAGTCACGTTATATACAGTTAAACACAGGACTGTCTAGTCACGTTATATACATTAAACAAGACTGTCTTAGTCACGTTAATGTACAGTTAAGCATCAGGACTGTCTTAGTCACGTTATATACAGTTAAACATAGGACTGTCTTAGTCACGTAATATACAGTTAAACATAGGACTGTCTTAGTCACGTAATATACAGTTAAACATAGGACTGTCTTAGTCACGTTATATACAGTTAAAACATAGGACTGTCTTAGTCACGTAATATACAGTTAAACATACGACACTCTGAGTCACGCTAGCCAGCTGCGGATTGAAATGTGCTGAGCTTTCATAACAAGGTGCCCTCGAGGGAATGTTTCACATCAAATTTTTAGTGCAGCTTCTGATTTGTTTTAGTGTTTTTATTAAGATTCGCGCAAATACGTTACTCGCAAACGTTGAAACCAGCAAATGACATGTTTGCAGCATCACAACTTATCCGTAACTCGTGTGTGTGTGTGTGTGTGTGTGTGTGTGTGTGTGTGTGTGTGTGTGTGTGTGTGTGTGTGTGTGTGTGTGTGTGTGTGTGTGTATGTGTGTGTGTGGAATGTATATTTCTGTGTCAATATATGTGAAAGATGTTGCACACACTTGTATGAAAAGAAACAAACAAACGAACAAACAAACAAAAATCCATACCTATTGTATACAAGTTCATTCATGTCCATATTATTGAAAATACCTTTCTTCTCACTTCTTAGAGACTCAGCGTACTAATAACTTTCAAGATTTAAAAAAAAAAAAAAACAAAACAAAACCGAACAAACAAAAAACAAAACCGAACAGTTTAAGTAGAGCGTATACAGAACTATTACAGGTCATATTACGAAACAAGACATTGTCCAAACTCCTAATGTCGGTACGGCCCAACAGATAGGCACTCAGATGGCCAAGCAGTTTGACCAGAGCCTACTACATACACGACCATGTATAATGCAGTGACCAGGGTGTCCTCAGCCTGAGCTGTAACGGATCAACCGTCTGGTACATGCGGACCGTCAATTAAATGTACACACGCACGTTGTGTTAACCTTCTGTTATGTTTGAATGACCTTGCATTCGTCTGTCATCGTACACTGTCGGTTCACGTCTGTGCACGTAAGTACTTTTTGAGACAATATTTGTACAGGCGCTTGAATTGAAACTCTGACATTTTGCTGTGACATTGATGTATACAGAGAAATGTTTCTTAGTGCAATATACATAACAGCGCTGAATTTGAAACGCTGACATTTTGCTGTGACATGATGTATACAAGAAAGTGTTTCTTTAGTGCAATATACATATACAGGCGCCTGAATTTGAACGCTGACTTTGCCTGTGACATTGATGTATACAGAAAAGTGTTCTTTAGTGCAATATACATATACAGGCGCCTGATTTGAAACGCTGACATTTTGCCTGGACATGATGTATCAGAGAAAGTGTTCTTATGCAATATACATATACAGGCCTGAATTTGAACGCTGACATTTGCTGTGACATTGATGTAACAGAGAAAGTGTTTCTTAGTGCAATATACATATACAGCGCTGAATTTGAAACGCTGACATTTTGCCTGTGACATTGATGTATACAGAGAAAGTGTTTCATCGGTGCATAACAGCATTCAAGAAGATGACAAGCATTCTTACCAACAAATCCCTATCAATTAACATCAGCAAGAGAGTTCTTGAATGTTATATAGAACCAATACTGTTATACGGATGCGAGGCGTGGACAGTCAGCAAACAAACCCAGAACAAGATTGAGGCAGCCGAGGTGTGGTTTCTAAGAAGAATGTTGAGAGTTCCATGGACAGCAAAGAAAACAAACGAGACAGTCTTGATGGAGGCAGACACAAGTAGATCACTCATAAGGAAGATTAGGAAAAGACAGGGAACATTTATAGGCCATTTTATGAGGAAGGGGGATTTGGAGCACCTGGTCACAATGGGAAAGCTGGAGGGAAAGAGAGCACCGGGTAGACCCAGGGAGAAAATGCTGGACGGACTTTCAGAGTGGCTGGGGACGAGGAGGGTGGGGGAGATGCTGGGGGCAACGAGAGATAGAGGCAGATGGAAGTCCATGGTCGCCAACGCCATGCGGCAGGGAACCTGATGATGATGATGATAATACATGTACAGGCGCCTGAATTTGAAACGGACATTTTGCCTGTGACATTGATGTATACAGAGAAAGTGTTTCTTTAGTGCAATATACATATACAGGCGCCTGAATTTGAAACGGACATTTTGCCTGTGACATTGATGTATACAGAGAAAGTGTTTCTTTAGTGCAATATACATATACAGGCGCCTGAATTTGAAACGGACATTTTGCCTGTGACATTGATGTATACAGAGAAAGTGTTTCTTTAGTGCAATATACATATACAGGCACCTGAATTTGAAACGGACATTTTGCCTGTGACATTGATGTATACAGAAAAAGTGTTTCATTAGTATGTACAGACGCCTGAATTGGGAAAGTTCACATGTTGTCAGTGACACTGATGTATACAGAGACAATAATGTTCTTTAGCACAACAGATGTACAGGCTCTTGAATTTCAAGCGTTACCATTTTGCCTATGACATGACATTTTGCCTATAACGTTTATGTATGTAGAATTAGTATTCAGTTTTGGATACGCACAAGCGACTGAATTAGGAGCGTTGACATTTTGCGTGTCATTGATATACATATATATATAGAGTCCATTTTTCAATAATATGCAATAGATATACAGGCGCCATGCGGCAGGGAACCTGATGATGATGATGATAATACATGTACAGGCACCTGAATTTGAAACGCTGACAGTTTGCCCATTTCATCGATGTATATAGAGACAGTATATTACAGCCACGTTCTATGTTGGATCAAAATGTATAAACACGCAAGCTGGTCATCATTAATGGGGGGGGGGGGGGGGGGGGGATGTAAGGCCATTCTGACAATCTGTCTTTTTATACAAAACATTATGACGTAAAATCCAGATTTTGAATCTAGAAATTAACGTTACCGTGAAGATGCTTCAGTTGAAATAAAAATTGATGTGCATTGAGGACAATGATAATATGACAAGAGTGCTTGTTTTGGTTTGATGCTTGTATCAACATTTGGCGCCTTATATGTTATTATTATTATTGCTGTTATTATTATTATTATTGTTGTTGTTGTTGTTGTTGTTATTATTATCTTCATCATCATCATCATCATCATCTACAAATTTTAAAGCCTCAATAACGCAGCCCCCGATTACCTGTCAAGCCTACTTGAGATCTATGTTCCCTCACGTACCCTCCGCTCTTGCTCCGATCCTCTGACTTTTCGCTTTCCACGCACTAAGCTCAATAGGCCTACCTATGGTCCACGAGCCTTCTCTGTTTCTGGTCCGCTCTCCTGGAACAAACCTCCTCTCTGAGTCCGTCAGCAACCTACTTTTGTCTCCTTCAAGTCCGCTCTCAAAACTCACCTTTTCTCCTCTGCATGAAATCCTGACCTCACTCAATCCCCTCTGCAGCCTGTCTTCGCTCGGAGTGGAATCACATTGTAATATATATTTGTATATAATATGCTCTCTATAATTTTCCATTGCTTTTATTCTTTTTCCCCATTTATAGCCATGGTGTGAGTGTGTGTGTGTGTGTGTGTGTGTGTGTGTGCGCGCGCGTGCGTATGTGTATGTTCAGCGCTTAGATTTCATTTCTATCAAGATTTTGCGCTATATAAATATTGTAATTATTATTATTATTAATTATCATCATCATCATCCATCATTATCATTATTATTATTATTAGAGAGTGGAAGATGCACTTGCAGCGACAAGGGATAGATTTGCGTGGAGAGTCATGATCACCGACGCCATGCGGCAGGGCACATGATTATTATTATTATCTCGTTGAAGTGAGATCTATTTCCGCCTCACCCAGGGGAAAAATTACTGTTGCTTAAATGTCAACTTTTCATAAAAACTTCCAGATCTCACACTACTTCAAAAAATCCTCCAGTTCAAATCACTGTGTGACTCGTGGTCTCATTTCGAAAAACAGAACCGATTTTGTTGATTGATCGAGTGTTACGTCGAGATCCAGCTTGGTGTGATACAGCCGGCGGATTTTCTCTCAAGACAGCCGCCATGTTTTTATGGGAAGCATGCCAGTTTGTCACAGGCCCAGTTTGTCACAGGCCCAGTTTGTCACTCTATCTTCGGCCTGCACCAAGAGGTCTGGCAGGGTCTGGGTCATGTCCGTCCACTCTTTGATGTTGTCGAACCAGCTCTTTCTTTGTCGTCCTCGCTTGCGCCCACCCTCGACTGTGCCCTGCATGATGGAAGTTATCACTGACACTCTCAAAAACAGTAAATGAACGATTGATTGATTGTATGAATAGAATTTTATTTTTCAATTGTTTTTAACCAAAGAACATTCATTGTTGAAATTTTTACAGAGTAATTTGCTTTGATTTGCATACAAAAAGGAAGAAATTTGAACAACACAAGCTGAACTGACATTTTAGAGGGACTATCTGTACACCACCAATTCGAACCCGGTTTCGAACCCGCCCAAGCCTACACTTGGTGCAGGCCGAAGATAGGGTAGGGTAGCATGGAGGTAGCAAGTAGTCTACCCACTGTGACAAACTGGGCCTGTGACAAACTGGCAGCCCCCGGATCACTGACGCCATGCGGCAGGGCACTGATTATTATTATTATCTCGTTGAAGTGAGATCTATTTCCGCCTCACCCAGGGGAAAAATTACTGTTGCTTAAATGTCAACTTTTCATAAAAACTTCCAGATCTCACACTACTTCAAAAAATCCTCCAGTTCAAATCACTGTGTGACTCGTGGTCTCATTTCGAAAAACAGAACCGATTTGTTGATTGATCGAGTGTTACGTCGAGATCCAGCTTGGTGTGATACAGCCGGCGGATTTCTCTCAAGACAGCCGCCATGTTTTTATGTACACAATAATCATTCTTTCATACTCACATCGTGCGGTTGGGCTCCCTCTGAGCATGGAATAGATTCAATTATAAATGTGAGAAATCGCTTTTCAATATGTACGTATAGGAGAACAAACGTTGTTTGGGATCATGATACTTAACTTTGGCCTTCAATGAGTATGAGTGTATTTGTCAATGTCTTATCAGAAGTGGAAGATGATCTAAACTAGACGTTTGTTGTACTTTTGGGCGATATTCTCTTTGCTGTTGACGCCAAACTGCTGCACATCAATGATAAACACATACTGATAAAAAAGATTAGATAT
>JAPXFY010000024.1:64211434-64236434 GCA_030674185.1 Monoplex corrugatus | reverse complement strand
ACTAGCTCCCAGAACACCACTCAAGGTTTGAAAGACTAGCTCCCACAACACCACTCAAGGTCTGAAAGACTAGCTCCCACAACACCGCTAAAGGTCTGAAAGACTAGCTCCCAGAACACCACTCAAGGTTTGAAAGACTAGCTCCCACAACACCACTCAAGGTTTGAAAGACTAGCTCCCACAACACCGCTAAAGGTCTGAAAGACTAGCTCCCACAACACCACTCAAGGACTGAAAGACTAGATCCCACAACACCACTCAAGGTCTGAAAGACTATATCCCAGAACATCACTCAAGGTTTGAAAGACTAGCTCCCACAACACCACTCAAGGTCTGAAAGACTAGCTCCCACAACACCACTCAAGGTCTGAAAGACAAGCTCCCACAACACCACTCAAGGTCTGAAAGACTAGCTCACAGAACACCACTCAAGGTTTGAAATACTAGCTCCAACAACACCACTCAAGGTCTGAAAGACAAGCTCCCATAACACCACTCAAGGTTTGAAAGACAAGCTCCCACAACACCACTCAAGGTCTGAAAGACTAGCTCCCACAACACCACTCAAGGTCTGAAAGACTAGCTCACAGAACACCACTCAAGGTTTGAAATACTAGCTCCCACAACACCACTCAAGGTCTGAAAGACAAGCTCCCATAACACCACTCAAGGTTTGAAAGACAAGCTCCCAGAACACCACTCAAGTTCTGAAAGACTAGCTCCCACAACACCACTCAAGGTCTGAAAGACAAGCTCCCACAACACCACTCAAGGTCTGAAAGACAAGCTCCCATAACACCACTCAAGTTTTGAAAGACTAGCTCCCACAACACCACTCAAGGTCTGAAAGACAAGCTCCCATAACACCACTCAAGGTTTGAAAGACAAGCTCCCACAACACCACTCAAGGTCTGAAAGCCTAGCTCCCACAACACCACTCAAGGTCTGAAAGACTAGCTCCCACAACACCACTCAAGGTCTGAAAGACTAGCTCCCAGAACACCACTCAAGTTCTGAAAGACTAGCTCCCAGAACACCACTCAAGGACTGAAAGACAAGCTCCCAGAACACCACTCAAGGTCTGAAAGACTAGCTCCCACAACACCACTCAAGGTCTGAAATACTAGCTCCCAGAACACCACTCAAGGACTGAAAGACAAGCTCCCACAACACCACTCAAGGTCTGAAAGACTAGCTCCCAGAACACCACTCAAGGACTGAAAGACAAGCTCCCACAACACCACTCAAGGTCTGAAAGACTAGCTCCCACAACACCACTCAAGGACTGAAAGACAAGCTCCCACAAACCACTCAAGGTCTGAAAGACTAGCTCCCACAACACCACTCAAGGACTGAAAGACTAGATCCCACAACACCACTCAAGGACTGAAATACTAGCTCACAGAACACCACTCAAGGACTGAAAGAGTTTGGAATGTGTTCACCAGGGATTCGTCGTACTCGGACAGTTCCATACACGCGCCACCCACATCAGTAGGCAGTTAACTGTCAGTCTCCCTGGGCCTGTCCAAACCCTGTGTGCTGGCAAGGTCTTGTGATGGGGAGGAGGGGAGAGAGACCTATCAAACAGTAAGCTGACACCACTAGAATGATGGATACATTAAGATGGTCAGTGAACAGACCAGTTTGAGAAGAGACATATGAAACAGTAAGTTGACACCCACCAGAATGATGGAAACATTGAGATGGGCAGCGAATAGGCCATTTTTGTTTTGCTTTGTTTTGTTTGTTTGTTTTTATTGTTGCGGGCTGGGATTGAACTCCAGAGACCAGATCTTGTATCCACGGCTCAGTCAGAAGAACCAATCTGAAGAACCAATCCGGTCTAGAGGCCAGGGTGGGCAGAAAAATCCCTGTCTGATCAGGAATTGAACCTGGGCTTGTCCTTTCCAGGTGGGTGCTTGAATGCTTGTACCACTGAACATTCACTCCACTGATCTATAACCATACTGTTAGTTATTATTACATTGTACATGATGGACATTGACCAGTACCATAAATCTACAACTGACCGACACACCTGCACGCGCATGTGTATGGTGATCATGGCACAAGCCTTTAAGCCTGCATAATAAAACTCATGAGTTGGCCAGGTCCTGAGACCCTACCTCGACTATATAGACCAGGTAAAACATAGTCTAGGTAGGGCCTCAGGACCTGGCCAGCTCACGGATTTATGTGCAGGTTTTAAGGCTTGTACCATGATCACCATACACGTGGCACCTGTGACATTGGTACATATGGAATTCGGTCCGAGCGCGGAGACGTCATCTTGAGAAACTGAAACTGAAACATACGACCGACATTACGGAGATCGACCTTTGTCAGAGTGAGTCCCCCTGTCAACGTGTCACACTGGCCTGCTTTCGCCTCGTCCAAAGTCTCAGGCTGACAACATCAGGTCACAGCTTTTCAAAGTTCGGCTGTCGAGTTTACGCTCGTATCCGTTGTTGACGTGATGTTCTTGTCGTCAATGTTGTTTTTGTTTGTTTGTTTGCTTGCTTGCTTTTTGGGAAAGTGCGTTGTTGGGCAGGGTGGTGTGTGGGGATGCCGGGGGCTGTGTTAGTATAAACAGTATCCCCACCTTGTGGAAATTCTGTGCTAGAAATGTCCTCTTTTCTGTCACTCTCTTTGTTTCTGCCTTGTTCCTTTGCTTTCTGTCATTTCTTCCTGTTTCTGCCTTGTTCCTTTGCTTTCCGTCATTTCTTCCTATCATTTTCTGCCTTGCTGATCCATTCACCTGTATGTGTTCGATAAAAAGTCTTGTATACTTTCTCTTAGGATTCATAATTGGATCCATGCAGTAAGTGCATTTGTGGCTCTAGGGAAATGAGATATGCGAAAGCAATTTTAGGTAATTTATGCACGTTTTTATAAATGATTTAGTGTCCTTAGTTGTGTTTAAATTTGTATTCAGGTATGTTTCTTTAAATCCACTGTGCAATAAACTGGCCGGAGTGGTCAACGCCAGGGGCAGTTCCTGAGATTATATGCGCAAATGCATTGATATGTGTCCTTAATTCTCTTTTCTTTTTCCCCTGTTGAAGCAGCGTGTGTGTGTTGGAATGGTTATAGCCCTGATATGGCTCTGTGCAGTCGGCTGGGCTTTAAGCAAAATTAACAATAACGATAACAATCTCACATGGACACTCGTACCGGGTGATAAAGGACAGGTAAGCCTACTTATCCACTGGATCTACCAGAGACTCCATGATCATCATCATAAATTTTAATTCGGTAGTTTTATCCACAGCTCTCGCTCTCTCTCTCTCTCTCTCTGTCTCTGTCTCTGTCTCTCTCTCTCTCTGTCTCTCTCTCTCTCTCTGTCTCTCTCTCTCTCTGTCTCTCTCTCTCTGTCTCTCTCTGTCTCTCTCTCTCTGTCTCTCTCTCTCTGTCTCTCTCTCTCTGTCTCTCTCTCTCTCTGTCTCTCTCTCTGTGTCTGTCTCTCTCTCTGTCTCTCTCTCTCTGTCTCTGTCTCTCTCTCTCTGTCTCTCTCTCTCTGTCTCTCTCTCTCTCTCTGTCTGTCTCTGTCTCTCTCTGTCTGTCTCTGTCTCTCTCTCTCTGTCTCTCTCTCTGTCTCTCTCTCTCTCTCTGTCTCTCTCTCTGTGTCTCTCTCTCTCGTGTCTCTGTCTCTCTCTGTCTCTCTCTGTCTCTCTCTCTGTCTCTCTCTCTCTCTCTCTGTCTCTCTCTCTGTCTCTCTCTCTCTCTGTCTCTCTCTCTCTCTCTGTCTCTCTCTGTCTGTCTGTCCTCTCTCTCTCTCTCTGTCTCTCTCTCTGTCTCTCTCTCTCTCTCTCTCTGTCTCTCTCTCTCTGTGTCTCTCTCTCTGTGTCTCTCTCTCTGTGTCTCTGTCTCTCTCCCTGTCTCTCTCTCTGTGTCTCTGTCTCTCTCTGTCTTTCTCTGTCTCACTCTCTCTGTCTCTCTCTCTCTCTCTGTCTCTCTCTCTGTCTCTCTCTCTCTGTCTCTCTCTCTCTCTGTCTCTCTCTGTCTGTCTGTCTCTCTCTCTCTGTCTCTCTCTCTCTCTCTCTGTCTCTCTCTCGTCTCTCTGTCTCTCTCTCTCTCTGTCTCTCTCTCTCTGTCTCTCTCTCTGTCTCTCTCTGTCTCTCTCTCTCTCTCTCTGTCTCTCTGTCTCTCTCTCTTTCTCTCTGTCTCTCTCTCTCTCTCTCTGTCTGTCTGTCTGTGTCTGTGTGTCTTTGTGTGTCTGTATGTATGTGTGTATGTGTATGTATGTGTGTGTTATCTGTGTGTGTGTGTCTCTGTGTGTATGTGTGTGCGTGCGTGCATGTGTGCGTGTGTGTGTGTGTGTGTGTGTTGTGTGTGTGTGTGTGTGATACTGCTGTTTGACCCAGACAAACGTCTCAGCATATCATTGACCTGTGGACGCATGACAAATGTTAGAGTCGTCAGTGCATATTAGACCTGAATATCATGTTTACATGTACATGTTTAGGCTTTTTCGAGAAACGACACCTCTGTAGACAGTCAGTAATGAACTTGAGTGTTCTAATTTCATGCACATATATAACACATACACACAACCAACAAAATAACTGCACCTTTATATACATAAACATACACACACACACACACACACACAATATACACACATATACATATATATATATATACATATATATATATATATAATCATATATTACATACATAGATACATATATGTGTATGTATAATATGTTGTGTGTGTGTGTATGTGTGTAAGTGTGTGTGTTGTGTGTGTGTGTGTGTGTGTGTGTGTGTGTGTGTGTGTGTGTGTTGTTGTGTGTGTGTGTGTTTGGTAATGTGTTTGTGTGTGTATGTGTTGTGTGGTGTGTGTGTGTGTGCGTGTGTTGTGTGTGTGTGTGTGTGTTTTGTGTGGTGTGATGTGTGTGTGTGTGTTTTGTGTGTGTGTGTGGTTGTGTGTGTGTGTGTGTGTTGTGTGGTGTGTTTGTGTGTGTGTGTGTGTTGTGTGTGTGTGTGTGTGTGTGTGTTGTGTGTGTGTGTGTGTGTGTTGTGTGTTGTGTGTGTGTGTGTGTGTGTTGTGTGTGTGTGTGTGTGTTGTGTGTGTGTGTGTGTGTGTTGTTTGGTTGTGTATTTTATGTGTTTTGTGTATGGTGTGTTTGTACGTGTGGTTAGTTTACACGTGACTGACAATGGAAGATGGTTGTTTGGAATCTGCCGTCATCTTACAAATTCATTGTAGAATTTTCGTCTCCCACTGGTCCCTTAGTTTACCCAGAACTGTTGGCCCTTAGTCTTACCCAGAACTGTTGGCCCTTAGTCTTACCCAGAACTTTGACCCTTAGTCTTACCCAGAACTGTTGGCCCTTAGTCTTACCCAGAACTGTTGGCCCTTAGTCTTACCCAGAACTGTTGGCCTTAGTCTTACCCAGAACTGTTGGCCCTTAGTCTTACCCAGAACTGTTGCCCCTTAGTCTTACCCAGAACTTTTGGTCCTTAGTCTTACCCAGAACTGTTGCCCTTAGTCTTACCCAGAACTGTTGGTCCTTAGTCTTACCCAGAACTGTTGGCCCTTAGTCTTACCCAGAACTGTTGGTCCTTAGTCTTATCCAGAACTGTTGGCCCTTAGTCTTACCCAGAACTGTTGGTCCTTAGTCTTACCCAGAACTGTTGGCCCTTAGTCTTACCCAGAACTGTTGGTCCTTAGTCTTACCCAGAACTGTTGGTCCCTTAGTCTTACCCAGAACTGTTGGCCTTAGTCTTACCCAGAACTGTTGGCCCTTAGTCTTACCCAGAACTGTTGGGCCCTTAGTCTATACCCAGAACTGTTGGCCCTTAGTCTTACCAGAACTACCCAGAACTGTTGGCCCTTAGTCTTACCCAGAACTTACCCAGAACTGTTGGCCCTTAGTCTTACCCAGAACTACCCAGAACTGTTGCCCTTAGTCTTCAGAATACCCAGAACTGTTGGCCCTTAGTCTACCCAGAACTACCCAGAACTGTTGGCCCTTAGTCTTACCCAGAACTGTTGGGTCTTTAGTCTTACCCAGAACTTTTGGCCCTTAGTCTTACCCAGAACTGTTGGCCCTTAGTCTTACCCAGAACTGTTGACCCTTAGTCTTACCCAGAACTGTTGACCAGTCGTATTACCCAGAACTGTTGACCGCTCAGTATTACCCAGAACTGTTGGCCTTAGTCTTACCCAGAACTTACCCCAGAAACTGTTGCCCTTAGTCTTACCCAGAACTTACCCACGAACTGTTGACCCTTAGTCTTACCCAGAACTGTTGACCCTTAGTTTTACCCAGAACTGTTGGCCCTTAGTCTTACCCAGAACTGTTGGTCCTTAGTCTTACCCAGAACTGTTGACCCTTAGTCTTACCCAGAACTGTTGCCCTTAGTCTTACCCAGAACTGTTGCCTTAGTCTTACCCAGAACTGTTGGCCCTTTGTCTTACCCAGAACTGTTGCCCTTAGTCTTACCCAGAACTGTTGGCCCTTAGTCTTACCAGAACTGTTGCCCTTAGTCTTACCCAGAACGTTGGCCCTTAGTCCTTACCCAGAACTGTTGCCTTAGTCTTACCCAGAACTGTTGGCCTTAGTCTTACCCAGAACTGTTGGCTCCATTAGTCTTACCCAGAACTGTTGTACTCCTTAGTCTTACCCAGAACTGTTGGCCCTTAGTCTTACCCAGAACTGTTGTCCTTTAGTCTTACCCAGAACTGTTGACCCTTAGTCTTACCCAGAACTGTTGGCCCTTAGTCTTACCCAGAACTGTTGCCCTTAGTCTACCCAGAACTGTTGCCCTTAGTCTTACCCAGAACTGTTGGCCCTTAGTCTTACCCAGAACTGTTGGACCCTTAGTCTTACCCAGAACTGTTGGCCCTTATTTACCGAATGTTACTTAGTCTCCAGAACTGTTGGCCCTTAGTCTTACCCAGAACTGTTGCCCTTAGTCTTACCCAGACTGTTGACCCTATCTTACCCGAACTGTTGACCTTTAGTCTTACCCAGAACTGTTGGCCCTTAGTCTTACCCAAATGTTGGCCTTAGTCTTACCCAGAACTGTTGGTCCTTAGTCTACCCAGAACTGTTGGCCTTAGTCTTACCCAGAACTGTTGGCCTTGTCTTTTTGTTAGTCTTACCCAGAACTGTTGCCTTAGTCTTACCCAGAACTGTTGCCTTAGTCTTACCCAGAATGTTGCCTTAGTCTTACCCAGAACTGTTGACCCTTAGTCTTACCCGAACTGTTGGCCCTTAGTCTTACCCAGAACTGTTGGCCCTTAGTCTTACCCAGAACTGTTGACTTAGTCTTACCCAGAACTGTTGGCCCTTAGTCTTACCCAGAACTGTTGACCCTTAGTCTTACCCAGAACTGTTGGCCCTTAGTCTTACCCAGAACTGTTGGCCCTTAGTCTTACCCAGAACTGTTGGCCCTTAGTCTTACCCAGAACTGTTGGCCCTTAGTCTTGTCCAGAACTGTTGGCCATTAGTCTTACCCAGAACTGTTGGCCCTTAGTCTCACCCAGAACTGTTGGCCCTTAGTCTTACCCAGAACTGTTGACCCTTAGTCTTGTCCAGAACTGTTGGTCCTTAGTCTTACCCAGAACTGTTGACCCTTAGTCTTACCCAGAACTGTTGGCCCTTAGTCTTACCCAGAACTGTTGGCCCTTAGTCTTACCCAGAACTGTTGGCCCTTAGTCTTACCCAGAACTGTTGGCCCTTAGTCTCACCCAGAACTCTTGGCCCTTAGTCTTACCCAGAACTGTTGGCCCTTAGTCTCACCCAGAACTCTTGGCCCTTAGTCTTACCCAGAACTCTTGGCCCTTAGTCTTGTCCAGAACTGTTGGCCCTTAGTCTTACCCAGAACTGTTGGCCCTTAGTCTTATCCAGAACTGTTGGTCCTTAGTCTTGTCCAGAACTGTTGGCCCTTAGTCTTTTCCAGAACTGTTGGCCCTTAGTCTTACTCAGAACTGTTGGCCCTTAGTCTTGTCCAGAACAAAGTTTGCTGTCGGTCAGTTTCAGTTTCAGTTGGTCAAGATTGCGTCTCAATGCTCGTAATAAATTCCGTAGGAGCTGTATGATCTCTGGAAGGAAAACATTTCTGCGGCTTCATAGTCGATTATCATCGTCTTCACTGAATTTGCTCAATTGTTTTATTCCGTTTTTTTTTTGTTTTTGTTTTTTTTTGGGGGGGAGGAGGGGGGGTTGTTTGTTTGTTTTTAGTTTCTGGTGCCAGGATGTAGAATTGAATTATTGTTTTATTTTAGTTTCTGGTGCCAGGATATAAGATTATATTACTGTTTTATTCTAGTTTCTGGTGCCAGGATATAAGATTATATTACTGTTTTATTCTAGTTTCTGGTGCCAGGATATAGAATTATATTACTGTTTTAATTTAGTTTCTGGTGCCAGGATATAGAATTATATTACTGTTTTATTCTAGTTTCTGGTGCCAGGATATAAAATTATATTTGTTTTATTTTAGTTTCTTACAGAACACTGAAGCTATGAGGAATGAGCCTTAAGTTAGAGTTATCTCTTAGTCTTTGAATCAGACCAAGGGGCTTAACGTTGCCATTTTGATCGCTGTTTGAGGACGACTGTGTACCTAACGTGGCGCAGACCAAAGGAGGTTTTAAGGTTCCCATCTGAATTGTCTTGGCCCAGATTTGATAAGTTCACCGTCATCACATCAAGTGAATGGTTTTCATAAGATGAATCAGGTTTGTTTGGAGTGTGTTCATCGCACTGAGACTATTCCATATGCGCTCTGTCCAAATACGCCAGCACTCATCTGGCAAAGTCCTTAAGCCTGCGCAAAACCCTAGGGGCTGGCAAGGTCTTAAAACGGGGAAGGGAATGGAGTTATAAAACACTGACACCACCAGAATGACTGGACCATTAAGATGGGCAGCGAATGAGCCAGTGTTTATGCTGTTGGATGAGTCTGAACTCGAGTTACGAAATTTGGAGTCCACAGCTCTATACAGTACAACAACAACAACAACAAAATAGTAGGACATATTTTGATCATTAGTATGACAACCTGTTGGTAACTCTAGACTTTTTTTTATAGAGCTCAGTTGCACGCAGGTGCCTGGAGCAGTTTTTCTCATTTTTTTCTTCTGTTTTTTTAATTTATTTTAGTGCTGAGCGTGTCCTTGTTCGTAGGTCTTTTTGCTTTGTTTGATTTTCTTTTACCCCCTGTGTTCTTGTCGCATTTTTTTTTCTCAATGCATTGTCTGTATACTTGGCCTACATTTGATGGACTCTTCACATACCTTTAAACATGACCAGTCGTACAGCCTGTGGAATTGACAGTTCTGACAGTTCTGACATTTCTGTCTGTCTGTCTGTCCCCCCCTCTCTCTCTCTCACTCTCTCTCTGTCTCTGTCTTTGTCTCTGTTTGTCTGTCTGTCTGTCTGTCTCTCTCTCACTCACTCTCTCTCTCTCTCTCTGTCTTTGTCTCTGTCTGTCTGTCTGTCTGTCTGTCTCTCTCTCCCCTGCTCGTTTGCTCTGTTGTCCCACCCCCTCTCTGTCTCTTTCTGTGATGACAATTTGACGTGATTTTTTCAAATCTCTCCTTTCCCTTCCTCTTCAGCAGTCTCCCCATTGTTATCCCCCTCTCTCTCTCTTTCTCTCATCGTCATACTCTTTTGCCTCCTTCCCCACTTCTTTCCCCTCCTCATTGAAATCACCTAATATTTAAATTCTCTAATATTTAAATTATCTAATATTCAAATTATCTAACATGATGTCTGTTCCCATCTCCACCCCTACACCACACCTTGTTTTTCTGCGTTTCTACCGTCAACGATGCTTTGAATCCCCACCCCAGCCACCCACACCCCACCCCCTACTCTAAAAATGTACCAATATGTTTTTTGTGTGTGTGTGTTTCAGGTAAGCCGAACGGCCGACACCTGAAGAAGAAGTGAGAGAAAACAACGGATTCACAGCCCACAATTCTTGCGTCAGTACCTCTCGCTCCCAGTGGACGTTTCTGCAGTTATGGCTCCACAGTCTTGTAAATACTTTTCTGCCATTCTTCTTCTTCTTCTTTTCTGGCATGGCGCCAAAGCTCAAAACGAGGCAGCAGACGACAAGGTATGTTTGGCGCGAAGTGCGATTGCTACGAGTCGGCGGCTGGCAGAGAGATTTAACGATGGTGCTGTTCTGTCCATGGAGGATTTCAACCGTTTGCTGTCGGACATCCAGACAGGACTGCCCAATTATGGAAGTGCTACTTTCACAAAGAACTGCTTGGGGTCAGCGGATGCTACGTTAGTGCTGGAGAGTAATGGTGAAGCTGTCAACTGCTCTGACATACTGGCTGAGGTGAGTGTCGTAATCTGTATCAGATGTTTATCTCTGACATACTGGCTGATTTATCTCTGACATACTGGCTGATTTATCTCTGACATACTGGCTGATTTATCTCTGACATACTGGCTGAGGTGAGTCGAAATCTGTATCAGATGTTTATCTCTGACATACTGGCTGATTTATCTCTGACATACTGGCTGATTTATCTCTGACATACAGGCTCATTTATCTCTGACATACTGGCTGATTTATCTCTGACATACAGGCTGATTTATCTCTGACATACTGGCTGATTTATCTCTGACATACTGGCTGATTTATCTCTGACATACTGGCTGATTTATCTCTGACATACTGGCTGATTTATCTCTGACATGCTGGCTGCGGTGAGTGTCGTAATCTGTATCATGTGTTTATCTCTGACATACTGGCTGATTTATCTCTGACATGCTGGCTGCGGTGAGTGTCGTAATCTGTATCATGTGTTTATCTCTGACATACTGGCTGATTTATCTCTGACATACTGGCTGATTTATCTCTGACATACTGGCTGAGGTGAGTGTTGTAATTCTGTATCATGTGTTTATCTCTGATATACTGGTGATTTATCTCTGACATACTGGCTGATTTATCTCTGACATACTGGCTGAGGTGATTCTGTAATCTGTGATCATGTGTTTATCTCTGACATACTGGCTGATTTATCTCTGACATACTGGCTGATTTATCTCTGACATACTGGCTGATTTATCTCTGACATACAGGCTGATTTATCTCTGACATATTGGCTGATTTATCTCTGACATACAGGCTGATTTATCTCTGACATACTGGCTGATTTATCTCTGACATACTGGCTGATTTATCTCTGACATATATGGCTGATTTATCTCTGACATAAGGCTGATTTATCTCTGACATACTGGCTGATTTATCTCTGACATACAGGCTGATTTATCTCTGACATACAGGCTGATTTATCTCTGACATATGGCTGATTTATCTCTGACATATTGGCTGATTTATCTCTGACATACAGGCTGATTTATCTCTGACATATTGGCTGATTTATCTCTGACATACAGGCAGCTTTATCTCTGACATACTGACTGATTTATCTCTGACATACAGGCTGATTTATCTCTGACATATTGGCTGATTTATCTCTGACATACTGGCTGATTTATCTCTGACATACTGACTGATTTATCTCTGACATACTGGCTGATTTATCTCTGACATACTGGCTGATTTATCTCTGACATACTGGCTGATTTATCTCTGACATGCTGGCTGATTTATCTCTGACATACAGGCTGATTTATCTCTGAGTACAGGCTGATTTATCTCTGACATACTGGCTGATTTATCTCTGACATACAGGCTGATTTATCTTTGACATACTGGCTGATTTATCTCTGACATACTGGCTGATTTATCTCTGACATACTGGCTGATTTATCTTGACATACTGGTGATTTATCTCTGACATACTGACTGATTTATCTCTGACATACTGGCTGATTTATCTCTGACATATTGGCTGAGGTGAGTGTCGTAATCTGTATCAGGTGTTTATCTCTGACATACAGGCTGATTTATCTCTGACATACTGGATGATTTATCTCTGACAATACTGGCTGATTTATCTGACATGCTGGCTGATTTATCTCTGACATACTGGCTGATTTATCTCCGACATACTGGCTGATTTATCTCTGACATACAGGTCTGATTTTATCTCTGACATATTGGCTGATTTATCTCTGACATATTGGCTGATTTATCTCTGACATACTGGCTGATTTATCTCTGACATACAGGCTGATTTATCTCTGACATACTGACTGATTTATCTCTGACATATTGGCTGATTTATCTCTGACATATTGGCTGATTTATCTCTGACATACAGGCTGATTTATCTCTGACATATTGGCTGATTTATCTCTGACATACAGGGCAGCTTTATCTCTGACATACTGACTGATTTATCTCTGACATACAGGCTGATTTATCTCTGACATTTGGCTGATTTATCTCTGACATACTGGCTGATTTATCTCTGACTACTGGCTGATTTATCTCTGACATACAGGCTGATTTATCTCTGACATCGGCTGATTTATCTCTGACATACTGGCTGATTTATCTCTGACATGCTGGCTGATTTATCTCTGACATACAGGCTGATTTATCTATGACGACGGCTGATTTATCTCTGACATACTGGCTGATTTATCTCTGACATGCAGGCTGATTTATCTCTGACATACTGGTGATTTATCTCTGACATACTGGCTGATTTATCTCTGACATACTGACTGATTTATCTCTGACATACTGGCTGATTTATCTCTGACATATTGGCTGAGGTGAGTTCGTAATCTTATCAGGTGATTTATCTCTGACATATGGCTGATTTATCTCTGACATACTGAATGATTTATCTCTGACATACTGGCTGATTTATCTGACATGCTGGCTGATTTATCTCTGACATACTAGTGATTTATCTCGACATACTGGCTGATTTATCTCTGACATACAGGCTGATTTATCTCTGACATATTGGCTGATTTATCTCTGACATACTGGCTGATTTATCTCTGACATACTGGCTAGATTTATCTCTGACATACTGGCTGAGGTGTGTGTTTGTAATCTGGTATCATGTGTTTATCTCTGACATACTGGCTGATTTATCTCTGACATACGGCTGATTTATCTCTGACATACTGGCTGATTTATCTCTGACATACTGGCTGATTTATCTCTGACATCTGGACGTGTTTATCTCTGACATACTGGCTGATTTATCTCTGACATACTGGCTGATTTATCTCTGACATACTGGCTGATTTATCTCTGACATACGGCTGATTTATCTCTGACATATTGGCTGATTTATCTCTGACATACTGGCTGATTTATCTCTGACATACTGGTGATTTATCTCTGACATACTGGCTGATTTTATCTCTCTGACATATTGGCTGATTTATCTCTGACATACTGGCTGATTTATCTCTGACATACTGGCTGATTTATCTCTGACATACGGCTGATTTATCTCTGACATACAGGCTGATTTATCTCTGACATACTGGCTGATTTATCTCTGACATATGGCTGATTTATCTCTGACATACTGGCTGATTTATCTCTGACATACTGGCTGATTTATCTCTGACATACATGGCTGATTTATCTCTGACATACTGGCTGATTTATCTCTGACATACTGGCTGATTTATCTCTGACATGCTGGCTGATTTATCTCTGACATACAGGCTGATTTATCTCTGACATACTGGCTGATTTATCTCTGACATACTGGCTGATTTATCTCTGACATAGCTGATTTATCTCTGACATACTGGCTGATTTATCTCCTGGCATTACTTGCATGTGATTTATCTCTGACATACTGGCTGATTTATCTCTGACATACTGGCTGATTTATCTCTGACATACTGGCTGATTTATCTCTGACATACTGGCTGATTTATCTCTGACATAGGCTATTATCTGACATCGGCTGATGTATCTCTGACATACGGTGATTATCTGACATGGCTGATTTATCTCTGACATACTGGCTGATTTATCTCTGACATACTGGATGATTTATCTCTGACATACTGGCTGATTTATCTGACATAGCTGGCTGATTTATCTCTGACATACTGGCTGATTTTATCTCGACATACTGGCTGATTTATCTCTGACATATGCAGGCTCGATTTATCTCTGACATACTGGCTGATTTATCTCTGACATATGGCTGATTTATCTCTGACATACTGGCTGATTTATCTGACTGGCTGATTTATCTCTGACATACTGGCTGATTTATCTCTGACATACTGGCTGATTTATCTCTGACATACTGGCTGATTTATCTCTGACATATGGCTGATTTATCTCTGACATACTGGCTGATTTATCTCTGACATACTGGCTGATTTATCTCTGACATATTGGCTGATTTATCTCTGACTACGGCTATTATCTCTGAATATAGGCTGATTTATCTCTGACATACAGGCTGATTTATCTCTGACATACTGGCTGATTTATCTCTGACATACTGGCTGATTTATCTCTGACTATGCTGACTGGCACTGTGATTTATCTCTGACATACTAGCTGATTTATCTCTGACATACTGGCTGATTTATCTCTGACATACAGGCTGATTTATCTCTGACATACTGGCTGATTTATCTCTGACATACTGGCTGATTTATCTCTGACATACTGGCTGATTTATCTCTGACATACAGGTCTGAATTTTATCTCTGATAGGCGATTTATCTCGACTACGCTGATTTATCTCTGACATATGGCTGATTTATCTCTGACATACTTGGCTGATTTATCTCTGACATACTGGCTGATTTATCTCTGACATATTGGCTGATTTATCTCTGACTACGCTGATTTATCCTGACAATGGCTGATTTATCTCACTGACATACTGATCTGATTTATCTCTGACATACAGGCTGATTTATCTCTGACATGCAGGCTGATTTATCTCTGACATACTGGCTGATTTATCTCTGACATACTGGCTGATTTATCTCTGACATACTGGCTGATTTATCATCTGACATACTGGCTGATTTATCTCTGACATACTGGCTGATTTATCTCTGACATGCTGGCTGATTTATCTCTGACATACAGGCTGATTTATCTCTGACGTACAGGCTGATTTATCTCTGACATACTGGCTGATTTATCTCTGACATGCAGGCTGATTTATCTCTGACATACTGGCTGATTTATCTCTGACATACTGGCTGATTTATCTCTGACATACTGGCTGATTTATCTCTGACATACTGGCTGATTTATCTCTGACATACTGACTGATTTATCTCTGACATACTGGCTGATTTATCTCTGACATATTGGCTGAGGTGAGTGTCGTAATCTGTATCAGGTGTTTATCTCTGACATACAGGCTGATTTATCTCTGACATACTGGATGATTTATCTCTGACATACTGGCTGATTTATCTGACATGCTGGCTGATTTATCTCTGACATACTAGCTGATTTATCTCCGACATACTGGCTGATTTATCTCTGACATACAGGCTGATTTATCTCTGACATATTGGCTGATTTATCTCTGACATACTGGCTGATTTATCTCTGACATACTGGCTGATTTATCTCTGACATACAGGCTGATTTATCTCTGACATACTGACTGATTTATCTCTGACATATTGGCTGATTTATCTCTGACATATTGGCTGATTTATCTCTGACATACAGGCTGATTTATCTCTGACATATTGGCTGATTTATCTCTGACATAAATGGCAGCTGTATCTCTGACATACGACTGATTTATCTTGACATACAGGCTGATTTATCTCTGACATCAGGCTGATTTATCTCTGACATACTGGCTGATTTATCTCTGACATACTGGCTGATTTATCTGACATGCTGGCTGATTTATCTCTGACATACTAGCTGATTTATCTCCGACATACTGGCTGATTTATCTCTGACATACAGGCTGATTTATCTCTGACATATTGGCTGATTTATCTCTGACTACTGGCTGATTTATCTCTGACATACTGGCTGATTTATCTCTGACATACAGGCTGATTTATCTCTGACATACTGCTGATTTATCTCTGACATATGGCTGATTTATCTCTGACATATGGCTGATTTATCTCTGACATATGGCTGATTTATCTCTGACATACGAGGCTGATTTATCTCTGACATATTGGCTGATTTATCTCTGACATACAGGCAGTTTATCGTACAGTGACTACTGCACTGATTTATCTCTGACATACGGCTGATTTATCTCTGACATACTGGCTGATTTATCTCTGACATACTGGCTGATTTATCTCTGACATACTACTGTTACTGACATTTATTTATCTCTGACATACAGGCTGATTTATCTCTGACATACTGGCTGATTTATCTCTGACATACTGGCTGATTTATCTCTGACATGCGGCTGATTTATCTCTGACATACAGGCTGATTTATCTCTGACTACAGTCTGAATTTATTTCTGACATACTGGCTGATTTATCTCTGACATGCTGGCTGATTTATCTCTGACATACTGGCTGATTTATCTCTGACATACTGGCTGATTTATCTCTGACATACTGGCAGATTTATCTCTGACATACTGGCTGATTTATCTCTGACATACATGACTGATTTATCTCTGACATACTGGCTGATTTATCTCTGACATATTAGCTGAGGTGAGTGTCGTAATCTGTATAGGTGTTTATCTCTGACATACAGGCTGATTTATCTCTGACATACTGGATGATTTATCTCTGACATACTGGCTGATTTATCTGACATGCTGGCTGATTTATCTCTGACATACTAGCTGATTTATCTCCGACATACTGGCTGATTTATCTCTGACATACAGGCTGATTTATCTCTGACATATTGGGCTGATTTATCTCTGACATATGGCTGATTTATCTCTGACATACTGGCTGATTTATCTCTGACATACAGGCTGATTTATCTCTGACATACTGGCTGATTTATCTCTGACATATTGGCTGATTTATCTCTGACATACTGGCTGATTTATCTCTGACATACAGGCTGATTTATCTCTGACATACTGGCTGATTTATCTCTGACATTGACTGATTTATCTCTGACATACTGGCTGATTTATCTCTGACACACTTGGCTGATTTATCTCTGACACACTGGCTGAGGTGAGTGTCGTAGTCTGTATCAGGTGTTTATTAGTGTCTGTTGTGGATTTTTACATTTTCCCAATGGTACAGTTTATGTCTGTCTGTGTGTGCCTGTCTGTCTGTGTGTGTCTGTCTGGTCTGTATGTGCCTGTCTGTCTGTAGTGGTGCAGTTTATGTCTGTCTGTCTGTCTCTGTCTGTCTGTCTGTCTGTCTCTCTCTCTTTCTCTGAGATATGCAAAATCAATTTTATGTAACTTAGGCCCATTTTTATGTTTTAGTGTCCTTAGTCGTATTGGAATTTGTTTTCAGGTATGTTTTTTTAAATCCCTGTGCGATAAATTGGACGGAGTGGTCAACGCCAGGGGCATCACGAATGCATTGATATGTATACTTAATTTTGTTTTCTTCCTCCCCCCCCCCCCCTTTTTTTTTTTTATTTACTTTTTTTAAACGGGCTATAGCCCTGGTATGGCTCTACGCAGTCGGCTGGGCTTTAAACAAAGTAACAATAACAGTAAATGGTTTGGGGTTTGACCCCTGAATTTCAAATCATGTTGTCCTCAGTCCACCACCACCACGCCCTGTGTGCTGGGGTTTGGAAAGGACAGAAACAGATCCCAGCCACAGTGTCAGTTTCAGTTTCAGTTTCTCAAGGTGACGTCTCCGCGCTCGGAACGAATTCCATATGCACCAACGTCACAGGTGCCATGTGTATGGTGATCTGGCACAAGCCTTAAGCCGGCACATAAACTCATGAACAGGCCAGGATCCGGATCTATGAACAGAGCATAAGGTGTACTTAGCGATTTATGCACTGCACAACTTTATGTCCTCGACGATCCTGAGGCCCTACCTAGCCTATGTTTTACCAAGTCTATATTTTATGTTGGTGTTGTGTCAGTCTGTCACTGGAGTAATCTTTGTTACATGTAAATGACATGTGTATCTGTGTATCTTACCGTCAAAAAAGGAACATATGTATAAAGTAAATAAATGATTAATTAAAGGTCTGAATCACAACACAACTGGCTATTCTGCATAAACTCGTCTCACATGACAGCCCTCCCCCCCCCCCCCCCCCCAAGTCAGTGCATATCCACAGAATTCAATTAACGCACATGAAAAAATTCAATAACAATACAGATGTCCCTTGATATCTAAGATCAATATGGATGGAGGTAGGGAGTCGGCTTTTAATGATTAACGGAAACAAGAATGGCACACACGTTACATGGCAGCCAACATATCAACATGGACAGTAACCTTTTGACTCCCTCACCCTATCCACCAGCATCCTGCGTTGTCAACCATGCTAGCGAAACAAAAACTTAACCCTTCGACTCCGCACTTCCACCAGCATCTGCTGTAACCATCTACGAACAAACTACCTCACTCCGATCCTGTCACCATCATGCATTGTCAACCATGCTACGAACAGAACCTTAACCTTGACTCCGCACTGTCACCACATCCGTTGTAACCATGCTAGGAAACAAAACTTAACCCTTCGACTCCCGCATCCTGTCCACCGCTCATGCATTCACCCGCTAGGAACAAAATAACCTTTGACTCCCGCATCCTGTCACCGCAACCTCATTGTCTAATGCTAGCGAAACAGAACCTTAACCCTTGACTCCGCATCCCTTCACAGCATCCTGCATGTTACCATGCTGCGAACAAACCTTACCCTTGACCGCATCTGTCCCAGCATCCTGCATTGTCAACCATGCTAGCGAAACAAAACCTTAACCTTTTGACTCCCGCATCCTGTCCACCACATATGCATGTCAGCTGCGAAACAGAACTTACCTTTGACTCCGCTCTTCACAGCATCCTGCATTGCTACATGCTAGAACAGAACTACTTGACCGCATCTTCCACCAGCATCCTCATGTCTACCTCTAGCGAAACAGAACCTTAACCCTTTGACCGCTCCTGTCACGCTCATCATTGTCAACCAGCTAGCGAAAGAACTTAACCTTTGACCGCATCCTGTCCACCAATCCCGCATTGTCTACCATGCTAGCAACAAACTACCCATCGACTCCCTCCCCTAAACTAAATCTCGATCTTCCTATCCCAGTACCTGCAGGAAGCTGGTGGGTAGGATGAGGGAGTCGTAGGGTTACGTTTTTGCAGTTGGTGGGTAGGGTGCAGGAGTCAAAGGGTTAATGTTTTATATGGAATCCTACGCCTCCAATGTCCAGCCAAAAACAAAGGAAGGAACTAACAACAAATAGTCCCCCCTGCCTATCAAGAGTAATCGGCCAACTGACAGACCTGCCAAATGACTTAGCCAAATAAATGAAATAAATAGATATTTTCATATAAATGAAATTGCTTTATTGAAGATTTTAAGTAGTACGGAGTCGACACTATTTCATGTTTGGCAAAAATTGTTTTTGAAGTCGTACATACAACATGGGGCAGAGACTTAGTAGCTTGACCAGATTATCGTGTGTGTGTGTGTTCGTTCGTTCTTTAATTTAACGTCTGTTCACTATGAGTATGAGTGATTAGACGGGGGAAAAAATGGAGGATGAGAGGTGGGCAAGTTGCATTGTGGGGAGAGGGGAGACAGAGTAAAAGACATAAGTAATGGGTAAATAGAAAAATAGAACAAGATCTTAACGCTAACAATTAACATTAACAATGTGAAGGAAAAATTTAACGCTAAAATACTAACTTCATAAACTTAAAGCAATACATTAACAGGACTGTGAACCAATGATTCTGAAATTTTAACTGATAAAGACTGATCTGAAGTTACTTCGTTAAAATGAGTTTCAGAATAGTTTTCTTGTGTAAACATTTTTAGTAAAAAAGAACGTAGCATTTTGCAGCAAAATAAACAGTGAAACAGTGTGAATTGTTCTCCGCAAATACACTTGATATTTTTACAATATTTTGTTTTCAACGCGTTTAGCTGAATACGAAAATGAACAGCAACAATCGATCTCGAATGATATATGGAAAAATACTGCAATTTTTTACATACATTTTGAAATGAAAGTTTTATCATTTTTGTGTCACAAACTTTTCATTGAAATGTTTATGAAATCGAATCCATGAGGCTGATTCTAGCAAGCCGCAAGCTTCTTTTACGGAAGTTTTAATACGTAATTCTATAGTATTATCAGTGTTGTGTGCACCTTGTTTTAGCTGCTCTGTCTACTACTTCGTTACCATGAAGACCAACGTGAGAAGGCACCCAGCATAAACTGATATCTATACCTTTTGTCCTTAAACGATGTAAAGATGATTTGCCTCAGTAATTAAGTCAGGTCTTGTGTCTGCATTAAAAGACTGTAAGGCATATAATACAGATTTTGAATCAACAAAGAGAAGTAATTTGAAAAATACAGGTTTAAGGTCTACTAAATAATGCAACGCTTGTATAATAGCGACTAATTCCGCTGTAAATATAGATTATTTTGGCCCAATGAAAATGACTTTTGTATTTTAAATTTTGGAACGTAAAACGCTGCTCCAGCAGATTTATTTTCTAAGACTGACCCATCAGTAAAAATATGGAGGTGGGTACGGTAATTTTCATCGACGTGTTCTCTTGCTGTGCATATCGAAATGTTAATGTTTTCACATTTCTTAGCATCTGTATAATCAATATCAAAAGTGGCTTTAAGCATTTCCCATGTAGGGATAGGCGTTGTGGATGGTGTCTCAGCTATTTCATCCAAATATATGTTAGACTGTTTGACTAAGTCAGATACGTAAGTTGCAACAGTCATTTGTGATGAAATGTTGCTTGCTCGTTTTGGAAAGTCAACATCAGACCTTAGTTTAATTTCCTTGCTCACAAAATTGTCCGTTTGTGAAGTAGTTCTGATTGCAAACTTTGCTGTCGCTAGCTCACAATAGCTGTTCAGAGACAGAATTCCAGCAACTTTGTAAGTTTCCAGATTTGAAGCATGGGCTGGTACACCTAGTGCAATTTTAAGACTTTTGCAGTCTAAACTTTGAATCTTCTTTAGTAAATATTTGGGTGCACTGAAAACACTTCTTGTGCGTAAGATAATTTAGATCTTACAAGTGCTGTTGATAGATGGAGAAGTATGTTTGTATCCATTCCCCAGGGTAATCTGCTTATTATCTTTAAAAAATTTAAGGCTTTTCTTGCTTTTGTTAAAATATAATCAGAATGGACATTCCAGTTTAATTTCGATGTTATAAAGACTCCTAGAAATTTTACAACCTGTTTGTAATGGATCGCTTCACCATGCAGTCTGAAAGTAGGCAAGTTATTTAAAGTACCACCAGGATTAAAGAGCATCATGTTAGTTTTTTCTGCTGACAACGACAGACCATTTTCTAACATGTAGTTTCCAAGACTATCAAGATCAGATTGATACAATTTCCTGATGTAATTCTGCGCTCTCTGGGGAGTTGTCTTTTTTAAAGTAATATTCATCCAGATGCATATATCATCAGCATACTATACCAAAACAACACGATTTGAGAGTACTTTAGGAAGTTCATATATAAGGATATTAAATAAAATAGTGCTATCACTGAACCTTGAGGAATTCCCATGTCAAGACATCGTGAAGAAGAATAACTTGTTCCCACTCTTGCCTGAATTGTTCTATTGGCTAGATAGGACTTAATATAATTATACATATTGCCAGATAGACCAATAGATTTCAGCTTGTACAATAAACGTGTATGCCAAACTTGATCATAAGCTTTCTTCACATCAAAAAAAAGTTGCTAAAAGACTTTTTCTATGGGCAAATTGTTGTTTTATCTGAGTTGTAAGTTTAACCAGGTGCTCAACTGTGGATCTCCCTTTTCTGAAACCTGCCTGGTTTACCGGAATAACGTTATTTCTATCACAGTAATGTATAAGTCTGTTTAAGACCAATCTTTCCATTAGTTTGCTCGTATGGGACGTCAAAGCAATAGGTCTGTAACTGTTTTTATTGTTTTTAGGCTTTCCTGCTTTTAATATGGGTATAACAACAGACTTTTGCCATACCTGTGATACAGTTCCACTCACCCAGCATTTCTGAAAAAATTTATGTAAGAAAATAATATAATTTTCTGGAAGATGCTTAATCATTTCATTTGAAACTGCATCGACACCTACCGAACTCCTTTTGTTGTGTAGAGACAAGATAGTGTTTTTTAGCTCTTCTAAGGTGATCGGAGAATTAAACCAGCGATCATTCTGAGGTATTGGATCAATGAAGATAGGGTTGTTAGCTGCCATTTCTCTGTAGTGTTTGCTGTTAGCAGACAACCCGTCTACTTTACTATTTTCAGCAAAGAGTTCTACAAAAGTTTCAGTTTTGTCCATGTCAGAAGGAAATTTGTGACATGTATCAATCATTATTGGACACGTGGGTAAGTTGGCTCCGTTTTTCATTTGATTCATTTTTGTCCAGACTTTATGGAAATCCTTAAAATCTGAAATTTCTTTGGTGCAGTATGATGCCCAATAATCTTTCTTTGCTTCAGCAATGATTTTATTACACTGAATGTTAGCTTTTTTCATTTCCATGTGAGCGTCGGGTTTTCTGCTTTTGATGTAGATTTTGAATTTATCTTTTTTATACTGAAACTGCTTTCTCACATTCCTCTGTCCACCAAAACATTACCCAAACGATTATTGGACTTACAAGTTTTGAGTTTCGGGATGGAGAGGTCCGCAGCAGCTAGAACTGACTCCTGGAACTTAGAAAACATAACGTCTACATTTTCATTTTCATAATGCTTATATTCTTGATTAGCAAGAGCAGTCCGAAACAAGGACCACTCAGCGCGCACGTAATTATATTTTGGTATGATGTCAGGAGTGCTGTCTTTCATCCTGATGTTGTCATAAGTTATTGTTATGATGATAGGTAAGTGATCACTTCCCAAAGTATCTTTGTGAGTGTCCCAGGTACAGCATGGTACTAATTCTGGCGATATCAAGGACAGATCGATGGCTGTTGCCCGGTGTTTGGAAACATCAGGAATTCTAGTGACACTCCCATCATTCAAAAGGTAAAGCGCACTGTCAACTATATTTTCTACTAAACGATTGCTTGTAACAGTACAACAATCTTTTTCCCAAAACGGGGAGTGGGAATTAAAGTCTCCACCTATTAGCCATCTACCGTGCTGCAGATCCGGAATCGTACGCAGCCATTCTGTGTTGTGGTCATTTGGACCTGTTGGCAGGTAGACTGACAAAACGTTCAGGATAAAAGAATTACTGAATTGTACTGTGGCGGCACAAGCGTGTAAGTGTTCAGTTGATGTTAATACTGGGGAATTAAATATGTGATACTGCAACTTTTTAAGTATATATCGCAGTGGCTACCTTCTTCCCAGGATTTCCCAAGTCATATATCGGAGGATAATAATAATTTTGGAAATTGGGAAGTTTGGTTGGGATAACATTAAGCGACTGCAAAATTAAAACTTCACACTGATTTGATGAGAGAAAATGTTCTAGGTATGCGGAATTGGTGGAAATAGATCTACAATTCCACTGTAAAAATTTGATTTGTGATTGTTGGCGCAATTTCATTGTTGGCTAGTCTCTTATGTTAAATTATTGGTTATTTGTTTGATAATCACGAAGACTTTGGTTTTCTATGTACGATAAAAATGGCCAGAAAGAAACCATTAATTACTTAGGCCTGTATTGAAAGGTAGAACAAAAATGTAAGTAAAACTATGGGGAAAAGTCCTTTAATAGAGATAAGAGGTGATTAAGAACAAAAACAAATTACAAATAAATGAAACAATGGTATACACGCCGTCAAATGTACGGAGATTATAGTCTGACTGAGTCCTTATAGTCTGACGAATTGTCAGAGATGATGTGGGAAAAGTCCTGTGACAGGAATCGTTGATAACTGTAGATCTACTAAAACATATCATATGGCAGCCACCACGGTTCGCAGTTATCAAAATGGTGGAACCTTTCTAGGGGGAATCGGGAGGAGTGTAGCTGTGAAGAACGTGATCGTGTTGTTCTCTTAGGGGTCTCCCAAAACAAATCTCGACGTGTCGTCCAAGGTTCCCCGCTATCACGCTGCTTCCTCTGGCAGTGGGGTGTATATTGTCGTATAGAAAGTGCTGGTTAGTACGGAGGTTTTCATGGGAAACAAAAGATATGTTTTTTATGTCAACAAGCTCAGCGGACAAGAAAGCGTTGAACAAATTCCGCTGAACCTCCGTATGTGCATGTCGTACAGGGCGATCTTGCTGATAACTATCTTTGATGTTGGGTATGTTTGTGCTACATGTTTTATGCAAGAAGCGAGATGTTGAGTAGTTGCTGCGATGTCTTTGTTATTTAGTTCGTGGACACCACAATGAAAAACGATACAGTCAGCAGGATTGTCAAATTTAGATAGTGCCTTGTCTAAAGAGCCTTTTATAGTCAGGAATGTTATTCACAGCACACGAGTCTCCTTCAAAACCGTAAGATCGTCCCAGTGTGTGTGTCCCAGTGTGTGTGTGTGTGTGTGTGTGTGTGTGTGTGTTGTGTGTGTGTGTGTGTGTGTGTGGTATGTGTGTTTGTGTGTGTGTGTGTGTGTGTGTGTGTTTCTGTATGTGTGTATATGTGTGCGTGTATTTGTTTATATATGTATGCGTGTGTGTGTTTGCGTGGGTGCGTGTATCCGTGTGTGTATGTGTGTGTATACATTTATATATGTCTGTATATATGTGTGTGTGTCTGTGTGTGTATGCGTTTATGTCTCTGTGTGTGTATTCTGTGTTTGCGTGTGTGTCTGTGTGTGTTTGTGTTGTGTGTGTATGTGTGCGTGTATGTGTTTATATATGTCTGTGTGTGTGTGTGTTTGCGTGGGTGCGTGTATCTGTGTGTGTATGTGTATACTGTACGTATGTATTTATATATGTCTATGTGTGTGTGTGTCTGTTTGTATGCGTTTATATGTCTCTGTGTGTGTGTGTGTGTGTGTGTGTGTGTGTGTGTGTGT
>JAPXFY010000024.1:64188934-64206434 GCA_030674185.1 Monoplex corrugatus | reverse complement strand
GACAGAAAAGAGGAAGTTTCTAGCACAGAATTTCCAGAAGGTGCAGATATTATTTATACTGAAAGAGCCCCCGGCATCCCCACGGGGGGATGTAGGATTTGTATAACATCAAATGATACATTTATGTTATTATCTCTGATATTTATGCTGCATTATATATGTAGCCGGTGCCCTAATCAAAAGATGTTATTTTCATACTTATGGAAATGTAATAATGATCTGTCTCCGTGAAAAGTGCAGTAAGCATGCGCTTTGACATGGACTTGCGTTGTGCAAGCGGAATTATGATTACTGTTCTTGTTGTCGCCGTCCTCGTCGTCGTCGTCATCACATCATTAATGTTGTTGTTGTCGTCATCATCATCATTATTGTTGTTGTCATCGTCAATATCATCATTATCAATATCGTTGTCGTCGTCGTCGTCGTCATCATCATCATCATCATCATCGTTGGTTGTCGTCATCATCATCATTATCATCATCTTTATTGTCGTTGTCGTCGTTGTTGTTGTAAACACACGAAAGAGTTTAAGCACCGGTAGATCTTCACACATTTTGACCTGCATCCTTTGCCCACCAGGCTGGATCGAACCCCAGATCTTCCGATTAAAAGTTGTGTGTTTTAACCACTGGACTTCTGCTTCCATCAGTGTTTTTAAAAGAAAATTTCATAGACACAATTCGATACATTATATCAATGGTCATTTGATACTCAAACGTGTAATATAGACAAAAATATATAAATAGAAAATCAACACATAAACAGTGAAGACACATATTTCAATAAAACAGTTATAACATATTTTGAACACATATTATTGGCATACGATATGAGGAATTAAGCGAAAAGTAATTAATGTATCCCAAAGTTAGGTCTGAAGTATTCACACTGTATCACTGTTAAGACTCAGTCTTTCCGTCATGCTGGTTAAGATGTCAGTCTTTCCGTCATGCTGGTTAAGACTGTCAGTCTTTCCGTCATGCTGGTTAAAACTGTCAGTCTTTATGTTATACTGGTTAAAACTGTCAGTCTTTATGTTATGCTGGTTAAAACTGTCAGTCTTTATGTTATACTGGTTAAAACTGTCAGTCTTTATGTTATACTGGTTAAAACTGTCAGTCTTTATGTTATACTGGTTAAGACTGTCAGTCTTTATGTTATGCTGGTTAAAACTGTCAGTCTTTATGTTATACTGGTTAAGACTGGCAGTCTTTATGTTATACTGGTTAAGACTGTCAGTCTTTATGTTATACTGGTTAAGACTGTCAGACTTTATGTTATACTGGTTAAGACTGTCAGACTTTATGTTATACTGGTTAAGACTGTCAGTCTTTATGTTATACTGGTTAAGACTGTCAGACTTTATGTTATACTGGTTAAGACTGTCAGTCTTTATGTCATACTGGTTAAGACTGTCAGTCTTTATGTTATACTGGTTAAGACTGTCAGTCTTTATGTTATACTGGTTAAGACAGTCAGTCTTTATGTTATACTGGTTAAGACTGTCAGTCTTTATGTTATACTGGTTAAGACTGTCAGTCTTTATGTCATACTGGTTAAGACTGTCAGTCTTTATGTTATACTGGTTAAGACTGTCAGTCTTAATGCTATACTTTATGCTCATCACTGTTAAGACTGTCAGTCTTTATGTTATACTGTATACTCGTTACTGTTAAGACTCAGTCTTTATGTTATACTGGTTAAGACTGTCAGTCTTAATGCTATACTGGTTAAGACTGTCAGTCTTTCCGTCATGCTGGTTAAAACTGTCAGTCTTTCCGTCATGCTGGTTAAAACTGTCAGTCTTTCCGTCATGCTGGTTAAAACTGTCAGTCTTTCCGTCATGCTGGTTAAAACTGTCAGTCTTTCCGTCATGCTGGTTAAAACTGTCAGTCTTTCCGTCATGCTGGTTAAAACTGTCAGTCTTTCCGTCATGCTGGTTAAAACTGTCAGTCTTTCCGTCATGCTGGTTAAAACTGTCAGTCTTTCCGTCATGCTGGTTAAAACTGTCAGTCTTTCCATCATGCTGGTTAAAACTGTCAGTCTTTCCGTCATGCTGGTTAAAACTGTCAGTCTTTCCCTCATGCTGGTTAAGACTGTCAGTCTTTCCGTCATGCTGGTTAAGACTGTCAGTCTTTCCGTCATGCTGGTTAAGACTGTCAGTCTTTATGTCATACTGGTTAAGACTGTCAGTCTTTATGTCATACTGGTTAAGACTGTCAGTCTTTATGTTATACTGGTTAAGACTGTCAGTCTTTCCGTCATGCTGGTTAAGACTGTCAGTCTTTATGTCATACTGGTTAAGACTGTCAGTCTTTATGTTATACTGGTTAAGACTGTCAGTCTTTATGTCATACTGGTTAAGACTGTCAGTCTTTATGTTATACTGGTTAAGACTGTCAGTCTTTATGTCATACTGGTTAAGACTGTCAGTCTTTATGTCATACTGGTTAAGACTGTCAGTCTTTATGTCATACTGGTTAAGACTGTCAGTCTTTATGTTATACTGGTTAAGACTGTCAGTCTTTATGTCATACTGGTTAAGACTGTCAGTCTTTATGTCATACTGGTTAAGACTGTCAGTCTTTATTTTATACTGGTTAAGACTGTCAGTCTTTATGTCATACTGGTTAAGACTGTCAGTCTTTATTTTATACTGGTTAAGACTGTCAGTCTTTATGTCATACTGGTTAAGACTGTCAGTCTTTATGTTATACTGGTTAAGACTGTCAGTCTTTACGTCATGCTGGTTAAGACTGTCAGTCTTTATGTTATACTGGTTAAGACTGTCAGTCTTTCCGTCATGCTGGTTAAGACTGTCAGTCTTTATGTTATACTGGTTAAGACTGGCAGTCTTTATGTTATACTGGTTAAGACTGTCAGTCTTTATGTTATACTGGTTAAGACTGGCAGTCTTTATGTTATACTGGTTAAGACTGTCAGTCTTTATGTTACACTGGTTAAGACTGTCAGTCTTTATGTTATACTGGTTAAGACTGTCAGTCTTTATGTTATACTGGTTAAGACTGTCAGTCTTTATGTTTATACTGGTTAAGACTGTCAGTCTTTATGTTATACTGGTTAAGACTGTCAGTCTTTATGTTACACTGGTTAAGACTGGCAGTCTTTATGTTATACTGGTTAAGACTGTCAGTCTTTATGTTACACTGGTTAAGACTGTCAGTCTTTATGTTACACTGGTTAAGACTGGCAGTCTTTATGTTACACGGTTAAGACTGTCAGTCTTTATGTTACACTGGTTAAGACTGTCAGTCTTTATGTTATACTGGTTAAGACTGGCAGTCTTTATGTTATACTGGTTAAGACTGTCAGTGTTTATGTTATACTGGTTAAGACTGTCAGTCTTTATGTTATACTGGTTAAGACTGTCAGTCTTTATGTTATACTGGTTAAGACTGTCAGTCTTTATGTTATACTGGTTAAGACTGTCAGTCTTTATGTTATACTGTATGCTCATCACTGTTAAGACTGTCAGTCTTTATGTTGCTATGATATATTCGTTATATAATGTATTATGGCGTTGCAATAACGATGACGAATAATAATAATCTTTGTCATATTTGTTTCAGTGTCCCAGTATGGACGCGATCTATGCCCAGCATTCAGGAGCTGGGGGAATGAATCACTCACAGCTGACAGTGGCACTGCAGGAGGCAGCATTCCTGTTGACCAATCCCAAATGTCTTGTTTCACATGATGTCCACACAGGTTACAAGCCTTCCACTGGCCAAGGTAATGACTGCCAGTAAATCTCTGTGTGTATGTGTGTGTGTGGTGTGTGTGTGTGTGTGTGTGTGTGTGTGTGTGTGTGTGTGGGTGTGTGTGTGTGTGTGTGTTGTGTGTGTGTGTGTGTGTGTGTGTGTGTGTGTGTGTGTGTGTGTTTTGTGTGTGTGTGTGTGTGGTGGTCTTTGATTTAAATTAATGTCTATTCACTAAAGTGATTTTACTCAACAACAACAAAAAGTGTACATGAGGAGAAAAGAGGAAACTTGGAAATGGTTGTATGTGAGTGTGTGTGTTTTGTGTGTGTGTGTGTGTGTGTGTGTGTGTGTGTGTGTGTGTGTGTGTGTGTTTTGTGTGTGTGTGTTTGTGTGTGTGTGTGTGTGTGTGTGTGTGTGTGTGTGTGTGTGTGTATGTGTGTGTGTGTGTGTGTGTGTGTGTGTGTGTGTGTTGTGTGTGTGTGTTTTGTGTGTGTGTGTGTGTGTGTATGTGTGTGTGTGTGGTGTGTGTGTGTGGTGGTCTTTGATTTAATGTCTATTCACTAAAGTGATTTTAGACCACAAAAAAAAAAAGTATACATGAGGAGAAAAGATGAAACTTGGAAATGGTTGTGTGTATGTGAGTGTGTGTGTGTTTTGTATGTGTGTGTGTGTGTGAATGTCTGTGTGTGAGTGTGTGTGTGTGTGAGTGTGTGTTTTGTGTATGTGTGCGTGTGTGTGTGTGTGTGTTTTGTTTGTGTCAATATGTGTGTTTGTGTTTTGTTTGTGTGTGTGTGTTGTTTGTGTAAGTGTGTTTATGTGTGTGTTTTGTTTGTGTTTGTGTGTATGTGAGTGTGTGTTTTGTGTTTGTGTGTTGTGTGTATGCGTGTGTGTGTGTGTGTATGTGTGTGTGAATGTCTGTATTGTTTGTGTGTATGTATGTGTGTGTGTGTGCACGCTTGCTTTAGATAAGATATTTTCCACTTTAGTGTACGAGTACAATACAGATAGGTGTAAAACACATTTTACCTGCTCCTGTAGAATGGGAAGAATCTGCTCATATTTTCTCCTTTAATTTCTGTTCTTTTTCCCTTTTCTTTCTTTCTTTCTTTCTCTCCACTATTATCAGAGGATGGAAATGGTATCTGCATTATTTTCTTATATATATATATTTGTGTGTTTAAAAAGATTAGGTAGATAGGCATGCATGTGTGTATGTGTTTGCATACAAATCTATGTACATGTGTTTATATGTAGGCTATGTATGTAGGCTGTAAATACATAAGGTGTGTGTTTATATGTATGTATGTAGGCTGTAAATACATATGGTGTGTGTTTAATGTATGTATGTAGGCTGTAAATACATATGGTGTGTGTTTATATGTATGTATGTAGGCTGTAAATACATATGGTGTGTGTTTATATGTATGTATGTAGGCTGTAAATACATATGGTGTGTGTTTATATGTATGTATGTAGGCTGTAAATACATATGGTGTGTGTTTATATGTATGTATGTAGGCTGTAAATACATATGGTGTGTGTTTATATGTATGTATGTAGGCTGTAAATACATATGGTGTGTGTTTATATGTATGTATGTAGGCTGTAAATACATATGGTGTGTGTTTATATGTATGTAGGTAGGCTGTAAATACATATGGTGTGTGTTTATATGTATGTAGGTAGGCTGTAAATACATATGGTGTGTGTTTATATGTATGTATGTAGGCTGTAAATACATATAGTGTGTGTTTATATGTATGTATGTAGGCTGTAAATACATATGGTGTGTGTGTTTATATGTATGTATGTAGGCTGTAAATACATATAGTGTGTGTTTATATGTATGTATGTAGGCTGTAAATACATATGGTGTGTGTTTATATGTATGTATGTAGGCTGTAAATACATATGGTGTGTGTTTATATGTATGTATGTAGGCTGTAAATACATATGGTGTGTGTTTATATGTATGTATGTAGGCTGTAAATACATATGGTGTGTGTTTATATGTATGTAGGTAGGCTGTAAATACATATGGTGTGTGTTTATATGTATGTATGTAGGCTGTAAATACATATGGTGTGTGTTTATATGTATGTATGTAGGCTGTAAATACATATGGTGTGTGTTTGCATTCTGTACACATACATAGCAAGAAAATGTAATGAACATGTGTTTTATAAACCAGATGTAATCTGTGTTGTGTAAATCCATCCCCTTATTTATTTATTTGATGGTTTCCTTTGCGGAAGAATGTCTGTGCAGTTTGGTTGTTGACTTTGCCGAATCACCTGTATGAAGAGAGAATGTTATTTCGCAGGAAGGGTGTTTTTTGGGTATCGCAGGAAGGGTGTTTTTTGGGTATCGCAGGAAGGGTGTTTTTTGGGTATCGCAGGAAGGGTGTTTTTTGGGTATCGCAGGAAGGGTGTTTTTTGGGTATCGCAGGAAGGGTGTTTTTTGGGTATCGCAGGAAGGGTGTTTTTTGGGTATCGCAGGAAGGGTGTTTTTTGGGTATCGCAGGAAGGGTGTTTTTTGGGTATCGCAGGAAGGGTGTTTTTTGGGTATCGCAGGAAGGGTGTTTTTTGGGTATCGCAGGAAGGGTGTTTTTTGGGTATCGCAGGAAGGGTGTTTTTTGGGTATCGCAGGAAGGGTGTTTTTTGGGTATCGCAGGAAGGGTGTTTTTTGGGTATCGCAGGAAGAATTGTTGGGTTGTGTCATCTATTACAGGTAGATAACATGGGGATGTATATGAAGAATTGTTCATCTACTTAGAAGCCACACACACACAACAGGGAAGGAGAGTGACGAGAAGAAATGCACTAACCACACATAAGCAATCCACACATAGATTAATAACTACGACGTATTTATTTAAGCAGTCAACTTCAGCATAAACGTGATTCACCATTCCTACTGTCCTGGGTCCTAATATTCCTAAAATCCTAAGATGCACTACGAATCATCAGAACTTGCATATCACCAGAATGCTGAACACTTTCTTATGTCCTACTCTATTCTTTGCTTTGTGGAAAATCAAACATACTACCTACTTCTATCCCTACCCTAACTAAGGTATAAAATGAGACGTGGGATTACATACCTCTGAGATAGGTTGGAAGGTCTCTGGCTGGGTGGCAATCGAATGGGTCAATCTATAGTGATTGACTTTCTGGCTTTTATAGAGTGCGTTTCTGTTGTTTCTGTCACAAAACCTTCCCATCTGTCTTTCATTGGACATCGAAATTTGAATAACTAACCTGTCTTTCATTGGACATCGAAATTTGAATAACCAAGCAATCTTTGGCACCTGGCGGCCCTGGCTGTTATTCAACCCTCTGGACTTTTCGCTTGGACGTTGGTATTTGCTGAAACCTTTTGTGTACTAGATAACCTACCCTCTATAGTTGGATAAGACCAATGTGAGCGTTAGATCCTGCTCGGTGGAAAATGTTGAGTAACCAGTTAATTCATGGATGGCGTGATCTTCATTACGCAAACCTTACGTACCCGAGTAACGATACGGTCTGAGGGGGACTAGGTCGGTGGAAAATGTTGAGTAACCAGTCCAGTCATGGATGGCGTGATCTTCATTACGCAAACCTTACTTACCCGTCTAACAATGCGGTCTGAGGGGCACCCTGTGATAGTTACATGTTCACCATTGTCGGAGTGGTTGTATTCTCAACAACAAAAACAACAACAACAACAACAACAACAACAAAAGGACAGCACAACTGACTATGTGAATGTTCACGGTGTGTGTGTCTGTGTGTTGTGCAGCGTGGGGTTACGGCATTGGGTTTGTCACTTTAGTTGTCATCATTTCCAACATCGGAGGTCTGCTGACGCCATTCATGTCCAAGGTCTTCTTCCAGCGCCTGCTGCAGTTCCTTGTGGCCATGGGAGCCGGCACCTTGGCTGCTACTGGGCTGCTTGTGCTTATTCCGGAGGTAAAAACATGCCCTGTGTTAACGTGTACATGTATTTACATGGTAGCGTGAGTTTACATGGTAGCGTGAGTTTACATGTTAGCGTGTACATGTATTTACATGTTAGCGTGTGTTTACATGTTAGCATGTGTTTACATGTTAGCATGTGTTTACATGTTAGCGTGTACATTTATTTACATGTTAGCGTGTGTTTACATGTTAGCATGTGTTTACATGTTAGCGTGTACATGTATTTACATGTTAGCGTGTGTTTACATGTATGCATGTGTTTACATGTTAGCATGTGTTTACATGTTAGCGTGTACATTTATTTACATGTTAGCGTGTGTTTACATGTTAGCGTGTATTTACGTGTTAGCGTGTATTTACGTGTTAACGTGTATTTACATGTTAGCGTGTATTTACATGTTAGCGTGTGTTTTACGTGTTAGCTTGTGTTTATGTGTTAGCGTGTATTTACATGTTAGCGTGTATTTACGTGTTAATGTGTGTTTACATGTTAGCGTGTATTTACGTGTTAGCATGTGTTTTACGTGTTAGCATGTGTTTATGTGTTAGCGTGTGTTTACGTGTTAGCGTGTGTTTACATGTTAGCGTGTATTTACATGTTAGCGTGTATTTACGTGTTAGCGTGTGTTTACATGTTAGCGTGTATTTACGTGTTAGCGTGTGTTTACATGTTAGCGTGTATTTACATGTTAGCGTGTATTTACGTGTTAGCGTGTGTTTACATGTTAGCGTGTATTTACGTGTTAGCGTGTGTTTACATGTTAGCGTGTATATTTATGTGTTAGCGTGTATTTACATGTTAGCGTGTGTTTATGTGTGAGCGTGTGTTTACGTGTTAGCGTGTATTTACATGTTAGCGTGTGTTTACATGTTAGCGTGTGTTAGCGTGTGTTTACGTGTTAGCGTGTGTTTACGTGTTAGCGTGTGTTTACATGTTAGCGTGGATTTACGTGTTAGCGTGTGTTTACATGTTAGCGTGTGTTTACGTGTTAGCGTGTGTTTACATGTTAGCGTGGATTTATGTGTTAGCGTGTATTTACGTGTTAGCGTGTGTTTACATGTTAGCGTGTGTTTAGGTGTTAGCGTGTGTTTACGTGTATTTACATGTTAGCGTGTATTTACATGTTAGCGTGTATTTACATGTTAGCATGTGTTTACGTGTTAGCGTGTGTTTACGTGTATTTACATGTTAGCGTGTATTTACATGTTAGCATGTGTTTACGTGTTAGCGTGTATTTACGTGTTAGCATGTGTTTACATGTTAGCGTGTATTTACGTGTTGGCGTGTGTTTACATGTTAGCGTGTGTTTACGTGTTAGCATGTGTTTACGTGTATTTACATGTTAGCGTGTATTTACATGTTAGCGTGTGTTTACGTGTTAGCGTGTATTTACATGTTAGCGTGTGTTTACGTGTTAGCGTGTATTTACATGTTAGCGTGTATTTACATGTTAGCGTGTGTTTACGTGTTAGCGTGTATTTACATGTTAGCGTATGTTTACATGTTAGCGTGTATTTACATGTTAGGGTGTATTTACATGTTAGCGTGTGTTTACATGTTAGCGTGTATTTACATGTTAGCGTGTGTTTACGTGTTAGCATGTATTTACATGTTAGCGTGTATTTACATGTTAGCATGTGTTTACGTGTTAGCGTGTGTTTACATGTTAGCGTGTATTTACATGTTAGCGTGTGTTTACATGTTAGCGTGTATTGACATGTTAGCATGTGTTAGCGTGTGTTTACATGTTAGCGTGTGTTTACGTGTTAGCGTGTATTTACGTGTTAGCATGTGTTTACATGTTAGCGTGTGTTTACATGTTAGCGTGTGTTTACGTGTTAGCGTTGGTGTTTACATGTTAGTGTGGATTTACGTGTTAACGTGTGTTTACATGTTAGCGTGTGTTTACGTTTTAGCGTGTGTTTATATGTTTAGATAAGGTGTGTTGTACATACAGTCCCCAGCAGAGATGAAGAAGCCCAAGTTCTTTGCTGTGTCCTTTTTGTACACACATAACACAAGGTATCGGCTGTAATGATTTCATGAAATGGACACATCGGAACCGCATTCTTTGTTTGTCGTTTATTTGGATGGTCAGTTGGCTTTTTGGGGGGTGGGTGAGTGGGGGTATCTTAAGCGTTTGATTTGTTTATTTGCTTGCTAGCTTTGTGCTCCACTAGTGCCTCAGTTTTATTTGCAGTTAACTGTTTTAAGTGTGAACGTGTGTATGTATGCAAAGTTTGTTGTTTTAACATATCAAGAAGTGTGCCGTAATGTCGAATGGAATATAACACTGGTACAAGCGACAATCACCCTGCCCTTCCCCTGGCAGCAACCTTCACAGAAAACACTTATCTTTGAGGCGACTGGGCTGATCGATGCTGGCCTTGTACAACACAATACAATACTTTATTTGTATAGCGCAAAATCTTGATAAAATCAAATCTAAGCGCTAAAACAGACACACACGCTGTATTTTCCGGTGAAACTGAGGAGAAAAATCGAGGCCTCTACGGGGAGCGAACCCTGGGACCGCGAGTTACTTATTGACAGGCGAACGTCTGAACCATTCTGCCACTCACAGACTAAACATTAAGTGAAATGACGATTGTTTTCATAGTGCTCGATCTAGACACGTAATTATGCTTATAGCACTGCACTTACGGGGCTGATTGACCCTCTCGTTAGTCTTCAGTAAGATGGAAATCAAAATCACCAAAAGCCTAAGTTGTGAGTGGACTGATGTAATTGTCACATCTGCTTGTTGCACGTGTTGTTTTTAGGCCTTCGACATCGTGTCCATTGAAGAACTGGGAGAAGACTACATCTGGAAGTCGGCCACTGCTCTCTTCTCCATCTACGTCTTCTTCCTCTCTGAACGATTCCTCAAGTTTTTCCTGCAATCCAAACACGTACGTCTGGCTCCCTTTGTTATCAGTTGGCTGGCTGTTTGGGTAACTGGTTGGCTGGTTGGTTGGTTATGTGGGTGGGTAATTGGTTGGCTGGCTGGCTGGTTGGTTGGTTATGTGGGTGGGTAATTGCCTGGCTGGTTGGTTGGTTTGTTATGTGGGTGGGTAATTGGTTGGCTGGTTGGTTGGTTATGGTGGGTGGGTAATTGGTTGGTTGGTTATGTGGGTGAGTAATTGGTTGGCTGGTTGGTTGGTTATGTGGGTGGGAATTGGTTGGTTGGTTATGTGGGTGGGTAATTGGTTGTGGTTATGTGGGTGGGTAATGTGGTTGGTTATGTGGGTGGGTAATTGGTTGGCTGGTTGGTTGGTTGGTTATGTGGGTGGGTAATTGGTTGGCTGGTGTTGGTTGGTTATGTGGGTGGGTAATTGGTTGGCTGGTTGGTTGGTTATGTGGGTGGGTAATTGGTTGGCTGGGGTTGGTTTGGTGGTAATTGTGGCTGGTTGGTTGGTTAATGTGGTGGTATTGGTGTTGGTTGGTTGGTGGTTATGTGGGTGGGTAATTGGTTGGCTGGTTGGTTGGTTATGTGGGTGGGTAATTGGTTGGCTGGTTGGTTGGTTATGTGGGTGGGTAATTAGTTGGCTGGTTGGTTGGTTATGGGGTGGGTAATTGGTTGGCTGGTTGTTTTGTTGAATCGTTATATTTTGGGGGGTGATTAACTGGTTGGTTTTTTTTTTTTTTTTTGGGGGGGGGGGGTGATTGTTTTTTTGTTGTTTTTTTTTTGATTGATTGGTTGGTTCTTTAGAATTTTTGTGTGTGATTGGTTGGTTATTTGATGGACCGTCCCTCAGAAAGATACATTAGTGGACCTAGTGAGGTTTCCACCACCAGACGTCCCAAGAGTCATGGAGGTGTGTCTGAGGAACAAGCCTTTAATCTTTAGCTATGAAGCTGTCCACGTATGATGCGTTTAATCAAGGGATACCATTCACGTTTTGTCTTTCACATTTAGATGTGGAATTGTCCTAATTTGACGATGTTCTCAAGTGACAACCTTCACATCTTACGTTTAATCTTTAGATATGGAACCGTCCTAGAAAGAAGAATTCCTCATAAACAAAACACAACTTTCATTTCCAGTCCAAACCCGTCAAGACCAACCAGTCTCTCAAGCTGTCCACCACAGACGAAAGTGACAGTGACGTCAAAGACCAAATGACGTCACTGGAAAACGGCCCAGGGGAGCACGGCCATTCCCACTTTGTAGCGCCCCCTACCGGTGAGGGAAAGAAGCGTGGCCCTGTGGCCACCGTGGCCTGGATGGTGCTGATCGGTGACGTCATGCACAACTTTGTGGATGGCATGGCCATTGGAGCGGCCTTCACGGAGAACGTGTTCCTGGGGGTTAGCATTGGCATTGCCGTGCTGTGTGAGGAACTGCCGCATGAGCTGGGTAAGTAGGCTGTGTGTTGTGACTGTTTTGTCGGTAAGTAGGCTGTGTGTTGTGACTGCTTATTGTGGGTAAGTAGGCTGTGTATTGTGACTGTTTTGTGGGTAAGTAGGCTGTGTGTTGTGACTGTTTATTGTGGGTAAGTAGGTTGTGTGTTGTGACTGTTTTGTGGGTAAGTAGGCTGTGTGTTGACACTGTTTATTGTGGGTAAGTAGGCTGTGTGTTGTGACTGTTTTGTGGGTAAGTAGGCTGTGTGTTGTGACTGCTTATTGTGGGTAAGTAGGCTGTGTGTTGTGACTGTTTTGTGGGTAAGTAGGCTGTGTGTTGTGACTGTTTATGTGGGTAAGTAGGCTGTGTGTTGTGACTGTTTTTGTGGGTAAGTAGGCTGTGTGTTGTGACTGTTTATTGTGGGTAAGTAGGCTGTGTGTTGTGACTTTTATTGTGGGTAAGTAGGCTGGTGTGTTGTGACTGTTTATTGTGGTAAGTAGGCTGTGTGTTGTGACTGTTTTGTGGGTAAGATAGGCTGTGTGTTGTGACTGTTTATTGTGGGTAAGTAGGCTGTGTGTGTACTGGGGAATGTGTTTTGGACTGTTTTGTGGGTAAGTAGGTGTGTGTTGTGACTTTTTGTGGTAAGTAGGCTGTGTGTTGTGACTGTTTTAGTGGGTAAGTAGGCTGTGTGTTGTGACTGTTTTGTGGGTAAGTAGGCTGTGTGTTGTGACTGTTTATTGTGGGTAAGTAGGCTGTGTGTTGTGACTGTTTATGTGGGTAAGTAGGCTGTGTGTTGTGTGACTGTTTATGTGGGTAATAGGTGTGATGGACTGTACTGTGGTTAGGTGTTGTGACTGTTTTGTGGGTAAGTAGGCTGTGTGTTGTGACTGTTATTGTGGGTAAGTAGGCTGTGTGTTGTGACTGTTTATTGTGGGTAAGTAGGCTGTGTGTTGTGACATTTTATAGGTAAGTAGGCTGGTGTGTGTGACTGTTTGTGGGTAAGTAGGCTGTGTTTTGTGACTGTTTTATGGTGAGTAGGCTGTGTGGTTGTGACTGTTTATTGTGGGTAAGTAGGCGTGTGTTGTGACTGTTTATTGTGGGTAAGTAGGCGTGTGTTGTGACTGTTTATTGTGGGTAAGTAGGCTGTTGTTGTGATGTTGTTTATTGTGGTAATGTCTGGAGTATGTTGTGACTGTTTATGTGGTAAGTAGGCTGTGTGTTGTGACTGTTTTGTGGGTAATAGGCTGTGTGTTGTGACTGTTTATTGTAAGTAGGCTGTGTGTTTGACTGTTTATTGTGGGTAAGTAGGCTGTGTGTTGTGACTGTTTATTGTGGTAAGTAGCTGTGTGTTGTGACTTTTTGTGGGTAAGTAGGCTGTGTGTTGTGACTGTTTATTTGTGGGTAAGTAGGCTGTGTGTTGAGACTGTTATTGTGGGTAGTAGGCTGTGTGTTGTGACTGTTTATTGTGGGTAATAGGCTGTGTGTTGTGACTGTTTTGTGGTAAGTAGGCTGTGTGTTGTGATATTTTTATGGGTAAGTAGGCTGTGTGTTGTGACTGTTTATGTGGGTAAGTAGGCTGTGTTTGTGACTGTTTATGTGGGTAAGTAGGCTGTGTTGTGACTGTTTATGTGGGTAAGTAGCTGTGTGTTGTGACTGTTTATGTGGGTAATAGGCTGTGTGTGTGTGTTGTGACTGTTTTATGTGGGTAAGTAGGCTGTGGTGTTGTGACTGTTTATTGTGGGTAAGTAGGCTGTGTGTTGTGACTGTTTTGTGGGTAAGTAGGCTGTGTGTTGTGACTGTTTATGTGGTAAGTAGGCTGTGTGTTGTGACTGTTTTTGTGGGTAAGTAGGCTGTGTGTTGTGACTGTTTATTGTGGGTAAGTAGGCTGTGTGTTGTGACTGTTTATTGTGGGTAAGTAGGCTGTTGTTGTGACTGTTTATTGTGGGTAAGTAGGCTGTGTGTTGTGACTGTTTATGTGGGTAAGTAGGCTGTGTGTGTTGTGACTGTTTTTGTGGGTAGAGTAGTGGTAGTGTTTTGTGACTGTTTATTGTGGTAAGTAGGCTGTGTGTTGTGACTGTTTATGTGGGTAAGTAGGCTTGTGTTTGTGACTGTTTTTGTGGTAAGTAGGCTGTGTGTTGTGACTGTTTATTGTGGGTAAGTAGGCTGTGTGTTGTGACTGTTTTTGTGGGTAAGTAGGCTGTGTGTTGTGACTGTTTATTGTGGGTAAATAGGCTGTTGTTGTGACTGTTTTTTGGGTAAAGTAGGCTGTGTGTTGTGACTGTTTATTGTGGTAAGTAGGCTGTGTGTTGTGACTGTTTTTGTGGGTAAGTAGGCTGTGTGTTTGTGACTGTTTATTGAGTGCTGGTGTACGTATGGCTGTGTTTGATTTATGTGTAGTAGCTGTTTTTGATGTGGTAAGTAGGCTGTGTGTTGTGACTGTTTTTGGTGGGTGAAGTAGGCTGTGTGTGTGTACTGTTTATTGTGGGTAAGTAGGCTGTGTGTTGTGACTGTTTATTGTGGGTAAGTAGGCTGTTGTTGTGACTGTTTATTGTGGGTAAGTAGGCTGTGTGTTTGTGGACTGTTTTATGTTGGGTAAGTAGGCTGTGTGTTGTGACTGTTTATTGTGGGTAAGTAGGCTTGTGTGTTGTGACTGTTTATGTGGGTAATAGGCTGTGTGTGTGACTGTTTTGTGGGTAATGTAGGCGTGTGTTGTGACTGTTATTGTGAGTAAGTAGGCTGTGTGTTGTGTGTGTGTGACTTTGTGGGTAAGTAGGCTGTGTGTTGTGACTGTTTATATGGGTAAGTAGGCTGTGTGTTGTGACTGTTTATTTGCTGGGTTAGGCTGTGTGTTGTGACTGTTTATTGTGGGTAAGTAGGCTGTGTGTTGTGACTGTTTATTGTGGGTAAGTAGGCTGTGTGTTGTGACTGTTTATTGTGGGTAAGTAGGCTGTGTGTTGTGACTGCTTGTTGTGGGAAAGTAGGCTGTGTGTTGTGAATGTTTATTGTGGGTAAATTGGCTGTGTGTTGTGACTGTTTATTGTAGGTAAGTAGGCTGTGTTGTGACGGTTTACTGTGGGTAAATAGGGTGTGTGTTGTGACTGTTTATTGTGGGTAAGTAGGCTATTTGTTGTGACTGTTTGTTGTGGGTAAGTAGGCTGTGTGTTGTGACTGTTTACTGCGAGTAAGTAGGCTGTGTGTTATGACTGTTTTGTGGGTAAGTAGGCTCTGTGTGTTTATTGTGGGTAAGTAGGCTGTGTGTGTTTATTGGGGTAAGTAGGCTGTGTGTTGTGACTGTTTTTGTGGTAAGTAGGTTGTGTGTTGTTACTGTTTTTTCAGTAAGTAGGCTGTGTGTTGTGATTGCTTGTTGTGGGTAAGTAAGGTGTGTTGTGACTGTTTATTGCGAGTAAGTAGGCTGTGTGTTGTGACTGTTTTTGTGAGTAAGTTGGCTGTGTATTGTGACTGTTTATTGTGGGTAAGTAGGCTGTGTGTTGTGACTGTTTACTGTGGGTAAGTAGGCTGTTTGTTGTGACTGTTTATTGTGGGTAAGTAGGCTGTGTGTTGTGACTGTTTATTTTGGGTGAGTAGGCTGTGTGTTGTGACTGTTTACTGTGGGTAAGTAGGCTGTGTGTTGTGACTGTTTTGTGGGTAAGTAGGCTGTGTGTTGTGACTGTTTTGTGGGTAAGTAGGCTGTGTGTTGTGACTGTATATTGCGGGTAAGTAGGCTGTATGTTGTGACTGTTTACTCTGGGTAAGTAGGCTGTTGAGCGGGCCTCCTTCATGCTGGAAAATTTATTTGTAAAAGAATAATTCTAATGTGCTCTTCATGGTATTGCACATCCTGGTCTTGTTCCGTAGGGCACATCATTACATTACATTGCATTGTGCAAAGCCATTCATTACAAAGTGGCCTGTTATAATTACGCAGAGCCATTCATCACAAAGTGGCCTGTTATAAGCACACACAGAACCATTCATCACAAAGTGGCCTGTTATAAGCACACAGAACCATTCATCACAAAGTGGCCTGTTATAAGCACACAGAACTATTCATCACAAAGTGGCCTGTTATAATAACACAGAACCATTCATCACAAAGTGGCCTGTTATAAGCACACAGAGCCATTCATCACAAAGTGGCCTGTTATAAGCACACAGAACCATTCATCACAAAGTGGCCTGTTATAAGCACACAGAACCATTCATCACAAAGTGGCCTGTTATAAGCACACAGAACCATTCATCACAAAGTGGCCTGTTATAAGCACACAGAGCCATTCATCACAAAGTGGCCTGTTATAAGCATACAGAACCATTCATCACAAAGTAGCCTGTTATAAGCACACAGAGCCATTCATCACAAAGTGGCCTGTTATAATAACACAGAGTCATTCATCACAAAGTAGCCTGTTATAAGCACACAGAACCATTCATCACAAAGTAGCCTGTTATAAGCACACAGAACCATTCATCACAAAGTGCCTGTTATATGCACACAAAGCCATTCATCACAAAGTGGCCTGTTATAAGCACACACAACCATTCATCACAAAGTGGCCTGTTAGAAGCACACAGAACCATTCATCACAAAGTGGCCTGTTAGAAGCACACAGAACCATTCATCACAAAGTGGCCTGTTAGAAGCACACAGAACCATTCATCACAAAGTGGCCTGTTAGAAGCACACAGAACCATACATCACAAAGTAGCCTGTTATAAGCACACAGAGCCATTCATCACAAAGTGGCCTGTTATAATAACACAGAACCATTCATCACAAAGTGGCCTGTTATAATCACACAGAGATCATTCATCACAAAGTGCCTGTTATAAGCACACAGAACCATTCATCACAAAGTGGCCTGTTATAAGCACACAGAGTCATTCATCACAAAGTGGCCTGTTATAAGCACACAGATCATTCATCACAAAGTGGCCTGTTATAAGCACACAGAACCATTCATCACAAGTGGCCTGTTATAGTCACACAGAACCATTCATCACAAAGTGGCCTGTTATAAATCACACACAACCATTCATCACAAAGTGACCTGTTATAAGCACACAGAACCATTCATCCCAAAGTAGCCTGTTATAAGCACACAGAACCATTCATCACATAGTAGCCTGTTATAAGCACACAGAACCATTCATCACAAAGTAGGCCTGTTATAAGCACACAGAGCCCATTCATCACAAAGTGGCCTGTTATAAGCACACAGAGTCATTCATCACAAAGTGGCCTGTTATAAGCACACAGAACCATTCATCACAAGTGGCCTGTTATAATCACACACAACCGTTCATCACAATGTGGCCTGTTATAATCACACACAACCATTCATCACAAAGTGACCTGTTATAAGCACACAGAACCATTCATCACAATGTGGCCTGTTGTAAGCACACAGAACCATTCATCACAAAGTGACCTGTTATAAGCACACAGAACCATTCATCAAAAATGTGGCCT
>JAPXFY010000024.1:64028934-64183934 GCA_030674185.1 Monoplex corrugatus | reverse complement strand
TGGATTGGATTTCAGCCCGTTTACTCTCATTCTGATCCATAATCAGATATATGAAATGTGCCGATGTTTGAACATAAACTGACTGAATACTCCAACAAAAGATTTCATCAGATATCGAAAAAGGTGTGTGCCTCCGCATCTCCTACATGTACAGACGTAATAGCGTTTTGGTGTGTTCGTGTACTGGACTGTAAAGTCGGTGATGGTGATTATACATGTATTGTTGAGGCGTACAGTTCGGGAAAACTGTTTGATGATCCGTTGTGTTCATGTACCGCGGTGCAATGTTGTTTTCAAAAGTTGAGAAGCGAAAAGGATATTGAAGAATTCCAAGTTTTTTTAATTTTTTTTATTTCAAATCTAGTCAGTAACCATGTCTATACAGATAATGTAAAATACAGAAGCGGCTGTGTGCTTTGTGTGTGTGTGTGTGTGTGTGTGTGTGTGTGTGTGTGTGTGTGTGTGTGTGTGTGTGTGTGTGTGTGGTAGTGTGTGGGTGTGGGAGAGAGAGAGAGAGAGAGAGAGAGAGAGCACGCTCGTTTTCTCATGCATGCATGGGTGTTTTTGCGGATTTTGTATAATTTTCAAATCGGTAACTAAAATCTAAAAGTTTCAATTAGGATTGCGCATAAGCTTAGGATTGTGACGACAAAGGTCTGATTTAAAGATGGCGTCTTCATGAAAAATAGAGATACGTTAGAAAATGACTTTTATCGGAGCATTGCGATAGACTGATAGCTGAAGAGTGAATAGCCAGACCCTACAAAATGTTGACATCCTGTTTTGAAGCAAGTGAACTTTCGTACTGTCTTAAAGGCTGTTGCATTGACTTGTTTTGAATTAATTGCATGGTCATGTTTTTTCATTGACTTCTTTTTAATTGCATGATCACGTTTTTTATCTCCCTTTCACACTTTCAGTTCACATAATGTATTTGTTATGCTTTGTGTATCGTTCAAAGCACATGGTTGCATGACCACAAAAACAAAACACTTAAGCTGAGTATGTTCTACATTTTTACAATATTTGAGAAGAAAATGTTGAAGAACTTTTTCGCTCTTCTCCGTCTGTCGTTGTGGACAGGTACATCACTCAGAAATGTACTGTTTTGGGTAAATCAATCGTTGACTGAGGCATTTGCCGATTTCTATTGTCGGTCACTTTTCCTCTTAACACAGTGAGTCAACCTACACACTAGAAAAGAAGAAGCAAACTGAAATATACGGCTGCCGTGAGGTGTTGTGAAGTTGTTTCCTTTATTCTGTGTATGCATCATATAATTGTGTGCCCAAGATTACGAAACGCATTAGAAATAGTTTTTAAAAAGTAGAAAACGAAAATCTCGTTTGCACTATAGTAGGACTTTCTACATGGTGGAGGAGTTTTCAATATCAAGATGAATCGTTAAACTTGTCATTATTCTGTTTTTGTTGTCAACGTAAGCACTTTTTATTGTAATAAAGATTGTAAACATGTGATGTGGTGATGATTTATTTTGCGGGATGTGTTTTTGACATAAAATTATCCGTGTTAATGTTAATAAAAAAAATTTTAAAAAAGGAAACGTAACCAGTCCACGTGCAAAGTGATTACGTAGTTCAATGACTGTTTACTAGGAGGTTGTGGATATAAATCCCCATCAGTCCAAAACAGTGTGGGATTTTTTGGCCTGGACCTGCTGGAATACTGGTGGATAGGGTTCGGGAGTCACATGGCTAAATGTTATCGCAGATTCCTCAGCCCATATCACCCTGCTCTCACATTGATTTTGGTTTGGGGGGATTTGGAAAGTTGTGGAGTTGGGGGGGGGGGGGGAGGAGTTGTTCAGCCGAGAGGAGTGGTATCAGGGTTATGGCACAGAAGTAGCACAATGGATGGGTCAGAAAAAAGAACGTGGAAAAAACGAAACGATTGATTCAGGTTTAAACGATATAACTAAACAGTCAAAGTTGCGACGACCGAACATGGCAAAGCTGATCAAATGTTGTTGTTGATGTTGTTGTTGTTGTTGTGGCTGCTGCTGTTGTTGTTACTGTTGTGTGGCTGGAGTTTGTTCATCTCGTTCGAACCCATCAGATATTTATTTCAACCAGTCCCGCTTTCACACATCTAAAGGTGCGTTTTAGTTGTCTTCTTTCTTTTCTCTTTTCTGTCGTCTGCGTTATGGCTGTCATGTGTGTACAATACTCAAGAATGTTACCTTCTCTTTGGCTGGCCTGTGTATGCTGTTGTGTATGCTTCTATGTATGTTGCCTGTGTATGGCACATCTGTGTATGACCTATCTGTATATGCCTGTGCATGCCTGTGTACATGTGTGTATGCCCCGCTTGCCTTGTGTTTTGGTCGTGTGTATGTATGTTGGTTCTTCACTTCTTTTATCTACCTGTTTGCACACGATACAACCATCACATACAGCATGCACACAACCATCACATACAGTATTGCACACGATACAACCATCACATACAGCATTGCACACGATACAACCATCACATACAGTATTGCACACGATACAACCATCACATACAGCATTGCACCGATACAACCATCACATACAGATTGCACACGATACAACCATCACATACAGCATTGCACACGATACAACCATCACATACATGTATTGCACACGATACAACCATCACATACAGCATTGCACACGATACATACCATCACATACAGCATTGCACACATACCATCACATACAGCATTGCACACGATACAACCATCACATACAGCATTGCACACGATACAACCATCACATACAGCATTGCACACGATACAACCATCACATACAGCATTGCACACAAACCATCACATACAGCATTGCACACGATACAACCATCACATACAGCATTGCACACGATACAACCATCACATACAGCATTGCACACGATACAACCATCACATACAGCATTGCACACGATACAACCATCACATACAGCATTGCACACGATACAACCATCACATACAGCATTGCACACGATACAACCATCACATTACAGCATTGCACACGATACAACCATCACATACACTCACACGTACACCTCACTACAGCATTGCACGATAAACCATCACATACAGCATTGCAACATACAACCATCACATACAGCATTGCACACGATACAACCATCACATACAGCATTGCAACGATACAACCATCACATACAGTATTGCACACGATACAACCATCACATACAGCATTGCACACGATACAACCATCACATACAGCATTGCACACGATACAACCATCACATACAGCATTGCACACGATACAACCATCACATACAGCATTGCACACGATACAACCATCACATACAGCATTGCACACGATACAACCATCACATACAGCATTGCACACGATACAACCATCACATACAGCATTGCACACGATACAACCATCACATACAGCATTGCACACGATACAACCATCACATACAGCATTGCACACGATACAACCATCACATACAGCATTGCACACGATACAACCATCACATACAGCTATGCACACGATACAACCATCACATACAGTATTGCACACGATACAACCATCACATACAGCATTGCACACGATACAACCATCACATACAGTCATTGCACACGATACAACCATCACATACAGCATTGCACACGATACAACCATCACATACAGATTGCACACGATACAACCATCACATTACAGATTGCACACGATACAACCATCACATACAGTATTGCACACGATACAACCATCACATACAGCATTGCACACGATACAACCATCACATACAGATGCACACGATACAACCATCACATACAGCATTGCACACACGATTACAATCAACCATCACATACAGCATTGCACACGATACAACCATCACATACAGCATTGCACACGATACAACCATCACATACAGCATTGCACACGATACAACCATCACATACAGATTGCACACGATACAACCATCACATTACAGCATCTGCACACAACCATCACATACAGCACTCACACGATACAACCATCACATACAGCATTGCACACGATACAACCATCACATACAGTATTGCACACGATACAACCATCACATACAGCATTGCACAGATACAACCATCACATACAGCATGCACACGATACAACCATCACATACAGCATGCACACGATAAACCAACATACAGATGCACACGATACAACATCATTACAGCATCTGCACACGATACAACCATCACATTACAGCATTGCACACGATACAACCATCACATACAGTATTGCAACACGATACAACCATCACATACAGCATTGCACACGATACAACCATCACATACAGTATTGCAATGATACAACCATCACATACAGTATTGCACACGATACAACCATCACATACATATTACACACGATACAACCATCACATACAGATTGCACACGATACAACCATCACATACAGCATTGCACACGATACAACCATCACATACAGCATTGCACACGATACACCATCACATTACAGCATTGCACACGATACAACCATCACATACAGCATTGCACACATACAACCATCACATACAGCATTGCACACGATACAACCATCACATACAGCATTGCACACGATACAACCATCACATACAGCATTGCAACGTACAACCATCACATACAGCATTGCACACGATACAACCATCACATAGAGTATTGCACACGATACAACCATCACATACAGTATTGCACACGATACAACCATCACATACAGCATTGCACACGATACAACCATCACATACAGTATTGCACACGATACAACATCACATACAGTATTGCACACGATACAACCATCACATTACAGCATTGCACACGATACAACCATCACATACAGCATTGCACACGATACAACCATCACATACAGTATTGCACACGATACAACCATCACATACAGTATTGCACACGATACAAACCATCACATACAGCATTGCACACGATACAACCATCACATACAGTATTGCACACGATACAACCATCACATACAGTATTGCACACGATACAACCATCACATACAGTCATTGCACACGATACAACCATCACATACAGCATTACACACGATACAACCATCACATACAGCATTGCACACGATACAACCATCACATACAGTATTGCACACGATACAACCATCACATACAGCATTGCACACGATACAACCATCACATACAGCATTACACACGATACAACCATCACATACAGCATTGCACACGATACAACCATCACATACGAGTATTGCACACGATACAACCATCACATACAGTATTGCACAGATACAACCATCACATACAGTATTGCACACGATAAAACCATCACATACAGCATTGCACACGATACAACCATCACATACAGCATTGCACACGATACAACCATCACATAGAGTATTGCACATGATACAACCATCACATACAGCTATTGCACACGATTCAACATACCATCACATACAGCATTCACACGATACAACCATCACATAGAGTATTGCACATGATACAACCATCACATAAGTATTGCACATGATACAACCATCACATACAGTATTGCACACGATACAACCATCACATTACATATTACACACGATACAACCATCACATACAGCATTACACACGATACAACCATCACATAGAGTATTGCACATGATACAACCATCACATACAGTATTGCACACGATACAACCATCACATACAGCATTGCACACGATACAACCATCACATACAGCATTGCACACGATACATACCAATCACATCACTACAGCATTGCACACGATACAACCATCACATACAGCATTGCACACGATACAACCATCACATACAGCATTGCACACGATACAACCATCACATACAGCATGCACACATAAACCATACATACAGCATTGCACACGATACAACACATCACATTACAGCATTGCACACGATACAACCATCACATACAGCATTGCACACGATACAACCATCACATACAGTATTGCACACGATACAACCATACACATACCAAAAACCATTGCACACGATACAACCATCACATACAGCATTGCACACGATACAACCATCACATACAGTATTGCACACGATACAACCATCACATACAGATGCACACGATACAACCATCACATACAGATTGCACACGATACAACCATCACATACAGATTGCACACGATACAACCATCACATACAGCATTGCACACGATACAACCATCACATACAGTATTGCACACGATACAACCATCACATACAGTATTGCACACGATACAACCATCACATACAGTATTGCACACGATACAACCATCACATACAGTATTGCACACGATACAACCATCACATACAGCATTGCACACGATACAACATCCATCAGTATGCACACGATACAACATTGCACATACAGATTGCACACAACCATCACATACAGCATTGCACACGATACAACCATCACATACAGCATTGCACACGATACAACCATCACATACAGCATTGCACACGATACAACCATCACATACAGATTACACGATACAACCATCACATACAGCATTGCACACGATACAACCATCACATACAGCATTGCACACGATACAACCATCACATACAGATTGCACACGATACAACCATCACATACAGCATTGCACACGATACAACCATCACATACAGCATTGCACACGATACAACCATCACATACAGCATTACACACGATACAACCATCACATACAGCATTGCACACGATACAACCATCACATACAGCATTACACACGATACAACCATCACATACAGCATTGCACACGATACAACCATCACATACAGTATTGCACACGATACAACCATCACATACAGTATTGCACACGATACAACCATCACATACAGATTGCACACGATACAACCATCACATACAGCATTGCACACGATACAACCATCACATACAGCATTGCACACGATACAACCATACATACAGCATTGCACACGATACAACCATCACATACAGCATTGCACACGATACAACCATCACATACAGCATTGCACACGATACAACCATTCACATACAGCATTGCACACGATACAACCATCACATACAGCATTACACACGATACAACCATCACATACAGCATTGCACACGATACAACCATCACATACAGCATTGCACACGATACAACCATTACATACAGCATTACACACGATACAACCATCACATACAGCATTGCACACGATACAACCATACATACAGCATTCACACGATACAACCATCACATACAGCATTGCACACGATACAACCATACATACAGTATTCACACGATACAACCATACATACAGTATTGCACACGATACAACCATCACATACAGTATTGGACACGATACAACCATCACATACAGCACTGTGTTACATGACCATAACAAAACTGACCATACTTGCCTAATAAAGAGGCAAGATGACACGGGGTACACTTATCTAAACTATGTAATGTCTGCATATTGTTTCCATTTTTACCTGAGCCACCACCGCCCTCCCCCACCTCCTTGGGGATGCGGGGACTCTTTCAGTATAAAATTATCCCCACCTTCTGGAAAGTCTGTGCTAGAAATTTCCTCTTTTTGTCACTCTCTTTGTTTCTGTTTTGTTTCTTTGCTTTCTGTCATTTTCTGCCTGCTGGTTCATTTACCTGTATGTGTTCAATAAAGTCATGTACTTTTTCTTCGGATTGATAATTGGGTACATGTATTTAGTGCATTTTCGGCTCTAGGGAGGTGAGATATGCGGAAGCAATTTTAGGTAATTTATGCCTGTTTTTATATATGTTTTGGTGTCCTTAGGTATGTTTAGATTTGTATTCAGGTGTGTTTTTTAAATCCCCTGTGCGATACATTTGACGGAGTCGTGTCAACACCAGGGGCATGTCCTTAGATTATGTGCACGAATGCATTGATATGTGTACTTTAATTTTCTTTTCTTTTTTTTCCTATGGAAGCTTTGTATGTTTTGAAGCGGTTATAGCCCTGATATGGCTCTATGCAGTCGGCTGGGCTTTAAACAATAATAACAATAACAAAACCCTGAGCCAGTACACCATTCTGTCGAACCACTACACTCTGTCCACAATACAATCACACAATCAATAAGCTTATGCACACATATGTATTATGAACTGGGCAGTGTTAGATGCCGGTCATTAGGTTACTAAATGGGAACGGGACGGGTATAAACATGTACATACGACAATATGGGATCTCTCCGCAGGTAGCTAAACAGTCTCAGGGAACCTAACAAAAATACAATTCACAGCACAGTACAAAGGCCGTCAAAAACGCAAAGCCAGAACAAGATTTAGGCAGCCGAGATTGGTTTCTAAGAAGAATGTTGAGAGTTCCATGGACAGCAAAGAAAACAATCGAGACAGTCTTGATGGAGGCAACACAAGAAGATCATTCATAAGGAAGATTAGGAAAAGACAGGCAACATTTATAGGCCATTTTATGAGGAAAGGGGAATTAGAGCACCTGATCACAACAGGAAAGCTGGAGGGAAAGAGAACACCTAGCAGGAAGGACATATCGGACGGACTTAGAGGGCGGTTGAGGACAGAGAGAGGGTGGAAGATATGCTTGTGGTGACAAGGGATAGATGGATATGGAGGCCATGATCGCCAACGCCATGCGGCAGGGCACTTGATGATGATGAGAACAAAGGCCACTAGAAATCGTGGATCTCAAAAAACCTCACAACCGAAAGAGCCATTATACTAAAAACCTAACTATAAAAAATGGTGTCTAAAAACAATAGGAGCAAGATTGAGGCAGCTGAAATGTGGTTTCTAAGAAAAATGTTAAAGAGTTCCTGGACAGCAAAGAAAACAAACGAAACAGTCTTTAAGGAGGCAGACACAAAAAGAACATTAATGAAAAAGATTAGGAAAAGACAAACAATATTTACAGGACATTTTACGAGGCAAGAGAAATTGGAGCACCTAGTCACAATAGGAAAGGAGGATGGAAAAAGAGCACCAGATAGACCCAGGGAGAAAATATGGATGGACTTGCGGAATGGATGAAGACAGAAGTGGGAGATGTACTTCAGCGACAAAAGATAAATTCGTGTGGAGCGTCATGCGGCAGGGCACGTGATGATGATGGATGGTGCTTATTTTAATTAATTTTATTTATTTATTTATTTATTTAGTTTAGTTAATTTAGTTATTTTATATTATTTATTATTATTTATCTATCTATTTATTTGTGTATTTATTTGTTTATTTGTAATTTTTTATTTATTTGTTCATTTGTGTATTTACTTTGTTTTGCTATTGTATCACTTTTATGTATGTACATGATGACATATTTTAATTTCACATTTAGAGATAAAATGTTTTCTTGACTTGACATTAGAGAGTTGTAAGACCTGGAAACGTTTGAAATGCATGATGGATTGAAAGCTACGGAGTTGTTAGAGTCAATGTAGATGTTGTTTGGGGTTATATTGTCAATGCTGATGTCATTAGATGTATAGGTCTATAGGAGTCAATGCTGATGTCATTAGATATATAGGTCTATAGGAGTCAGTGCTGATGTCATTAATATATAGGTCTATAGGAGTCAATGCTGGTGTCATTTAGATATAGGTCTATAGGAGTCAATGCTGATGTCATTAGATATATAGGTTCTATAGGAGTCAATGCTGATGTCATTATATATATAGTTCTATAGGAGTCAATGCTGATGTCATTAGATATATAGTTCTATAGGAGTCAATGGCTGATGTCATTAGATATATAGGTCTATAGGAGTCAATGCTGATGTCATTAGATATATAGGTCTATAGGAGTCAATGCTGATGTCATTAGATATATAGGTCTATAGGAGTCAATGCTGTGTCATTAGATTATATAGGTCTATAGGAGTCAATGCTGATGTCATTAGATATATAGGTCTATAGGAGTCAATGCTGATGTCATTAGATATATAGGTCTATAGGAGTCAATGCTGATGTCATTAGATATATAGGTCTATAGGAGTCAATGCTGATGTCATTAGATATATAGGTCTATAGGAGTCAATGCTGATGTCATTAGATATATAGCTATAGGAGTCAATGCTGATGTCATTATATATATATAGGTCTATAGGAGTCAGTGCTGATGTCATTAGTATATAGGTCTATAGGAGTCAATGCTGATGTCATTTATATATATAGGTCTATAGGAGTCAATGCTGATGTCATATATATATATAGGTCTATAGGAGTCAATGCTGATGTCATTATATAATATAGGTCTATAGGAGTCAATGCTGGTGTCATTATATATATATAGGTCTATAGGAGTCAATGCTGATGTCATTAGATATATAGGTCTATAGGAGTCAATGCTGGTGTCATTATATATATAGGTCTATAGGAGTCAATGCTGATGTCATTAGATATATATAGGTCTATAGGAGTCAATGCTGATGTCATTAGATATATAGGTCTATAGGAGTCAATGCTGATGTCATATATATATAGGTCTATAGGAGTCAATGCTGATGTCATTAGATATATAGGTCTATAGGAGTCAATGCTGATGTCATTAGATATATAGGTCTATAGGAGTCAATGCTGGTGTCATTAGATATATAGGTCTATAGGAGTCAATGCTGGTGTCATATATATATAGGTCTATAGGAGTCAATGCTGATGTCATTAGATATATAGGTCTATAGGAGTCAATGCTGGTGTCATTAGATATATAGGTCTATAGGAGCCAATGCTGATGTCATTATATATATAGGTCTATAGGAGTCAATGCTGGTGTCATTAGATATATAGGTCTATAGGAGTCAGTGCTGATGTCATTATATATATATGTATATAGGTCTATAGGAGTCAATGCTGGTGTCATTATATATATAGGTCTATAGGAGTCAATGCTGATGTCATTAGATATATAGGTCTATAGGAGTCAATGCTGATGTCATTAGATATATAGGTCTATAGGAGTCAATGCTGATGTCATTAGATATATAGGTCTATAGGAGTCAATGCCGATGTCATTATATATATATAGGTCTATAGGAGCCAATGCTGATGTCATATATATAGGTCTATAGGAGTCAATGCTGATGTCATTAGATATATAGGTCTATAGGAGTCAGTGCTGATGTCATTAGATACATAGGTCTATGAGAATCAATGCAGACATTGTTCAGAATATATGTGTCAATGCTGATGTCATTACATATATAGACATATAGGAGTCAGTGCTGATGTCATTAGATACATAAGTCTATAAGAATCAGTGCAGACATTGTTCAGGATATATGTGTCAATGCTGATGTCATTAGACGTATAGGCCCGTAAGAATCGATGCAAATGTCTTTTCAATGAGCGTGAATACGTGCAGTTAAATGTAAATAAGAATGACTGTGTGGACATAATATAACAGACATTGAATAAGTGTACAGACGTGATTACAAGTTGTTAACAAAAGGAAATTACCGTTAGGACTGGAGCACTGGCCACACAAACCCCTAAACGAACAAAACACCTACTGGTATCGACATTTGGGTCTTCTACAGGGTACAAAAACACGGGGGGGGGGGGGGGAGAAGACGCACGCGCGCGCACACACACACACACACACACACACACACACACACACACACGCACACACGCACACACTCATGCACACACACATACACACACAGGAATAGTGTGAAAATATAGTGAAAAGACGTTAAATCAAAGAACGAACGAACATACACACACAGGAAAGAAAAGAAAAGAAAAAATATAGACACATTGACAGGTGTCTGTGTTCTGTCAATGTATTTACATTTTCCTCTCTCTCTCTCTCTCTCTATCTCTCTTTCTCTCTCTCTCTCTCTCTCTCTCTCTCTTCTCTCTCTCTCTCACTCACTCTTTTTCTGTTGGTAAGGTTTAGTGCATTGTACTCATTAGAAGATCCAAACCGGTGGCGTTTTGATCGTTTTTGTGTTTGTGTTAAATTAACGGTGATCTAGTCCGAAGGTGAGCACAGTACATGTGCTGTTCATATCAATGTCTCGTCTCACCTGCACTCACTCGTTTTCTAACTACGTAATTACAAGTACATAACAATGTACAGATGTAAACTTAAACGTTAAGTAGAACAAGTATACAGATGTGATGAAACGTACATAAAAATCAGAATACATGCGCCGGAGATTCACACGTGGCAATAAGTTTGTGACAAGTTCACTACTGTCTTTATAAGTGAGCATGAGATTCAGAACTGTCATTATTAACTGCATGATATGATCGTAAAAAAGAAAGTGACTGTTGGGATTTGTGTTTTGAAGAGTAAATGTAGGTATGTGCCTTCAGCCCCAAGAGAGGGAAAACAGGATTGTTTCCCTTGCAACGGTAAACACAAACATAAAAAGAAGCAAACAAAAAAAAGACCTTTGACCGGACAGACTTCTCGGGTCTGCAACAACCCTGCTCTCCCTGCTTTAGGTCTGCATGTGCTGCATGATATGACAGGATTTGCTATGCTGTTATTGACCTGTCGTGAATTTAACGTCCAGGTCTACCGTGAGTACAGGTATGCATGAAATTCAATATGGACGTCGTCTGATTTGCTATGCTGGTCTTCTGGGTGCCTAGGTACAGGTTAGGGATTTAGATACTAATCAGTCCATCACGTGTTAATTAACCTGGGAGATGGCCAGACAGGATTTGCTGTGCTGTTATTGGCTTTTCGTGAATTTAACGTCCAGGTCTACCATGAGTACAGATATGCATGACATTCAATATGGACGTCGTCTGATGCTCTTAACCCTTTGCCTCCCGCACCCCTGTCCACCAGCATCCTGCATTGTCAACTATGCTAGCAAAGCAAAAGCTTAACCCTTTGATTCCCTCACCCTACCCACCAGGAAAGCTGGTGGGTAGGGTGAGGGAATCAAAGGGTTAAGTTTTTGCAGTTGGTGGATAGGGTGAGGGGTGTGAGGGATAAAGGTAACAATGCCTTGTCAGAAGGTGATGTGATTCATGCATGTAATCAGTTGCATGACTGATCATTAAGCATGAACATGTTTGGCATGAAACGAGCACCACATTCAAACGCCTGTCATTAAACAGGAAGGAGATTCCCAATAACATTAAACGTGCAGACAGACTGGCAGGTAAGGCAACCGCAATAAGCAGCTTTTTTTTTTAATTTTATTTTTTAAAATTATTTTTAACCTGAGTTGCTATGCAGACACACGGGGTACCTTTTTCATTTTGCTGTTTTGTTAATGACATAATACAGTCTTAGCTTTCAAATCTTTCTTGGGTGTGTGCATGCACGTTGCTTAGTCCCCGCTGTGCAGGCGGTATGTTGGTGCACATATCCTTGGCTTCACATATCCTTCATTGTTTTGTTTTTAGTTTTTTTAATATTTCCTAACTAAACACGGTGCATTTTCCACACTCTGTGTGTCATCTCATACATTGGCAATGTTATAGTCAATATGGGCAATGTTATAGTCAACATGGACAATGTTCTAGTCAACATGGGCAATGTTATAGTCAACATGGAATGTTATATACAGTGGCAATGTTATAGTCAACAGGGTTGTTTAGTCAACATGGGTAATGTATAGTCAACATGGAATGTTATAGTCAACATGGGCATGTTATAGTCAACATGGGTAGTTATAGTCAACATGGAATGTTATGTCAATGGATTATAGTCAACATGGGAGTGTTATAGTCAACATGGCAATGTTATATAACATGGAATGTTATAGTCAACATGGAATGTTATAGTCAACATGGGCAATGTTATGTCAAATGGACATGTTAAGTCAACTGGGAATGTTATAGTCAATGGGCAGTTTATAAAGTCAACATGGAATGTTATAGTCAACATGGAATGTTAAGTCAACATGGAAATTATAGTCAACATGGGAATGTTAAGTCAACATGGGCAATGTTAGAATGCAATGTATAATGCAATGTAAGTTATAGTCAACAGGACAGTGTTATAGTCAACTGGGATGTTATGTCAACATGGACATGTTATAGTCAAATGCAGTTTATAGTCAATGGAAGTTATAGCAATGTTATAGTAACATGGACGTGTTATAGTCAACAGGACAGTGTTTTAGTCAAATGGATGTTAAGTCAAGGAGTGTTATAGTCAACATGGGTTATAGTCAACATGGCATGTTATAGTCAAAGCAGTTTATAGCAACGGCATGTTATAGTCAACATGGATGTTTATAACATGGAATGTATAGACAGGGCATGTTATACAACATGGCATTTAAGTCAACATGGCAATGTTATAGTCAACATGGATGTATAGTCAACATGGCATGTTATAGTCAGCATGTATGTAAATGAAATGATTATCAAATGGCATGTTATAGTCAACATGGCAATTATAGTCAAAGGCAATGTATAGTCACAATATGAATGGTTATAGTCAACAGGCATGTTATAGTCAACATGGCAATGTTATAGTCAACAGGACATGTTATAGTCAACATGGCATGGGTTTATAGTCAAACAATGGAATGTATATCAACATGGCATGTTAAGTCAACATGGCAATGATTATGTCAACATGGGCATTTATAGTCAATTGAGTTATGTCAACATGGAAGTTTAGCACATGGACAGTGTTTAATCTATGACAATGTTATAGTCAACAGAAGTGTTATAGTCAACAGGATGTTAAGTCAACATGGAAGTTATACATGGCAATGTTAAGTCACATGGATGTTATAGTCACATGGCAGTTATAGTCACTGGACAGTGTATAGTCAACATGGGGTATAGTCAACATGGCATGTTATAGTCAACATGGAATGTTATAGTCAACAGGATGTATATCAACATGGAATGTTATATCAAATGTTATGAGTACATGGTATGTATCAATGGCATGTTATAGTCAACATGGGTGTTTAGTCAACATGGGCAATGTTATAGTCAAATGGGCATATTTATAGTCAACATGGGCAATGTTATAGTCAACATGGGAAGTTATAGTCAACATGGCAATGTTATAGTCAACATGCAATGTAGTCAAATGGGATGTATAGTCAACATGGGAATGTTATAGTCAACATGGAGTTATAGTCAATGGCAATGTTATAGTCAACATGGAATGTTATAGTCAACATGGCATGTTATAGTCAACATGGAATGTTATTACAACATGGCAGTGTTATAGCAACATGGAATGTTATAGTCAACATGGACATGTTATAGTCAACATGGGAAGTTATAGTCAACATGGAATGTTATAGTCAACATGGGCAATGTTAAGTCAACAGGACAGTGTTATAGTCAACATGGAATGTTATAGTCAACATGGACAAGTTTATAGTCAACATGGCAATGTTATAGTCAACATGGGCATGTTATAGTCAAATGGAGTTATAGTCAACATGGACAGTGTATAGTAACAATGGAATGTATAGTCAAAGGCAATGTTATAGTAACATGGAAATGTTATAGTCAACATGGGATGTTAAGTCAACATGGAAGTTATAGTCAACATGGGCAATGTTTAGTCAACTGGGAAGTTATAGTCAACATGGACATGTTATAGTCAACATGGCAATGTTATAGTCAACATGGCAATGTTATAGTCAACATGGCAATGTTATAGTCAACATGGAAATGTTATAGTCAACATGGGATGTTATAGTCAACATGGAATGTTAAGTCAACATGGCATGTTTAGTCAACATGGACATGTTATAGTCAACATGGCATGTTATAGTCAACATGCAAGTATAGTCAACATGGCAATTATAGTCAAATGGAATGTTATAGTCAACATGGACATGTTTAGTCAACATGGATGTTATAGTCAATGGCTGTTATGTCAACAGAAGTATAGTCACATGGACATTTTATAGTCAACAGGGATGTTATAGTCAACATGGCATTTATAGTCAATGGCAGTGTTATAGTCAACAGGCATGTTATAGTCAACATGGAATGTTATAGTCAACATGGGCAATGTTAGCAACATGGAATGTTATAGTCAACATGGAATGTTATAGTCAACTGAAGTATAGTCAATGGCAATGTAAGCACATGGCAGTGTTATAGTAACATGGATGTTATAGTCAAAGGCATGTTATAGTCACATGGACATGTTATAGTCAATGCATGTAGTATATGTTATCAATGAAGTAATACAGAATGTATAGTCACATGGGTGTATATCAACATGGGAAATGTTATAGTCAACATGGACATGTTATAGTCAACATGGAATGTTAGTAAATGATTTAGTCAACATGGCAGGTTATAGTCAACATGGCAATGTTATATCAACATGGAAGTGTTATAGTCAACATGGAATGTTATGTCAACATGGCATGTGAAAGCAACAATGAATGTTAAGTCAACATGGGCAATGTATAGTCAACAGCAAGTTATAGTCACATGGACATGTTATAGTCAATGATGTTATAGTCAACATGGGCAATGTTTTTAGTCAACATGGCATGTTATATCAAATGGCATGTTATAGTCAACATGGAATGTATAGTCACAGGCAATGTTATAGTCAACATGGGAATGTTTATAGTCAACAGGATGTTATAGCAACAGGTGTTATGTAAAGAGAGTCAACTGGGCAATGTTAAGTAACAGGGTTATATAAGGCAAGTTAAGTTAGCAACATGGCAATTTATAGTCACATGCATGTTATAGTCAACATGAGTAATGTTATCAACATGGACAATGTTATAGTCAACATGGACATGTTATAGTCAACATGGCAGTGTTATAGTCAACATGGACAATGTTATAGTCAACATGGCATGTATAGTCAACAGGAATGTTATAGTCAACATGGCAATGTTATAGTCAACATGGACATGTATGTCAACATGACATGTTAAGTCAACATGGACAGTGTTATAGTCAACATGGACAATGTTATAGTCAACAGGAATGTTATAGTCAACATGGACAATGTTATTTGTCAACATGGAATGTTATAGTCAACATGGCATGTATAGTCAACATGGAATGTTAAGTCAAAATGTATAGTCAACATGAGTGTTATAGTCAACATGGACATGTATGTCAACATGGCAATGTATAGTCAACATGGACATGTTATAGTCAACATGGACATGTTATAGTCAACATGGACAGTGTTATAGTCAAATGGAAGTGTATAGTAACATGGCATGTATAGTCAACATGGACAGTGTTTAGTCAACATGGACATGTTATAGTCAACATTTTTTTTTTTGGGGGGGGGGGGGGGGGGGGGGGGGGGGGGGGGGGGGGGGGGGGGGGGGGGGGGGGGGGGGGGGGGGGGGGGGGGGGGGGGGGGGGGGGGGGGGGGGGGGGGGGGGGGGGGGGGGGGGGGGGGGCACATGCAATGTTATAGTCAACAGGACAATGTTATAGTCAACATTGTAAATGTTATAGTCAAATGGACAATGTATAGTCAACATGGCGTGTTTAGTCAACATGGCAGTGTTATAGTCAACATGGCAATGTTATAGTCAACATGGACATGTTATAGTCAAATGGACATGTTATAGTCAACATGGCAGTGTTATAGTCAACATGGGAATGTTATAGTCAACATGGACAATGTTATAGTCAACATGGACATGTTATAGTCAACATGGACAGTGTTATAGTCAACATGGCAATGTTATAGTCAACATGGGCAATGTTATAGTCAACATGGACATGTTATAGTCAACATGGGCAATGTTATAGTCAACATGGGATGTTATAGTCAACATGTATGTTTAGTCAACTGAATGTTATAGTCAACATGGAATGTTATAGTCAACATGGAATGTTAAGTCAACAGGCAGTGTTATAGTCAACATGGAATGTTATAGTCAACATGGCAATGTTATAGTCAACATGGACAATGTTATAGTCAACATGGACATGTTATAGTCAACATGGAATGTTATAGTCAACATGGGCAATGTTATAGTCAACATGGCAATGTTATAGTCAACATGGCAATGTTATAGTCAACATGGCAAAGTTATAGTCAACATGGCAATGTTATAGTCAACATGGGCAATGTTATAGTCAACATGGACATGTTATAGTCAACAGGGCAATGTTATAGTCAACATGGCAATGTTATAGTCACATGGGCATGTTATAGTCAACATGGAATGTTATAGTCAACTGGAATGTTATAGTCAACATGGGACAGTGTTATAGTCAACATGGCAATGTTATAGTCAACATGGCAAGTGTATAGTCACATGGAATGTTATAGTCAAATGGACAATGTTATAGTCAACATGGACATGTTATAGTCAACATGGCAATGTTATAGTCACATGGGCAATGTTATAGTCAAACTGGAGTGTTATAGTCAACATGGACAGTGTATAGTCAACATGGCATGTTATAGTCAACATGGGCAATGTTAAGTCAACATGGACAGTGTTATAGTCAACATGGCATGTTATAGTCAACATGGACAGTGTTATAGTCAACATGGCAATGTTATAGTCAACATGGGCAATGTTATAGTCAACATGGGCATGTTAAGTCAAATGGGCATGTTATAGTCAACATGGCAATGTTAATAAAGTTCCAATGTTATAGTCAACATGGCAATGTTATAGTCAATGTTATAGTCAACATGGCAATGTTATAGTCAACATGGGCAATGTTATAGTCAATGTTATAGTCAACATGGGCAATGTTATAGTCAACATGGCAATGTTATAGTCAACATGGACATGTTATAGTCAACAGGGCAATGTTATAGTCAACATGGACAATGTTATAGTCAAAGTAACATGGACAATGTTATAGTCAACGGGCAATTGTTATAGTCAACATGGCATGTTATAGTCAACATGGACAATGTTATAGTCAACATGGCAATGTTATAGTCAACATGGCATGTTATAGTCAACATGAATGTATAGTCAACATGGGCATGTTATAGTCAACATGGCAATGTTATAGTAACATGGGCAATGTTATAGTCAACATGGCATGTATAGTCAACATGGGCAATGTTATAGTCAACATGGGCAATGTTATAGTCAACATGGCAATGTTATAGTCAACATGGCAATGTTATAGTCAACATGGGCAATGTTATAGTCAACATGGGCAATGTTATAGTCAACATGGACAATGTTATAGTCAACATGGGTAATGTTATAGTCAACATGGGCAGTGTTATAGTCAACATGGGCAATGTTATAGTCAACTCTTAGCGTGCAGCTTGTGTGTTGATGTACCAATGTTGTGTGTGGACCACGTGCGCGTGAGCATGTGTGTGTGTGTGTGTGTGTGTGTGTGTGTGTGTGTGTGTGTGTGTGTGTGTGTGTGGAGGGGGTATTGTTTGAAAAAAAAATGTGCGTGAGATCCACAATTGTTATCAGATATTGATAAGATTCATACCTGTTATTAAATACACCTGAGATTCACAAATATCATGTGCATGAGATTCACAACTGTCATTAACCAAGCGTGGGATTCACAACTGTTTCTAAATATGCATGAGATTCATAACTCTCCTTAAATATGCATGAGACTCACAAATGTCATTGAATAATTCTGAAATTCACTAACATCATGTGCATGAGAATCGGAAATAGCTTAAATATGCATGGGATGCACAAATGCCATTAAACATGCTTGGGATTCACAAATGTTGTATGCATGAGATTCAGAACTGTCATTAAATATGCATGATATTTATAGCTTTTATCAAATATGCAGCATTCACAACTATGGAGTGCATGAGATTTACAGCCGTCATTCAACGTGTATGAGATTTATAATTGTCATCTAATGAGCATGATACAATGACAACTGCTATTCAGTTTGAATATCTCACAACTGACAGATAACTTTCAACTGTAATAACTGTGAGTAAGACAACGCTACAGTCAAGAGTAAGATGTCTTCTACTGAATTGTCCAGAGGGAAAAAAGCAACGACATACGTCAATCAAAACTCCACGTGTTTAGAACAACCAGACTGATCAAAATGTGGATATCTCTTGTTTAAAAAAATGTAAAGATAGAAACAACATAAAATATAAAGGCTTCGGTTGTAAACTGTATCACAATTTACAAATACAAATTAAAATCAGCGTTGTTTTGGTTCAAATGTGCAAGTGATGGAAAAAAATTCGTTTCTATTTTCTGAAAATGAACGAAAATAACCGTTATATGTTCATTGCAAACATGTTTTGATTATTTAACCGAATTAAGAAAAAAATACATTATAGTAGTTCTTATTCGGGTAATAACGTATGAGTTTATGCAAAATACGCACCATTCAGGTTTTGTGTTTGTTTTCCAATCTATTGTTTATTATTATTGGGAAAGTTTGAATTAGTAATATTGTTTTCACAGCTGCTGCTCTGTTTATGTTAAATTATATTGAGAAAGTTGAATTAATTGATGTTTTTCAAGCTAATGCTCTGTGTTTAATTATTATTGAGAAAGTTGAATATTGATGTTTTCACAGCTAATGCTCTGTGTTTAATTATTATTGAGAAAGTTGAATATTGATGTTTTCACAGCTAATGCTCTGTGTTTAATTATTATTGAGAAAGTTGAATATTGATGTTTTCACAGCTAATGCTCTGTGCTTTGCAGATCTGTGAATACAATCATCGTATAGGATCCTGGAAAATTGATTTTGCGGTTTATTGCTAAAGAATGAAATCATATGTTACCAAAAAAATCAGATGCATTTTGTCTTTCTTTAAGTTTGAAAATCCTGTAATGCCGATTTTAGATATACACAAATTATTTCATTGAACTCACTGGAAGATATACGTTAAGATTGAATGCCTTAAAACGGTAGCTGTTTCTGAAGTAAAGATTGGATGCCCCTCGTTGAAATGTAAACTTTATCTATTTCCAGTTTTGGAATAACAAAACCAGCAAGTGTTTCAACGTCATTTAAAACAGCGTCACAAGCACAGATTTTCAAATCGTGGATATGATATTGTTTTAACGAAACCAGCAACTGTTTCAACGTCATTTAAAACGGCGTCACAAGCACAGATTTTCATGTCATGAATATAAATTGTTTTGCTTTAATGTTATCCAACATGGGTCACTAACACGTGACCAGTGATGAGCTTTGAGTTAAAGGCGCCTTTCTGTTTGTTTGTTTGTTTTTTAAACCTATTTGGACAGAGGGAGGAAACCAAGAGGTGCCAGCTTGTAGTGGTCTGATGTAGCGATGTGAATGACACCAAATGGGTGTTGGTTGTATTGGAGTGTGGATTGTGTTTGTTGCTCCATCATTCTTATCTGTTGGCTTTGTTCTAATGCAGGGCACTGGAAGAGCGGTGTCACGTGAGACATGGGTGATCATGGCGTGCCAGTCTGTCGGTTTACTTATCGGCATCTGCATCATCCTCTCCGTCGTCAACTTGGCCGGCATGATTGATGTCAGCAGCTAGAGCATAACGACATGTGAGGGATTATCGTCGTCATCAGTGTCGCCACATCGTCAAGCCACAACTATCCCCCAGACCTGTCTTCCTTTCGCAAATGTGCTCGTCCACTTCTCTTATGAATGTGTTTGTATGTTTGAGTGTGATATGTGTTTGTACCCCATAGTAAATCATTTTAATTCAGTTTGCTTGTTTTGAAACACACACACTCACAGCAATGAAAAGGATGACTTTATGTTGATCTCGTCTCCGTTCATTTTCTTGCCATCGTCATTTGATGTTTGCCAGTCACCTCTTCTTCTGTCCACCTTGGCGACAGCTTCCTGCAATGCCATCCTGGTGCTGTGGTATGTCACATAACTAAATGAGGTACACACACACACACACACACACACACACACACACACACACACACACACACATACACACACACACACACACACACACGCACGCACGCACGCACACACACACACACACACACACACACACACACACACACACACACACACACACACACACGTGCGATGTCTTTGCTGCAAGAAACAGTTCTGCGTATGTATGTACGTATTCATCAGTTAAGCAGGTTTGTTAAGAAGTGTGTGACATCAAAGGCCTGAATTGTCTTGTGTACGACAGCAGAGAAGGATAGAGACGAGTGACTTGCAAAGTGAGTAGGCCTACATAATGTTGAAGCTAATGTTGCTTTTTTTTACCGATCCTGTTGAATCTGGCCATTGCTGCTGTGATCTCGCCGCCGATTTCTTCTATGCAGCTGCCATCTATGGACAGAGCTGCTCCCGGGTATTGAAACTCTCGATCACTTCCATTTTCTGTCCATTTCATACACACTGTGTTGGTTATACTATTACCATGACAGTTGTTCCGTACCTCGTGAGGAACTGGGGGGGGGGGGGGGTCCACATATGCTGCTGTGTGCCATGGGGTAATCAGTGAAGGTAGGCTGCAAATTTGCCTGCCACCAGGAGTGATGGAGTTTTGGTGGTCATGAAAGGGTTTCTGTGTGATTTTCTTCAAAAAGATGTTGAACATGATCGTAATACAGACATCCTTGGTGCACTTTTGCTGTGGAAAATTCTCCTGGTTGATTGCTGAGAATCACATCTTATCCCGGTGACTTGAATTTAGACTTTTCTCTTACATAGTATCTTAATGACTTTAGTTAAGACTTTCCTCTTACATAATGTCCCAGTGACTTGAATTAAGATATTCTTCTTACATAATGTCCCAGTGACTTGAATTAAGACTTTCCTCTCACATAGTGTCCCAGTAACTTGAATTAAGACTTTCCTCTTACATAGTGTCCCAATGGCTCTAGTTAAGACTTTCCTCTCACATAGTGTCCCAACGACTTGAATTAAGACTTTCCTCTCACATACTGTCCCAGTGACTTTAGTTAAGACTTTCCTCTTACATAGTGTCCCAACGACTTGAATTAAGACTTTCCTCTTACATAGTGTCCCAGTGACTTTAGTTAAGACTTTCCTCTTACATAGTGTCCCAATGACTTTAGTTAAGACTTTCCTCTTACATAGTGTCCCAATGACTTTAGTTAAGACTTACCTCTTACATAGTGTCCCAATGACTTTAGTTAAGACTTACCTCTTACATAGTGTCCCAATGACTTTAGTTAAGACTTTCCTCTTACATAGTGTCCCAGTGACTTCAGTTAAGACTTTTCTCTTACATAGTGTCCCAATGACTTTAGTTAAGACATTCCTCTTACATAGTGTCCCAATGACTTTAGTTAAGACTTACCTCTTACACAGTGTCCCAATGACTTCAGTTAAGACTTTTCTCTTACATAGTGTCCCAATGATTTGAATTGAGACTTTCCTCTTACATAGTGTCCCAATGACTTCAGTTAAGACTTTTCTCTTACATAGTGTCCCAATAACTTGAATTGAGACTTTCCTCTTACATAGTGTCCCAATGACTTTAGATAAGACTTTCCTCTCACATAGTGTCCCAACTTCTTGAATTAAGACTTTCCTCTTACATAGTGTCCCAATGACTGTAGATAAGACTTTCCTCTTACATAGTGTCCCAATGACTTTAGTTAAGACTTTCCTCTTACATAGTGTCCCAATGACTTGAATTAAGACTTTCCTCTTACATAGTGTCCCAGTGACTTGAATTAAGACTTTCCTCTTACACAGTGTCCCAATGACTTGAATTAAGACTTTCCTCTTACATAGTGTCCCAGTGACTTGAATTAAGACTTTCCTCTTACACAGTGTCCCAGTGACTTGAATTAAGACTTTCCTCTTACACAGTGTCCCAGTGACTTGAATTAAGACTTTCCTCTTACATAGTGTCCCAATGACTTGAATTAAGACTTTCCTCTTACACAGTGTCCCAGTGACTTGAATTAAGACTTTCCTCTTACACAGTGTCCCAATGACTTCAATTAAGACTTTCCTCTTACATAGTGTCCCAGTGACTTGAATTAAGACTTTCCTCTTACATAGTGTCCCAATGACTTGAATTAAGACTTTCCTCTTACATAGTATCCCAATGACTTTAGTTAAGACTTTCCTCTTACACAGTGTCCCAATGACTTGAATTAAGACTTTCCTCTATAGTGTCCCAATGACTGTAGTTGAGACTTTCCTCTTACATAGTGTCCCAATGACTTGAATTAAGACTTTCCTCTTACATAGTGTCCCAATGACTTGAATTAAGACTTTCCTCTTACATAGTGTCCCAATGACTTGAATTAAGACTTTCCTCTTACATAGTGTCCCAGTGACTTGAATTAAGACTTTCCTCTTACATAGTGTCCCAGTGACTTGAATTAAGACTTTCCTCTTACACGGTGTCCCAATGACTTGAATTAAGACTTTCCTCTTACACAGTGTCCCAATGACTTGAATTAAGACTTTCCTCTTACACAGTGTCCCAGTGACTTGAATTAAGACTTTCCTCTTACACAGTGTCCCAATGACTTGAATTAAGACTTTCCTCTTACACAGTGTCCCAATGACTTCAGTTAAGACTTTTCTCTTACATAGTGTCCCAATAACTTGAATTGAGACTTTCCTCTTACATAGTGTCCCAATGACTTTAGATAAGACTTTCCTCTCACATAGTGTCCCAACTTCTTGAATTAAGACTTTCCTCTTACATAGTGTCCCAATGACTGTAGATAAGACTTTCCTCTTACATAGTGTCCCAATGACTTTAGTTAAGACTTTCCTCTTACATAGTGTCCCAATGACTTGAATTAAGACTTTCCTCTTACATAGTGTCCCAGTGACTTGAATTAAGACTTTCCTCTTACACAGTGTCCCAATGACTTGAATTAAGACTTTCCTCTTACATAGTGTCCCAGTGACTTGAATTAAGACTTTCCTCTTACACAGTGTCCCAGTGACTTGAATTAAGACTTTCCTCTTACACAGTGTCCCAGTGACTTGAATTAAGACTTTCCTCTTACACAGTGTCCCAATGACTTGAATTAAGACTTTCCTCTTACATAGTGTCCCAGTGACTTGAATTAAGACTTTCCTCTTACATAGTGTCCCAATGACTTGAATTAAGACTTTCCTCTTACATAGTATCCCAATGACTTTAGTTAAGACTTTCCTCTTACACAGTGTCCCAATGACTTGAATTAAGACTTTCCTCTTACATAGTGTCCCAGTGACTTGAATTAAGACTTTCCTCTTACATAGTGCCCAATGACTTGAATTAAGACTTTCCTCTTACATAGTATCCCAATCACTTTAGTTAAGACTTTCCTCTTACACAGTGTCCCAATGACTTGAATTAAGACTTTCCTCTTACATAGTATCCCAATCACTTTAGTTAAGACTTTCCTCTTACACAGTGTCCCAATGACTTGAATTAAGACTTTCCTCTTACATTGTATCCCAATGACTTGAATTAAGACTTTCCTCTTACATAGTGTCCCAATGACTTGAATTAAGACTTTCCTCTTACATAGTGTCCCAATGACTTGAATTAAGACTTTCCTCTTACACAGTGTCCCAGTGACTTGAATTAAGACTTTCCTCTTACATAGTGTCCCAATGACTTGAATTAAGACTTTCCTCTTACATAGTGTCCCAATGACTTGAGTTAAGACTTTCCTCTTGCATAGTGTCCCAATGACTTGAATTAAGACTTTCCTCTTACACAGTGTCCCAATGACTTGAATTAAGACTTTCCTCTATAGTGTCCCAATGACTGTAGTTGAGACTTTCCTCTTACATAGTGTCCCAATGACTTGAATTAAGACTTTCCTCTTACATAGTGTCCCAATGACTTGAATTAAGACTTTCCTCTTACATAGTGTCCCAATGACTTGAATTAAGACTTTCCTCTTACATAGTGTCCCAGTGACTTGAATTAAGACTTTCCTCTTACATAGTGTCCCAGTGACTTGAATTAAGACTTTCCTCTTACACGGTGTCCCAATGACTTGAATTAAGACTTTCCTCTTACACAGTGTCCCAATGACTTGAATTAAGACTTTCCTCTTACACAGTGTCCCAGTGACTTGAATTAAGACTTTCCTCTTACACAGTGTCCCAATGACTTGAATTAAGACTTTCCTCTTACACAGTGTCCCAATGACTTGAATTAAGACTTTCCTCTTACACAGTGTCCCAGTGACTTGAATTAAAGACTTTCCTCTTACACAGTGTCCCAATGACTTGAATTAAGACTTTCCTCTTACACAGTGTCCCAGTGACTTGAGTTAAGACTTTCCTCTTACACAGTGTCCCAATAACTTGAATTAAGACTTTCCTCTTACACAGTGTCCCAATGACTTGAATTAAGACTTTCCTCTTACACAGTGTCCCAGTGACTTGAATTAAGACTTTCCTCTTACACCAGTGTCCCAATGAACTTGAATTAAGACTTTCCTCTTACACAGTGTCCCAATGACTTGAATTAAGACTTTCCTCTTACACAGTGTCCCAATGACTTGAATTAGACTAACTTTAACTCTTTGACTTCCGCATCCTGTCCATCAGCATCCTGCATTGTCAACAATGCTAGCAAAGCAAAAACTTAACTCTTTTATTCTCTCACTCTATTCACCAGCTTCCTGCAGTCTCACCTGTTGGCGTCACCGGGTTCGGTGTTGGCTGCTGCACATCTGGATGTCACCATCTCCCTCCAGGCCACTCTGTCTTGACTTTTGTGGACAGTTTCTTGAATATTTAGACCACTGATGTTTGATTATGTTCTCGATATATGAGATTGGAGGTCTGCCTTTCTTCCCTTTTTGCCACTGTTTTTCCTTGAAAGATGACTGCCATGAGGTCCGTGTTCTTGTTGCGTGACACATGGCCACTGTATTTTAGTCTTCTCTTGTTGATGTCTGCTGGTAGTTTTCTGGTGGTATCAAGTTCTTCCAAAACACTTTCATTATTTCTTCTGTCTGTCCATTTGAGACGTAGTAGTCTCTTGTAAAACCACATCTCTGCTGCTTCCATTCTTCTGCAATCAGTTTTTTCTCAGAGTCCAGGCTTTGCAGCTATAAATCATGATTGGCCGGATCAAACATTTTAGAAGTCTAACTTTCAGGCCATTTGGTATGCCTCTGTTTTTCCAGATGTTGTTGAGTTGGACCATTTTTGTTTTGCCATTCCACTTCTTGTTTTGATGTCTTTGCAGCAAGTTCCATCATCAGTTTTTACAGAGCCATGATATTTGAAATCATTAACATTTTCTAAAGGAACATGTTAATTGTGATGTCATGATTGTTTTCAGTGTAGCCTTTGATATATAGCACTTATGTTTTCTTGGCGTTCAAGTTTAGGCCAGCCTTTTTGCCTGCTGCATCTGCCCTGTATAGAATTCTTTTTATGTTGGTAATGTTGTCTGCTAACAGCCTAGTATCATCGGCAGAACGCAGTTTTGTAAGATTTTTTCCTCTCATCCTTATGCCCATGCCTTCTATGTCAGCATCTCTCATGACTTGTTCCATGTTGATGTTAAAGAGATATGGTTAGAGGATATAACCTTGTCTGACTCCCCTGTGGATGTTGAAGATTCACATTTCTGGTTGTTCCATCTAACTGTAGCCTTTTGGTCTTTATATAATGAGGCAATTAATTCACTGATGTGTTTGGGAAAGCCCATTATGACCATTGGGCTAAACAGGTGGAGACGAATGACGCTGTCAAATGCTTTGCTATAGCAAAGTAATCTGGTCAGTGCATCATCTAAAGATGAAAATCCTATATGAATATTCAGTTTCGAATACCTGAGAAGATGGTGTGTGTATATATAGACACAGTATGTACATTTCCTACTTAACAATAACCGGTAAAATAACAACCAAAAGTATTTTGGATCATCTCGTCACTTTTCCAGTTTCACCATCACTGCCCTTTCTTTCTGAGGAAAGGTGTTATATCATTTATTGTGGAATATTACCATCTCATTATTCGGAATTGTATGTGTGTACATGCATGCGTGTTTATGTTGTGCGTATGTGTGGGTGCATGTGCTGCATATACATAGATGAATGAATGGAAGAATGGATGGTTTTGATTGTACAATGTATGCCATTCAGTGAGTGTGCAAGTGCTTGCTTAAGTTTGCATTCAACCAAAGCACAATATTGTCTTACTTGAGTACGTTTATGTGCGCGGTTTTTTTTTTTTTTCCTTACAAATAAACGTTTTGTTTCGTTTTTCTTCTGTTTTCGTTTTGGTTTCAGTTTATGCAAAATGTTGTCTTTGGCTGATGTGATCTGTCTAGTGTGCTGGCTCGTGACTGTGTGCTTGTCACATCTCGCTTTCAGCCCGCACTGCCGGCTAGCATTGCTGCTTGCAGCCCTGTGAAAAGGAGAGCAGAGTGCGCAAGTCCACCCTCTCTGTCCGTACATAGCTTCTCCATCAGCAAGCCCTACGTAGTGCCTTGCGGTGGCGACACACGGTAATTGAGCACCTCACAGACTCAGGCTAAACTCTCGAGGGACACGGAGGTCTGGTCCCCAGACGTGTGGCACCCAGGCCCACCGGTGTGTGGATAAACCCTGGTGCCCACGAACCAGACCCACAGCTATGGGTAAATAGCTCCACTGCCATACGGTTGTCTCGGGAGAGACCAAGGCTAACGGAGTAAACCTAGACACAAAATCACCACTGCCTTGTGATTGTCTCAGGAGAGACCAAGGCTGACGGAGTAAACCTAGTCACAAAATCACCACTGCCTTGTGATTGTCTAGGGAGAGACCAAGGCTGACGGAGTAAACCTAGACACAAAATCACCACAGCCTTGTGATTGTCTAGGGAGAGACCAAGGCTGACGGAGTAAACCTAGACACAAAATCACCACTGCCTTGTGATTGTCTAGGGAGAGACCAAGGCTGATGGAGTAAACCTAGACACAAAATCACCACAGCCTTGTGATTGTCTAGGGAGAGACCAAGGCTGACGGAGTAAACCTAGACACAAAATCACCACTGCCTTGTGATTGTCTAGGGAGAGACCAAGGCTGATGGAGTAAACCTAGACACAAAATCACCACTGCCTTGTGATTGTCTCGGGAGAGACCAAGGCTAACGGAGTAAAGCTAGACACAAAACTGGCCCCCCACTGTTTGTGTGTAGTCGTGGGAATAACAAAGGTTAGCGGCAAGTCCATACAAAAGCCGGCTTGGCTTTGTTTTGTTTATATGCTTTGAGTCTAAATTTTTGCTGCGACTAGGTGTGGTGATCACAATCACAATCAGCTCCTGGTTTTGTTTTCCAGCCTAGGACAGTAGTTCTCCATGTCCTGTCTATCATGATGTAATCTATCTGATTTCTGATCCTTATTTTATTATTATCGTTGTCCGTTTTTTCAAGTTTCCAGGTATCTCACCTGCAATAGCGCTGTTTAAAGACGATATTAGTGATGTCCAAATCGTTGGCCTGGCAGAAAGATGCAAACATATTGTCTCTTTCATTGCATTTTCCCAGCCCATGGGGTCCTATTCCACACTCTGTCCTCATGTTCACCCACTTTGGCATTCATGTCTCCCATTATTATGCAAACTTCTCTTTTGGGTATTTTGTCCTTTGCAGTTTGAAGGTCATTATACAATTCTGAATTGTTCTATCTCTTCATCTGAGCTAGTAGATGTAGGGGCATACGCCTGGATGATGTTTAACCCTTTGACTCCCGCACCCAGACCACCAGCATCCTACATTGTCAACCGTACTAGCAAAGCAAAAACTTAACCATTTGACTCCCTCACCCTGTCCACCAGCTTCCTTCAGGAAGCTGGTGGATAGGGTGAGGGAGTCGAATGGTTAAGTTTTTGCAGTTGGTGGATAGGATGCGGGAGTCAAAGGGTTAAAGCAAATGGCTTTAAGTTATCAATCGGTCATCAATTGTGTTGTAGCTTTTCAGTGCTGCGGCATGTTTATCCAATATATAATGGCAACCCCATATTCATCATCATCATCATCATCAGGTGCCCTGCCGCATGGCGTTGGCGACCATGGACTTCCAACCATTTCTATCTCTCGTTGCTCCCGCATCTCCCCCACCCTCCCCATCATCTGCAAGTCCGTCCAGCATCCTCTCCCTGGGTTTACCAGGTGCTCTCATACTGGCCTTTTATTTTCCACAGTAAAGGTCTGTGTTTAGCAATGGTGAACTTTCCCTCACCACTCCACCTGATCTCGCATAATCCTGTAATGTTCATACCTATTTCATCAAGTTCTCGTAAGAGATAAAACTTTCCCCAATTCTGGTATAGTTTGAACGTTCTATGTGCCGATGTTGATGAGCCCTTTCTTTTTCTTTTTGTTAATTTTCACTGAAGAGTCTCAACAAAAGTTTGCTTCAGACAGCTGCCGTCAAATACATACGGATCGTCATCATTGCTGCCTTTCAACCCTTGGATCCCCTCTCCCCATTAGGTCTCAGAAGATAGGTAGAAAGAAACTCTAGGGAGAGCTAGACAACAGAAGGTCTTCAGAGAAGTAACCCCCTTTAGACAAGTGTTTCGGCCCTGAATTCCTTACACTCTCGGGGGGCCGGGCCACATCCAGGTCATGACTCCTGGATGCCCTTCTGCTGTTGTCTATTTTTTTTTTTTTTTTTTTTTTTCCCACGCCGGGGATCGAACCTGGGCGATTCTGCGCTTCAGAACTGCGGTACGCGGTTTTACCAATGTGCTAACGGGGCACACATCATCTGTAGGGAATTTAATCCTTATGAAGTTCACTTTTTTGGTTCCTCCTTGCCCAGATCCAGCTTGAGCTCCTTTCTGCTGCCTCTGCCATCGCTTTAAGGGCTCTAGTCCTCTTCTTCCCAGAAATGGCGAGTTGTTTCATGAGATCATAAGCGGAGGTGCCCACAAACCCTCTTGCCCCGACCTCTATGGCGAAGATTTTGACCCGCAGACCTGCTTTCTTCAGGGTGCTGGCAAGACCGGCGTATTTTTCGGTCTTGTAGATATGTGCTTCTTCCATTCTGCTTTCGTATGGCACAGTGAGTTCTATCAGAATCACTTGTTTCGAGGAGTCAGAGTGGAGAGCGATGTCTGGTCTCATGCCTGTCTTGCTGATGACATCTGGGTAATTTCTCCACTCTGGGAGGTCTGCTGTACACTCCCAGTCGACTGCTCCATCCAGAAGACCCTTTGGCAATGTGCTGGTTGTCATAGCCCTTTCGGGCCAGACCTGTTTCCCTCCTGCTTTGTAGAACGTTGTCATAGCAATTGGTGCGTTTGGGGTCATGGTTTTTTCGCTAACCACATCTGTGATCACTTTCAGAACTTGGTTGTGCCTCCATGTATACCTTCCTTGGGCTAGCGCTACTTTGCAAGAGCTTAGGACATGTTCCACTGTTTGTTTCTTCTGACAGAGCGGACATGCTGGGTCGTCTGCTTTCCCCCATTTCACTAAGTTTGCATTCGAGGGGAGCAGGTCATATACAGATCTGAGGAGGAAGCTTATCCTTAGAGGAGCCATGTGCCACATATCGTTCCAGCTGAGACTTCTTTGGAGTGCACTGTCCCATGTTGTCCATTGCCCCTGTTGACCTTGCTGGACTGCCTTCTGCACTCTTTTGACATCTTCTTCTTCCTTCAACTCCTGTATGATCATGTCTCTTTTTTCCTTCCCTTTGGCTTTGGACCACCACTGCATTTTTGTTGCTCCCAGTCCCTGTCTGTTGGTTTGCGTGTGTCCAATTATTTCTTTGATGCTGAGGTTTCTCTTGGCATTGTTTACAGCCTCTTGGACTTTCCACTTTCTGCCAGTTCTCAGCTTTGGATGAACTGCTCTCACGATATTGTCCTCCGATTCCTCCAGCATGCTCAACAGTCTTGCTTTTCCAACTTTGTATTCCTCCACTATGGATTTCAGAGGTAGCTTCAGCATTGCTTGACGACAGTAGAATGCAACATCAGTGAGACCAGGTGGGACACCGAGCCATTTTCTTGTGTATTTGTTGATTTTGGCTTCCATTGCTTCGACTGTGCTGGTGCAAATGTCATAGATTAGCAGTGGCCACAGCAGCTTTGGTATCAGCATGAACTGTAGACACCAGACTTTGTATTTGCCTGGCAGTCCGCAGTTATCTATTTTCTTCAGGCCTTCTTCTGCTGTTTGCTTGGTTTCACATCCCCTTTGTGTGTCTTTCAGGGAGTCATCATACCATCTTCCGAGACTTTTTACTGGCTCTTCTGTGACAGTGGGGATGGCTTGGTTGGCTACCATGAATTTGACTGAATCTGCGACTTTTCCTTTTCGCAGTGAGAGACTTCGGGATTTCTTAGGTTTGAACCTCATTCTTGAAGAGGCCACCAGCTCATCCAGCTGCTTTAAGATTTGGTGTGTCTCTTCCTCATCCGTGGACAAGACTGTTGTGTCATCCATGAAAGCTTTCAGAGGAGGCATCTGGTATCCATCTCCCAGATTCACTGGACCTGAACTCTTCATTGCAGCTTTCAAGATGACTTCCATTGCCAACACGAACAGTATGGGAGAGATTGCACAGCCCATTGCAATGCCCACCTCTAGGTCTATCCAGTCCGTGGTGTATTCTTTGGTAGAGAACCGCATTGAGAACCCTTGGAAATACTTCCTCAGCATTGTTCGGATGTTTTCTGGGATGTGATACATTTCAAGAGCCAGCTGGATCATATCGTGTGGAACTGATCCATATGCATTCGCCAGATCAAGCCAAACTACGTCAATGTCTCTCTTCTCTGTTCTTGCTTTTTGGATGGCATCCCAAATCAACGTGGCATGTTCCAAGCATCCAGGCATTCCTGGTATGCCTCCCTTTTGGACTGACATATCCAGATACTTGTTTTCAGTCAGGTATTTTGTCAATCTTGCTGCCATAACAGAGAAGAAGATTTTCCTCTCGACGTTCAGAAGTGATATTGGCCTGAACTGATTGATGCTGCTGGAGTTCTGCTCCTTCGGAATGTACACTCCTTCAGCTCTCATCCATTGGTCGCTGATCTTCTGGTTCCTCCATGCTGATCGAATCATCTTGTGGAGCCACTCGAGCACTTTTGGGCATTTCTTGTAGAGCAGGTATGGTATTCCGTTTGGTCCAGGTGCTGACTTGGCTCTGGCTTTCTTTACTACGTTCTTCACTTCATCCAGTGTTGGTGGTTTGTTATTGAATTTTCCTTCTGGCGCTGCAGGCCAAACCAGATTTTGGATTTCAAGTGGACATAGAACTACAGGGTGATTCAAAAAGAATGAACCAATTTTATGACGCAATATTTTAATAAGGAAAAGCAATAGAAAACTCAAGCTAAGTCACAAGTATTGTACTCACAATCAACTTTCATTTCCTGTCTTACAAGTGTTCAATGTGGCCACCACCAGCAGCACGGGCAACGGCAATGCGATAAGACAATTCATCCCAGGCGCGTTTCAGCATATCACGGTCCACTGAGTTGATCGCTGTTGTTATTCGATGTTTAAGATCATCCCCCGCATAACCCCCTGTGACAACTATTCAAAAGTTAAATAACTCCTCTTTCAAATGATCACTGACTCATTCCATAACGATTCTTGAGAACTGAAGCAACGCGTCAGAAAATCGGTTCATTCTTTTTGATTCACCCTGTATGTTGTTTCCTTTCTGTGTCATTCTGTGCAGTTTTTGGCAAAAAATACATCAGGTAGGTTGCCATTGCTTTCCTGAAGCACAGTGCACATACTGTGCAGGTGTCCTGGTCATTGTTTCCTTGGAAATCCTCTGCCAATGACCGTGAAGTAGAAGCCGATTATTGTACAATATTCTGCCTTCGCCTCAAAATTCATCCGTCCCCTGCTTTCTAGGACTTCAGTGGTTGGAGTTATGGCACCCCTTCTTGCTGACAATATTCATTGTAGAGTTGTGAGATCACTTTATAGAAGTACAGCTACCACTGATAACCCAGCCTCTCCTAGAATACTGACACCGTTTGGTCCACAGCTGCTCATTGGTTATTTGCAGATAACCCCCATATCTGGGGATCACTCCCCTGTCCGACACCTGGGGACGCGTTGAGTCAGCGACGGTCGGCCCATGATTTACATATGAAGGTAACTAAGCACACTAAAACCTGTATAAACTTAAACGCTGGCCTGAATTATGTAAAACTACTTCTGCACATCGCTTTCCTTCGAACCAAAAATGCAATTAACACATGTACCCACTTATCAACTTTAATAGTGTGAGGCTTTATAGAAAACTTACGGGTGAATGGACCAGTGAGACAAGACAGTGACAGGAAGAGATGACAGAAAGCAAAGGAGCAAGGCATTGACAAAAAGAAAGAAAGAAGAGGACATTTGTAGTACAGTATTTCTGGAAGATGGGGATACTATTCATACTGACAGAGCCCCCCCCCCCCCCCCCCACTCCCCCATATCCCAATGGGGGAACATGCCACAATACGGGAATGACACAGACAAACACCAGATACTGTCGTGGTCTTTATTTTACATCTGTACACATCACTGAGTAACAGAATGTCAGTAGTACCTCGTAAAACTTGCATTTCATTTTGTCTCAAAATTCAAGCACAGTCAGCTCACAGGTGTGTCTATTCATGTAACACACCATGATACATCACAAGACTTTCTTCCTTACCAAACATGAACATGAACAATAATGAGTCTAATTCCATACGATGGGCTTGGTTGAAGGCATATTCCAAATCCTCAAACAGGAACTGCTGAAGCATACACAACACTGAGCGCTTTGTACAAACACGACTCAAATCACAGTATGACCCCTTGGCTCTATTTTGATCTTGGACTCCTGAGATCACACCTTAACTTTACATGCTGCACATTTGATAGCCAGGACTAGAAAAAAATCCCAATATATGTATTATTCCAAGCTCCCTACAATCCTTGAAAAGTAGTTCATTTTATTCATCTTTTTTCTTCACCCAAGACAAGAAATACAGCTGCACAAGAACCAAACACAGTAACAGATCCGTTATCATCACTGCTCAACTGTTGACTTTCTACTTGACTTCATGGTGAAGCGATCCACCACCCCCCCCACCCCCAAATGACCAAACTTGGAATTCACACAACATAAAGAGGAAGTTTTCAATGAGACTCGGAATGTGTGGTTATGATAAGGTCATGCATGAGAAATGACAAGGTCCATGCTAGCTACATCTGACAAGTGTTGTGCATGCCATGAATGATTCAATTAAGTGCAATCTCCCTTACTGCCCCCTTCTTCATTTTAGCAGCACAAAACTGATCTGGTTCTTCCCCTAACTTTGTACAATCTCGTTTTCTTGTTAAAGAAAAGTAATTTCATCACCTGTATTTACCAGTTCATTCAAATGCATCTACATATATCCCTGAAACCTAGGCCAAGTCAAAGTTGAATCACCATAATGCTGACCTGACACGACCTTAACCCTTTGACCCCCGCACATTGTCCACGAGCATCCTGCATTGTCAACATGCCAGCAAAGCAAAAACTTAACCCTTTGACTTCCTCACCCTATCCACCAGCTTCCTGCAGGAAGCTGGTGAATAGGGTGAGGGAGTCAAAGGGCTAAGTTTTTGCAGCTGGTGGATAGGGTGCGGTAGTCAAAGGGTTAACTTACAGACCAGATCTGTTACACACTTGTCATCAAAATAATCAATACCGCAAAATTGTCATCTTGGAAACAGACCAACGTTTTATTTTTACAACCAACTTTCCCTTCAACGCACTGAATCAGAACATCTCTTAAAAAGTCACCACTAATCGGGTACTAAATATTCAAACATTCTGACTGAATTGTCAGATCAATAATGTCACACTTCTACATAGCATTATCCAAACAATGGGTTTTGATCATTCAAAGCTTTGTACCTACAATTTCCATTGCAATTGTCCTTTGTTTTAAACTTAAAAGATATTACAATTATGTTTTAAACTTAAGATCCAACCATGCAATAATCAAGAAATTCCTGCTGAACATTTTTCAGGGGGAAATTATGAAAACATTCAAGACTTTTGTCTTATCAAATAGGAATGTTCCAGTCTCCACATACTTGCGAAAAGAAAGAACTGTTAACCTGATGTTTCTGAATAAATAGGTCTAATAGTCTCCTTTCTTTATTCTTTTTTCCTCATCTTCTTTTTTTAAGTACAGCATGCAGACTAAATGCTTGCACAAGAAAGTTGAGCAAAATGGCCTGCCAACCCTGCAATACACCTTTCAATCGACAGTAACACAAACAGTACTATCCTGAAGACAGCTTCAAAAACAAAACAAAAACAAAAAAACAAGCCCAAAAGTTTCACCTTCATCAACGTTAACAGCACTCTGCATCAGCTAATGTGGCATGACATTCTGCTTACATCCCATCTCACCAAGTAGTTCAGGACAACTACAGCTTGTGGCACAGCACCGTCAGTTTGAAACATGGTAAAAGGACAAGGAATGTACACCAGATCACCCATCAACATTCAACACGCTCAGAATGTAGTAACCTCCAGTTTGCCCAAGCACACGAGAAAATTTAAATCTACTTTCAAACTGCAACATATTACCAAATTCCCCATTCAAACTCACTCTCTCACCGATTTCGCAGACAATTCATTTTAAAGCAGTGATCCCTGACCAAATCTCACGTTTTCCATAAAACACAAATAATGTGCACGACTGCCAAATAGAAAAATGACTCAAACGACCTTAAGATAATCATCTAGTACACAGACAAGAGCATTTATCAATTATGTACACAACAAGGTTTGGTGGGTTTGAAAGTAATCAACATTAACATGACAGTAATCAAAACCAATAAGTTAAACCACTGCTTAAAACGGTTATTCATAAGAAAGCAATGTAGCTGCAAAAGGGACGAAACATTCATAGAGAACTGAATCCTGCAATAGATTCATACCACACACAGTACCCTGCACATTCAAATTCAAGATATTTGTCTGCAAATTCCAAATTTAACACAACAGCAAATTTACCCAGATTTGTACAATGTTAAAGCACTTTTCAAAGAGATGACAACAAGGATGGAAAAAGAGAACATATATGTTGGGGGGATGGGGCAGACACATTTTATTTAAGCTCTGAACAAACAGAAGATATCACTTTGTCTCACTTTCAAAAACATCTCTCCTTATCTCACAATCTTTTTGATAAAACTCTGGTTGCATGTGAAACCAGCAGTCGTCATTCAACAGCACAATCCAGTATAAAATGTTTGCCTTAAAACAGCAATATGTCATTGACTTAAACAACAAGGAATCACTCATTTCAAGCATACTTGCAGAGAGAATACACCCTCCCAAATGTGTTGTATGTTACACAGTGTATAATGACTGATGTTTCACTGACAGCCTAAAACAGGACGAGTATTCTTTTCTCACATCAACTGGGCTACCAGCTGGGGTGGGCACCACCTGGAGGCATCTTCTGACCAAATTCTCAGTGAAATCTGGGTCAGGTTCTGGCCAAAACAAAGCGATTATGGCCACTCTGCATTAGCTGGATAAGGTAGCGAGTATAACGCTAAACGTGTTGCTACGTTACATAGGGTCTAATGATTCTGATGTTTCACAGGCAGCCAAATTCTGTATCACCAGAAATCAATACTGTAGGCTACATCTGTGATTCAATTTTTTTTCAGTAGTTTGCAAAGTAGGCCTACTGTGTCCATGCTGAAACACTGCCAAGCTCAACCACAAGGCCTGTTCAAGACAGGACAACCTTTTAGGCTCTGGAGGGGATCTTCATCACACTTTCAGTCTGGAAAAAAACAAAAAAACTGACTTAACGCTAAAGTGTAATTCAAGTCAAAGAGGCTATTGCAGGCTTGCTTCCCAAACGTACAGAAGTGCAATACAAACTTCTGGAGACTTAAGCAAGGCAACAAGGACGAGGGGTTGGGGTATTAAGTGATGCACGTAATACCTGGGGATCAGGGACTTGACTCTCTATGGAAAAATCAATCACAACCATTTCTAGACTTTTGGTATTGGTGGCAATTAAAATCACATTTGTAAAAGGCAAACATGTGAACACAGCCAATGACAAAGTGTTACAAAGGATGTGAAATGTGTAGATAAAGCCGAAGCATGGGCAGAATCGGTGAAAGGTCCAGCCCTACCATATCATGAATAGGCCCTGGTGAGCAGCCAAGTCTTACTGTATCATGAAAAGGTCCTCATGAGCAGCCAGGCCTTACTGTATCATGAAAAGGTCCTGGTGAGCAGCCAAGCCTTACTGTATCATGAAAAGGTCCTGGTGAGCAGCCAAGCCTTACTGTATCATGAAAAGGTCCTGGTGAGCAGCCAAGCCTTTCTGTATCATGAAAAGGCCCTGGTGAGAAGCCAGGCCTTACTGTATCATGAAAAAGCCCTCATGAGCAACCAAGCCTTACTGAATCATGAAAAGATCCTCATGAGCAGCCAAGCCTTACTGTATCATGAAAAGGTCCTCATGAGCAGCCAGGCCTTACTGAATCATGAAAAGGTCCTGGTGAGCAGCCAGGCCTTACTGTATCATGAAAAGGTCCTGGTGAGCAGCCAAGCCTTACTGTATCATGAAAAGGTCCTCATGAGCAGCCAGGCCTTACTGTATCATGAAAAGGTCCTCATGAGCAGCCAGGCCTTACTGTATCATTAAAAGGTCCTCATGAGCAGCCAAGCCTTACTGTATCATGAAAAGGTCCTCATGAGCAGCCAAGCCTTACTGTATCATGAAAAGGTCCTCATGAGCAGCCAGGCCTTACTGTATCATGAAAAGGTCCTCATGAGCAGCCAAGCCTTACTGTATCATGAAAAGGTCCTCATGAGCAGCCAGGCCTTACTGTATCATGAAAAGGTCCTCATGAGCAGCCAGGCCTTTCTGTATCATGAAAAGGCCCTCATGAGCAGCGAGGCCTTACTGTATCATAAAAAGGTCCTCATGAGCAGCCAGGCCTTACTGTATCATGAAAAGGTCCTCATGAGCAGCCAGGCCTTACTGTATCATGAAAAGGTCCTCATGAGCAGCCAGGCCTTACTGTATCATGAAAAGGTCCTCATGAGCAGCCAGGCCTTTCTGTATCATGAAAAGGCCCTCATGAGCAGCGAGGCCTTACTGTATCATAAAAAGGTCCTCATGAGCAGCCAGGCCTTACTGTATCATGAAAAGGTCCTGGTGAGCAGCCAGGCCTTACTGTATCATGAAAAGGTCCTGGTGAGCAGCCAGGCCTTACTGTATCATGAAAAGGTCCTGGTGAGCAGCCAGGCCTTACTGTATCATGAAAAGGTCCTCATGAGCAGCCAGGCCTATCATAAAAAGGTCCTGGTGAGCAGCCAGGCCTTTCTGTATCATTTTTTATGACAGTCTGAGACTACATGTACCAAATACAGAGGAAATGCTAAACAATTTTTTTTGGGGTCACTTTCCTGTCCAGATTTCATTGTCAAGTTTATTTCAAAATCGAAGTGATACTTTACATGCACACAATTATCAGTTCCAAGTTTTCTGCTTTTAATATCCTCATATTCATATATCTTAATTCACTCATTGCCAACCATGTGGTTGGCATTTCCAGCAACAACTGTCTCAACTGTGGTCGACACTTCCATGGAGCACTAAATGGTTAAAGGGAAATGAATATTCCAAGACAACAACTGTCTCAACTGTGGTCGACACTTCCATGGAGCACTAAATGGTTAAAGGGAAATGAATATTCCAAGACAACAACTGTCTCAACTGTGGTCGACACTTCCATGGAGCACTAAATGGTTAAAGGGAAATGAATATTCCATGACTGAAACGCTTTGGCACTGGCTATTAGGTATGTTAGTTCCCACAGCAGCAACAGTACATTTCAAGGTGTATTCAGTATCCCATTTCTACATTTTATCCACTGAAGGGAAAACAACAAATGACTCTGGGTAAACACAGATTCACTGTTAGCAGACAAACTGGAAATACTCTGGATCATTCTTAGCAACAACAAACATCAAAACAGGTTCTCTGAAAGGAAATTCAATACCAGGTATGTCAAATGTAATACATGTGGACTACACCATGCCTGTACTATGGGATTTTTTTTCTTTTCCAAAAGTTGGTTTTTAAAAACACTCAAGCACAGCAGTATCTGGAATGTTACTAACAGTTCCAATTTACTTTTTTAAAAGAACATGGACAAACTTTTCTAAAACCACTAAATTCCTGGTTCTGTGTTCATTCATTTGCTCTGTGGGGCACACGGCTGCATTTTCCCAGCCATTCTGACACCCTTTAGATGCGAGCCAGCATCGCCTGCGAGTGCGAGTGCTATTTTTAGCCAGGCAGGGTCGACCAGAGTCTTATCTCTGTAGCGCACCTTTGTGCTCAAGCACTAGTGATAAATAAAGAAGCTGAGTGCCCTATACACGGCAGCGGGACGGGTGAAAAGGGTGTGGGGAGTGGAAGGGAAGGGGAAAGATGCGCGCTATTAATAACCGGCAGGGAAGAGCCACCAATTAATCTCGGATTTGTGCGCCGTGGGCATTTTAAAAATTCCTCTTAACAGGCTATCACACTATTTGGGAGTGTCTGTCAAAATGCCATTTGCATTTAGTTAACTTACTGCAAACAAATTCCGATATATTCGGTAGACCAGTGCATCACTTGGCTGGCACAAGCTTGTTATTACTTGTCCCTATCCATTATTTCTCAATCCAGATCGCGTATGTCGTGTGTTCTCCTTCACCAGTCTTCCAGCCCCAGGAGTGCTGTTGCCCTCAGGCAGCAGTCCTGAATGGATTAACAGGTACAATTTTACAAAATCTTGCAGTGCCTTGACTTAGTTTAGCTGGCATGAAACCGTTATTGTTGCTCACAGCCCAGCCAACTGCACAGAGCCATATCAGGGCTATAACTATCTCACAGATTATTAAACAAAACCTGGAAAGAAAATTATGTAGGCTACACATATCAATGCATCTGTGAACATAATCTACGGATATGCCCCTGGCGTTGACCCACTGTCCAATTTATCACCAGGCATTAAAAAAAAATCATCTGAATATAAATTCAAACATAACTAAGGACACAAAAACATGCATACAAAAACCAGCCCAAATTACCTAAAATTGCTTCTGCACATCACATTTCCTTAGAGCCAAAAACGCACGAAATAAATGTGCCCAGTTGTCAATCCTAAGAGTAAGTAAACAAGACTTTATGGAACACATACACGGTGAATGAACCATCAAGGAAAAAACTGACAGGAACAAATGAGAAGAAAGCAAAGGAACAAGACAGAAACGAAGAGAATGACAGAAAATTGTAATTTCTAGTACAGAATTTCCAGAAGGTGGGGGATACTATTAATACTGAAAGAGCTCCCTGCATCCCCACGCAGGAGGCGCGGGGAGGGGACTGATGTGAAATGGGTTCCATTTAATGGCCTGAGCATCTGTATATAAGTTCTCGGCATCCCCATGGGGGACCGATACGAAATGGATACCACTAAAATGATATGAACATTTGTATAGCAAGTCCCTGGCATCCCCATGGGGGGCTGGGGGTGGGGGGGAACCTGATGTGAAATGGGTTCCACTTAAATGGCCTGAGTATATCTGTATGTGCACATCAATTGATAGTCTACGCTGACTAGATGACACTTTGTTATTAGTGATACCAAGTAAAAAATATGAATACAGTACTAGCAACTAAATCATAACTGTAAAAAAAATATGGACACAGAGCGCATCATCAACACCAAAAACAATAACGCGTCAACATCAGTAATAATGGCAAGGCACACTGCTATCATGATACAGCAAAAACCATCTCCTTCTCCCCCTATCTTTCCGTGTTCCATGCAAGAATTAACTGTTTTGAGATGTGTTTGTTTTTGTGAAAAGATGCTGTGCTAAAGTCCAGTTAAATCCATCACGATTTGTTTGTGATTGTGCAAAGAAGGGGCTAGTCTACTGGTGTTCACCATGACTGAAATCAAAGATGAACGCAGATGCCGACCACGGAATGAAAAACACAGACGACGACACAGCCTAACAGTAACGGACAGATGGTCATGGTTGATACTGAATGATATTCCCTAGTGAAACAAGTAATGAAAATTTTATGCATGCTCAGAGGTGATCTTCACTCTCACATATAATACATGTAGTACTCATATGACATACTGTACTCAGTTGGACAAGCATGTTTTATTTCCAAGATGTGACTGCATTCATCACATGTACACTCACTCTTTGCTACCTTCTGCACAATTCTGAACTAATAGTACAAAAATGGCAATAGTTTATATATGGGTAGCGTGAAAAAAAAAACATATACACATTGCTATCGAAAGACACTTCTGAAATCAGCAAACATTCCAGCTTTACACTCTCAAGAAAAAAATTAATGATAAAGCTTCATTTTGTAATGAACTGTTAACTCTTCGGAGACGTAACAGCGGATATTCCGCTGCAGCTGGCCAAACCATTAGAGACGTGACAGCGGACATTCCGCTGCAGCTGGTCAAACCATTAGAGACGTGACAGCGGATATTCCGCTGCAGCTGGCCAAACCATTAGAGACGTGATAGCGGATATTCTGCTGCGGTTTTTAAAAATAGATGCAAGCTGGTCGCTGGTCTAGGGGAAGTAACTACACATATAGGAACACTCTTTGGTATCTTCTGAAGTGTTTGTTATTTCCCTTGCATCGATTTTATCCCGATTAGTTAGTTTTTGCCTTTATCCAAACCAACCAGAGTGACCGTCCTTGCACCAAAATGGCGACATTTAGGCCTTCTTCTTCTTCAAAGGATCGTCATAATCACTTTGCTGCTTCACCTGTGTGAAAACAAAACTGTGTTTGTTCTTTTATATCTTCTGGTCATACCAAGGACTTGTGATTACCTGGATTTCTGGATTACCTGGTCAAGAATGGGTGTTTTACTGACTTTATGTGTTGGATTACTGTCAATCAAAAACTTCTTTCCCAGAGCCAAAACCCTACCCCATTTCACCTTCTAGGAAGGTAAGTAGAATAGATTTATTGTCCTTGTATGTAGCTTCAGCTCAAAGAACGTAAATTGAATTTTATTTTGATATAAAATATGTTCTTGTGCTGTAAACTCTGTATTTCTGAGAATTTTTTGAAAACCCCCCAAAATCGTGCGTCTCCAAGGGTTGTGGCAGATCCCATTGATCGCGTCCACTGTGGTTGTGCAAGGCAACTATATTACGTCTTCAAAGAGTTAACCTTCACTTCCTAAAATTTGATTATCATTTACATTCATGTCCGACCAGTCACAAAGTGTCTGAATTTAGTGTCAAATTATACTCCTTTCTAAGAACTGTTCAGTAACATGCTGTTCAAAATCAGTCTTTGTGTAACACCAAAGTGGCTGAAAAACATGAGGAATGCATAACTGTTTCAAACTCTTCATCACAAAAGGAATGTTAACAAATTAAAGGTAATACACATGGACAGCCAACATCTTGGAATTGAAAGGACTGGTAAGAGGAAAAAATCCAGACAGAAAAATATGCACTTACACTAAAAAAAAAAAAACACCACCCACCAACCAACCAAATAACCAAAATACACATGCACAACCAATGAAGGCAAGTCAATATTTGTCATAAACATACCCAGTTGCTGAACACATTCAGCACATGTATTTGCAAAAACTTATTACTAGAAAGGAGGGAAAGGAAATGTGGGAAGGGTGGGGCAGGATGTGTGATTGAAGGATGGTGGTGATTAAGGTCATGACCAACAACTGAATGATCAATAACTGCTGTACACTTGCACAAATATGTAATTCAACTCTGCAGAACAGATGTGCACTACAATCACATCTGGAGAAATGCATCCATCAATGGACAGCAGCTGAAAACTGAATGTTGACAATGTCACACTGATTTTGTCACACAGAAATTTCAGGTCAGGATGGTTTTCTCAAAGTCTGTTCCAATCAGAATGGATGTTGGTACATTATCAGAAACATGCTGGCACACTTTCAACCCAATATCTTCAGGATTGTCCCCTGTACTATTTTGCTTGCAGCTTTACTTGGTGCAGCTGCTCTGGTTGAATGAGGTGTGTAGATAGCTATGTCAATTTCAGTCTATTTGAAAGTCTATTCTAGTCCATCTGAAAGTGCAGTCTCTTGATACTGAGCACTTTATGAGGGGTTGGTTCTTCTGGCCAAGGCATTTCTGGTTCCCTAAGGTTTTCAGATAAGTAATGGTACACAAAGGTTTGTCTGTAGGAGAAGCTCGAAGCATAAACTCCATGTTGATACTTGTTTGAACCAGAGATTTTGCGTAGGTCTCCAAACTACATTAAACTTCCCCTCTGGTTCAACTCGTTTTTCTTAGGTCCATCATCCATATTGTCCGACCTCTTTGGCCTGACACCAACTAGTATAATAGGATCTTTTATTGTTAACTGTGATCAATACTAAGCTGTGACCACTTTTGCAAAAAATTCCAGCACCAATTTGTTATTCAAAGTGACAAGATGTTTTGATAAAGCTGGACAGCAATAAACCACCAAGTATAAAAACACAACTTTCACACCTGACAAGTACATGACTTTCACACCTGACAAGTACATGACTTTCACACCTGACAAGTACATGACTGCCCAATGATATATCATGTCAAGCTGCTATTGCATGTCATAACATGTTCATTTTGTTATCTTCTAACTTCTCTATATGTAACGTTGTTACTGCATGTCATAACATGTTCATTTTGTTATCTTCTAACTTCTCTATATGTAACGTTGTTACTGCATGTCATAACATGTTCATTTTGTTATCTTCTAACTTCTCTGTATGTAACACTGCTATTGCATGTCATAACATGTTCATTTTGTTATCTTCTAACTTCTCTGTATGTAACACTGCTATTGCATGTCATAACATGTTCATTTTGTTATCTTCTAACTTCTCTGTATGTAACACTGTTACTGCATGTCATAACATGTTCATTTTGTTATCTTCTAACTTCTCTGTATGTAACACTGCTATTGCATGTCATAACATGTTCATTTTGTTATCTTCTAACTTCTCTGTATGTAACACTGCTATTGCATGTCATAACATGTTCATTTTGTTATCTTCTAACTTCTCTGTATGTAACACTGTTACTGCATGTCATAACATGTTCATTTTGTTATCTTCTAACTTCTCTGTATGTAACACTGCTATTGCATGTCATAACATGTTCATTTTGTTATCTTCTAACTTCTCTGTATGTAACACTGTTACTGCATGTCATAACATGTTCATTTTGTTATCTTCTAACTTCTCTGTATGTAACACTGTTACTGCATGTCATAACATGTTCATTTTGTTATCTTCTAACTTCTCTGTATGTAACACTGCTATTGCATGTCATAACATGTTCATTTTGTTATCTTCTAACTTCTCTGTATGTAACACTGTTACTGCATGTCATAACATGTTCATTTTGTTATCTTCTAACTTCTCTGTATGTAACACTGCTATTGCATGTCATAACATGTTCATTTTGTTATCTTCTAACTTCTCTGTATGTAACACTGTTACTGCATGTCATAACATGTTCATTTTGTTATCTTCTAACTTCTCTGTATGTAACACTGTTACTGCATGTCATAACATGTTCATTTTGTTATCTTCTAACTTCTCTATATGTAACACTGTTACTGCATGTCATAACATGTTCATTTTGTTATCTTCTAACTTCTCTGTATGTAACACTGTTACTGCATGTCATAACATGTTCATTTTGTTATCTTCTAACTTCTCTGTATGTAACACTGTTACTGCATGTCATAACATGTTCATTTTGTTATCTTCTAACTTCTCTATATGTAACACTGTTACTGCATGTCATAACATGTTCATTTTGTTATCTTCTAACTTCTCTATATGTAACACTGTTACTGCATGTCATAACATGTTCATTTTGTTATCTTCTAACTTCTCTGTACGTAACACTGTTACTGCATGTCATAACATGTTCATTTTGTTATCTTCTAACTTCTCTATATGTAACGTTGTTACTACATGCCACATGTTCATTTTGTTATTTCTAACTTCATAAAATAACTTAAAAACCATATTAGTTCATCTGCTGAGATATGACAGGGATATTACAGAATCTATTTCTTGACAGTCATGCTTCATATTTTTGCAAGATCACATTCCTAAAATCAGACTTGTGGTACTAAAGCAAGATATATAAATAGGTGGGTAGATCACCACAAATAGACCTCTAAACAAAAAAAACCAACAACAAACAAACAAAAACCAAAAATTGCTCAAAAGACACCATTCAAAATTGAACACACAATAACAGAAAAATGACAATTCCATTTTTGCAGCACAAATTGCCCGTATCAAAACATACTCAATGCACCTTACACAGTAATAACATCACTTTTTTTTTCCATACACTAATGCAGTATAAATTTTGTTCACCAAGAAAACACATAATCGCATAAAATCAGGAAAATGGTAACAGTACCACTGGTGTAGTCCATAAAGAATATATAAGGAACAAAAACATACAAATTATGATAAGTCTTTCACAGATATACACACACTTACACTAATCTCTAAGGTATTTCTTAAAGATATGTTTCAAGGTGCTTTTTTGAAAGTAAGCACGCAATTGCTTTGGATTAAACCTTTCAGCAATGTTCAGAGCCTGAAATTGCTAAGAAAAAAAAAAGAGGAAACTTCTAGGGGGGTCCAGGGGCATGCTCCCCCGGAAAATGTTTAAATTCAAGACTAAAATCTGTGCATTCTGAGGCATTCTGGAGACAAATTTAAAGGCATCTAACACACTGAAAATCACAATGAATATCAGTCAAAAGAGTATTTAATAAACATTGGGCACAAGATCAGGATCCATCATACACAGCAGATCGTTTCAGTGTGTTCATACACAGACATATTCATCAAAACTTTTTTTTAAGTATGGTCGTTGATTTTTTTTTAACGCGAAAAATATTTTTTTGGCGCGATTTTCGATTTTGATTTCTGCGGAAATCCTCGTTTTCGCGACAAATTCCAGGCTCTGAATGTTGGTGATTGAAGTCAACCACAGGGGTTCACAACTGTAGATGACTCCAGTCAACCTGCTGTCAGATAGATGTAGACGGCAACTGTAGTCAGCCTTTATGTCCTAACTTTCTGGGTTGCTCTGTTCCACATGAGCAGGACTGATGGTGAAGTTCCCAGATAATGTCAGTATAGCATAGCATAGCAAAGCTGTGGCCTTCCGGTTTTCTTCTTGAGAATGCATCTATGCTTCAGCCAAGTGAGGCCAGTATAAACGTGGTGAAAGAGTCAAAGACACCAGGATGGAGTTCCATGTTGTTACGCCAAAAACACAGTTCTTTCCACTATCAATACAGCTTTGCAAATCGTGATTACATTAAGAAGTATAAGACTCCACTTAAAACTACTGTGCTGTAAATAACCCATTTCATTAACCCTTTGACTCCCGCCCTCTCTCCACTAACTGCCCTGGAAAAGGCCGACTTCCAATTCAGCGGCGGGGCGACCATCCCCAACCCAGGCGGGTCACAGGTGGCGGATAGTGAAGCCCTTCAGATATGGAGGGTGGTTGTGAATAAGCTAGCTTGCTAGCAAATAAGCAGTCCCGGACCAAACTGACGGTGTTCCTATCAGGACAGGGTGGGGTAGCAGGTGGTGCTGCTATCCTTACACAATGCCCCAGGTATCCTATGACGAATTCATCAGCGGGTAAGGGCCACTATATGCCCTAGCTACCGGGTGGGATCCCCGGAGAAACAATCCCCCCTGTGCTCCAAGGGCCAGGAGCTAAGGGCGGGGCAACCCCTACAGAAAACCTAGAAGGCTGAAGACAGAGGTACTGGGCCAGCGTGCGCCTTCCAACAAACCACGGTACCATGCACTTACCACATAATGGCTACACACTCATCGAGTTCAGACGAGACATCACCCGACTCAGCTGATTGTGTAGCAGCATACGTCAACAAGAAGAAGATCCACTAACTGCTGCAGGAAGCTGGTGGATAGGGTGAGGGAGTCAAAGGGTTTTAATTTTTGCTTTGCTAGCATGGTCGGCAGTGCAGGATGCTGACGGACGGGGTGCAGGAGTCAAAGGGTTAATATCTCTTTATTCGACACTTAGACATTTATCATTTCACCACAGACTTCCATTACATCCATGTAAATACATTCTCAGAAATGAACACAACTGTTATGAAAAGCAGCCAGTGGCAACACATGCCAAAATACTGTTCCAAAAAAATCCTGAATGAGCCTACTGATTGCAGACAGTGTGCTACATCACTACATGACCGAACTTTAGCACCATAAGACTTGTTGAGGCTGGGAAGTCATAATACCAAAAACAACAGTCACATCACTGGAAATAAGACAAAGAAAAAGATTTTTTGAAAGTAAAAAAAAAAAAGTCTCTGCTGGAGCAGGAAAATCGTGTGGGTGGCATCTGAAGATCTACATCTCCTGGAGAACATCTCCTGACATGTGTAAAATCCTAAATGTTGCTGCACAATGTCGTCATCATGACGGAGAGGAATAGTCTGTCCAAATGATGTGGTGTGGATATGCTAAACCACCAAAAACCCAACATCACGTTGAGGGGACAGGGGAAGCGGGGTCCTGGAAAGACTTCACAAAGGCTTTGAGGACGGTCACATTGGATGTCTTCTGTTGAACTGATTCCTCCAACTGTTCCACCTTCTTGTTACCCTGAAGACACAAATGACATGCTAGTCAAGGCCCTTCATTAAATCAACTCACAGGTTTAAACAAAGGATGTGTGTGTGTGTGTGTGTGTGTGTGTGTGTGTGTGTGTGTGTGTGTGTGTGTGTGTGTGTGTGTGCGTGTGCGTGCGCGTGTGTGCGTGCATGTGTGCGCACGTGTGTGTGTGTGTGTGCGCGTGCGTGCGTGTGTGTGTGTGTGTACTTTTTATTTAAGGTGAAAAACATTTTTCATCAGATGACCATTTTCATTTATATCAAAATGCAGACAATTACCATCCCAGGGACAGCAACAGTCAACACTTCTGTCTCAAAGCTCCCAATAATTTGCTCTTCCACACAATATTTTGCTTTTTATATATCACTATTATCATCAAGGATCCCTGTCCATAAACAGCAAAAATCTTCTAAAAATGAACATGTCTGCTCTTCCAGACAACACTTTCGCTTTTTATGTGTTACTATCATCATCAAAGACTCTTTTCAATAAACAGCAAAATGTCTCCAAACAAATGAAACGTCTCACTTCAACTTCAAGCACATGACCTTTTAGTACTAAGTATAACTAACACTAAATACCAGTCCCCACCTCCCACCCCCAACTCCTGACAAAACTTTGAAGTCTCACCTGAATTTGCTGTTTTAGAGTATTTACTTTTTCCAACAAGTTTTGCTTTTCCTGGAGAAGATCTACATTTTTGCGCTGTGCTTTCCTTTTGTCATCCTCTTTATCTGTAACAGTGAGAACACACAAAACTTTATCTGTAACAGTGAGAACACACAAAACTTTATCTGTAACAGTGAGAACACACAAAACTCTATCTGTAACAGTGAGAACACACAAAACTTTATCTGTAACAGTGAGAACACACAAAACTTTATCTGTAACAGTGAGAACACACAAAACTTTATCTGTAACAGTGAGAACATACAAAACTTTATCTGTAACAGTGAGAACACACAAAACTTTATCTGTAACAGTGAGAACACACAAAACTCTTTATCTGTAACAATGAGAACACACAAAACTTTATCTGTAACAGTGAGAACACACAAAACTTTATCTGTAACAGTGAGAACACACAAAACTTTATCTGTAACAGTGAGAACACACAAAACTCTTTATCTGTAACAGTGAGAACACACAAAACTTTATCTGTAACAGTGAGAACACACAAAACTTTATCTGTAACAGTGAGAACACACAAAAACTCTTTATCTGTAACAGTGAGAACACACAAAACTTTATCTGTAACAGTGAGAACACACAAAACTCTTTATCTGTAACAGTGAGAACACACAAAACTTTATCTGTAACAGTGAGAACACACAAAACTTTATCTGTAACAGTGAGAACACACAAAACTTTATCTGTAACAGTGAGAACACACAAAACTCTTTATCTGTAACAGTGAGAACACACAAAACTTTATCTGTAACAGTGAGAACACACAAAACTCTTTATCTGTAACAGTGAGAACACACAAAACTCTTTATCTGTAACAGTGAGAACACACAAAACTTTATCTGTAACAGTGAGAACACACAAAACTCTTTATCTGTAACAGTGAGAACACACAAAACTTTATCTATAACAGTGAGAACACACAAAACTTTATCTGTAACAGTGAGAACATACAAAACTCTTTATCTGTAACAGTGAGAACACACAAAACTTTATCTGTAACAGTGAGAACACACAAAACTTTATCTGTAACAGTGAGAAAACACAAAACTTTATCTGTAACAGTGAGAAAACACAAAACTTTATCTGTAACAGTGAGAACATACCAAACTCTTTATCTGTAACAGTGAGAACACACAAAACTCTTTATCTGTAACAGTGAGAACACACAAAACTTTATCTGTAACAGTGAGAACATACAAAATTTAATCTGTAACAGTGAGAACACACAAAACTCTTTATCTGTAACAGTGAGAACATACAAAACTTTATCTGTAACAGTGAGAACACACAAAACTTTATCTGTAACAGTGACAACACACAAAACCTTATCTGTAACAGTGAGAAAACACAAAACTTTATCTGTAACAGTGAGAACACACAAAACTTTATCTGTAACAGTGAGAACACACAAAACTCTTTATCTGTAACAGTGAGAACATACAAAACTTTATCTGTAACAGTGAGAACATACAAAACTTTATCTGTAACAGTGAGAACACACAAAACTTTATCTGTAACAGTGAGAACACACAAAACTTTATCTGTAACAGTGAGAACATACAAAACTTTATCTGTAACAGTGAGAACACACAAAACTCTTTATCTGTAACAGTGAGAACACACAAAACTCTATCTGTAACAGTGAGAACACACAAAACTTTATCTGTAACAGTGAGAAAACACAAAACTTTATCTGTAACAGTGAGAACACACAAAACTTTATCTGTAACAGTGAGAACACACAAAACTCTTTATCTGTAACAGTGAGAACACACAAAACCAATGACAAAATACAATTGTTACAATGAGAGCTTTAACATGGATAATGTGTGACAATTTCATTTTAGCCTGTTTAAAAATTGTTCTCATCACAGTATACAAATTCATAAGACTTTTAACTCTTTGGCGTCTTGACGGCAGTCTGCTGCCGCCCATCTGTACCGCGATCTTAGTCGTGACGGCAGGATGGTGCCGTCGGAAAATGCCATTTTTTTTTATTTATAACATGAGCAGTATTCGAGGGAGAAAACTCCTGAAAGTCAAAGTATAATCATCTATGCATCGATTGCTTCCCTTAGACCATATCTAATCATCATACAGTCTTTGTTTTAACGAAGTTTCTAGAGTCAGTAAGCGAATCTGTATTCATCTATTTTCAAAATGGCGGCAAGGCGATTTCGAAACTGGCGTATGTTTTCTGTGCAAGAGGCGATCGATATCATCCAAGCTGAAGGATCTGATGATGAATTAGATATTGTTGGTGAATTATCTGTCGAAGATAGGGATGATTTGTTGGATTCAGATACAAGTTTGTCCCTAGCATTGGCTTAAGTGACATTGCTATATGGTCGATCATGTGGTTCAAAACTTTTGTTTGGAATGCTGTTTGGATACCCTAATTGGAGTAATTTCTACATTCAAGTGGGAAATCAGCACACAAATTGTGAGTAGAATCTAATGTAGCAAGCTTCTGCCTTTCTTTTGCACTTTACTGTTTGTTTCTATCTTGTCTGGTTATTTTGTAATATTTTTTTTTAAAATGGCCGAAAACATGCGATTTCAGGGGTCGACAAGCACTATTTGACTGCGACTCCATTGAGTTAAGATGGTACTGAAAACAAGACAGTCAAGTCATACTACTGGTCTTTCTGTGTACCTGATACTGAATGTTATTCTGAAAGTCATTTGCTGAGGTCACCAAAGGGCAGAGCAAATGTCAATAAATGAACCAACTTCACCATGCCTGACCAGTTCTCTGTTGCACTCCAGAGAGAATTGGGAGGAGGTAGGATGTTGTTTATTGCCGTGTTCTGTCAGTCCCCTCAACTTCCCTCAAAAACTACACCACTACAATTCTAAAGGACAGCACTGAAGACTTATACACCAAATTTCACTAAACTTATGCAGCAGCAACTCTGAAACATTTCGCACATCAATAAACAAAAAACGTCTACATTTTGATAGTTTTCCATTTCCTTAACCTAAATGACAAGTCGTGCCCACTCAAACTTTTACATGAGTAGGCATGAGAAGGAAAGCTATGGTTTCACCACTCTTCCCCCCCCCCCCCCCCCCCCCCCAACCTATATTCCTGAAAACTTGCCAGCTAATTTTGCTTCAGAAGCGGAAATAACCAGAAGACGCATGGGGCTAAATCAGAACTGTGGAGGTGGGTAAGGGAGAATTTTATGGACAGGTGATAATGACCTATCTGAATTTTATGGACTACTCTTGTAGACACCTATCTTTGTGGGCACACTTGATTGGTACCCACACTCATGTGCTCTACTGGATGGACTGATCAACTTGAAGCAAAACACTTTCTACTTAATATCTACCAGTAAAAGTAGAATTTTCTGACACAACATTGACCATAACAGTGCCTTTGTAACTGAAACACATGGAGATGGGTCTCTTATGGTCTTGAAAACCAGGTCTCAGTAATAAGTAATCTTTTGTAATTAGCACCCAATTACATTTGATTGGACCGTTTGTTTGGAATGCCACAGGAAGACGCAAGGTGATCCACACTAAACATGCCACAAAACACAAGGCCATCCACTATTTGCCATCTGCAATCACATCACTATCTGGAAAGACAGAGGTATACAAAATGGCCTGAATATTAAATTTTTAAAACGTTTGATCTGGCTAACCCTGATTTATGGCTGCAAAGCCTGGACTCTCAGAAACGCTGATTGCAAGAGAATTGAGGCAGCAGAAATGTGGTTTCATTGAGACTTTTACGTGTCATATGGACAGATAGAAGAACTAATGAAAGTGTCCTGGAAGAACTTGATACCACCAGAAAATTACTAGCACACATCAACAAGGGAAGACGACAATAAACCATTTTTCAGGAGGAACAGTGGCAAAAAGGAAGAAATTTAGACTTCCACACTAAGAACATAATCGACATCAGCAGCCTAAATACTCAAGAAGTTGTCCACAAAAGTCAAAACATACAATACTTCAACAGGTAAAAAAGGAACAGAAAATTAAGTACACATATCAATGCATTTGCGCATGTAATCTAAGCAGATGCCCCTGGCGTTGACCACCCCGTCCAAACTATCACACAGGGGATTTAAGAGGCATACCTGAATACAAAATTTAAACATAACTATGGACTCCAAAGCATATGAAAATGGGCCTAAATTAAATAAAATTACTTCCGCATATCTCATTTCCCTAGAGCCAAAAATAGACTTAATACATGTACCCAATTATCAGTCCTAAGAAAAAGTACGCAAGACTTTATCGAACACACAGGTGAATGGACCAGCAAGGCAGAAAATGATTGGAAGAAATGACGGAAAGCAAAGGAGCAAGGCAGAAACATAGACAGTGACAGATTCAGTTCAGTTCATATTGCTTATAGCCCAGCCGACTACTAGAGCCATATCAGCGCTAACACCACGTCAAAAAACGACAACCCATTAAGATAAAAGACAACAGTTAAAAACCATGTTCACCGTTAAGAGAGTGACAGAAAAGAGGAAATTTCTAGCACAGAATTTCCAGAAGTTGTAGATACTATTTATACTGAAATAGTCCCCAGTATCTCCATGGGGGAACTCTTATGACTCTGATTTCAAGCTACTTGATGAAAGAGCATTATAACAGGTAGAAGTTTTCCTTTCAAGAAAAGATTTTCATTTATCAAAATTGCAGTAAATAAAAATACATAAACTGTATATTGGTCACAACGGGAAAGCTGGAGGGAAAGAGAGCACCGAGTAGACCCAGGGAGAAGATACTAGACGGACTTGCAGAGTGGCTGGGGACAATGAGGGTGGAAGAGATGCTTGAGGCAACAAGAGATGGAGACAGATGGAAGTCCATAACAGCCAACGCCATGCAGCATGGCACCTGATGATGATGATGATGATGAAGATGATGGTGGTGGTGGTGATGATGATGATGCAGACCTGACTACATCAGCAAACCATTTTCAGTAGCACAGACTCCTGTTTCCAGTAGCCAGACTCTCTAACCAGTAGCCACTGAAAATCCGCTGCTATTTTGGAGTCCGGAAACATTTTCTTAACAGCCTTTGTGATGTGATCGGCTACACTCAGTGGTAGATACAGATCGGCAATTAGTCCAACCATGGTGGTTTCTGCGCTTGTCACTCACAGTGTGTGTTGGTCGTATTGGCACACAAAGTACGATCCAATAGCTCTGTTCTGCTTGACAATTCTGCCATTAGATTTGTGTTTGTTCGTCTCTACGTGGTTGAAGACATCATTCCTGCCCCCATGTTTCACCGACATCTGAACTTTGCACACATTGCAGTACGCATAGTGTGGATCGCCATCACGACTTTTCACAATGCATGGCCATTCTTCGGTGTAACTTTGCCTAAACGTCTGCTCTGCCACACGAACCCTTTTACGTTTGCTCGGCCCAGTTTCACTTCCCTCGAGACACCGTCTTTCACCAGGTCGTGGAGGTGTTGAAATCTTCTCACAATCGCTTTCGCTCGCGGGTGCCGCCATTATCGAAGAGACTGAATAACTTGCACGCATGCGCGATAGGAACAGGAAGACCAAGTCCACTCAACACTCGCGTCTAACGAACTGCTCTACTCACTAAGCGCAAAATCTACTAAAACGCCACGATCGACTTGACTATGAAAAAAACGTAGCAAAATTAGCGCTCATCGTAGCTCCGTAGCAGACCCCTCAAATCCGTAGTTGCTACAGCCGAATCGTAGCAGTAATCAGGTCTGATGATGATATATACAACAGGGAAGCTGGAGGGAAAGAGAGCACCAGGTAGACCCAGGGAGAGAATGCTGGACGGACTTGCAGAGTGGCTGGGGATGAGGAGGGTGGGGGAGATGCTGGGGGCGATGAGAGATAAGAGACAGATGGAAGTCCATGGTCGCCAACGCCATGCGGCAGGGCACCTGATGATGATATATATATATGTGCACGTCTACAATACTGGAATAAGACCTGGGACATGAGGGTGAAAAATTAAAAGTAATAACAAAAGCAAGTAAAACACATTTTTGAAGAGTTCAGACATACCTTTAATAAACAGGAATAAAGTAAACAGAGTTTATTTAAAGACTTCACTAAAAATCAGCAAAATGTAGACCAAGTGACTGGTGTGATGTGCATTACATGGTTTCCAATTGGTACTGCTTTTTTAGATAAAATAATCAGGCTTCATGGAAAGGATGATACCATCAATACAGACACCTAAGGTCATGTGTCCAGTATTAAACTTGAACAGAAGAACTTAACCATGTCCTGTATATAAACTTATGTATAGGTGGAAACCGTAACCCACGCAACATTGCGGCTTAACAATTTTTTGCTGACAATGGTGATTCCAGTATTGTAGACGTGCACATATATATATTCACAAACTGCAACAAAATATCACTCACTTGCTTTAGCTGTGATGTAAGAGTTGACCATGCTCAATGCTCCACTGTTCAGCATCCCATTGCTTTTACCAGATACCTGACATGAGAAAAGAGTAGCACTGGAAAACCCATCACTTACGCTTCTTTCTTGAAAATGTTATACACATTCTTATAGTCATACACATTTCTTTTGTGAATAAGCTTACAAAATTAATCTTTCAAATGAACTACATAACAACTGTGTATTCAATATGCTACTATGGTATGTCATTCAATGCCAATCAACTGTAAAACTTACTGGATTGACTGTAGTTTACACATGAAAGGAAAAAAATGACAGCATCACTAACAGTCGCTTTTGTCTTCTCTTTCAGAACACCTGAGAGTATACTTCTTATTCCAAAATACAGCAAAAACAAAAAGACAAAAAATAAAACCTGCAGTGACAAGAGGCAACAACAAAAATGAGAAACAATAAATCAGGACATTTCTACATCTTCTTTTTCCTGTCCTTCTTCTTGTCCTGAACTGTGAAAAATTGGTGGGGCACTGCCATAAAGACCTGGTCACCAGATTCCTCCAGCTCTATCAGTTGTGTCAAAGCCTACATCTCTGCAAACGCTTTCTCTGTCCATTCCACCATGTTGTCAGTCCAGCTCTTTTTCTGTCTTCCCTTCTGTCTCCCTCCCTTAAGCTCCCTGCAGGGCGATATAGCAAGATGATTGGACCTTGTTACATGGCCATTCCAAGGTAGTTTTCTCTTCTTAACCAGCCAGAAGATCTTCACAGGGTCCAGTACGTTGCCTGATGGGTTTGGCACACCTGTTGATTGATGATATGATCAGTTTACCTTGCGCTGCCTCAATTCCATGGCATGGATTCATCTTTTCAAATCCACTGTAACAGTCCATATATCACATGCCGACAGGAAAATGGAACGGAATATATCACTGCACCGAAGAACCTTATCTGTTTCATGGGGAAGTTCTTATCCCTCCACAGATGTTTTAACCTGGACAGTGCTGATGTCCTTGTTGCCTCGAGAGGACTTCTGGTTTGCATCACTGCTGATAATGGATACAAGTAAGGAACTGTTGAACAGATCCTAGCTTCAGTCCATGGACAGTTATGTCAACAGTGATGGTGGTGTTGAAGCTAGCCATCAACTTGGTTGTCTTGACGCTAATTTCCATACACTGCAGATGTTGCATCTTGTCTTAGAACAAGTTGTGAGAGTTCTTGCTCCCTACCTGCCAGGCCATAAATGTCCAATGTCAACTATGATGACATGATCTTCCAGTGCGTCAATCACGACACAATCCTGGAATAAATAAATAAAAAATACAGAACCACAGTCCAATAGCACCCAGTGTAAGTATTGTACTGGTTGCTTTGGAGTACAGATGCTGGATGGTGTTGTTTAGTTTTGGCCCCATGTTAAACCCCTTCCACTGTAGGTCACAGTGCCTGGCCAAACGCTGTCAAACGCCATCTTGAAAAAGCTTATGAAAATGTAGTACAATTCCCTCTGGTGATGGGATGTAGTTTTTGCAGAGATTACACAAGCTGAGATCTGTTCAATGGTACTTCCGCCTCTGGGGAATCCAGCCTGTTCTTCAGCAATAATTGTATCTTCTGTACAAGAGACAATACCATTAACCCTTTCACTCCCTCACTCTATTCACCAGCTTCCTGAAAAAAACGCAACCTGTGGGGAGTGAAGAAGGTAAACACACAGATACTGAAGGCATACTCACAATGCATGCAGGACAACTCCATGGGGACTCGGGGGCACTGGCTAAAGGTGGAGACAGACAGTCCAGGTGATACATCAGTGAACACGTCCCACACAACAGCAGCTGTCCCCCCTTGCCACACTCAGCACACGCATCTCCCTTGTTCTGCATACACAACAAAATGATTTTCTACACTCAAAATTTGTCTTCTTCTATCGCTTCACTTTATCTTCATGGGTGTCAGTGCTTTCTCAAGTCTGATTGTCTCGTCAGAAATTTGTCTTAACCCTGATCGCGCTTGTCGCGACAATAGTTGCGCCCCTTTCTCACTGTTAGCACAGGGAAGTCGCGACAATGGGCGCGCTGGTCAGTGACCGACTTTCGCGAGGTCAAGGACGCGTCCCCTCAGTGGAAAATTCCACTGACCATGTCAAGTGCGTAGTTGCTTGACTGAAGCGCCCTTAACATGTATATTCAGCAGTTTGACTGAGAGTTTGAGTTTGTGGAGTCATTTTATCCAGAGGGCGTGGCGACACTCAAAATGGCTGGCAGACGATGACGCGACCAGTTTAGAGATTTTTTGAACGAATTTTTTGCGGACGAAATCGCCGATGCCCGGGAAGGTGAAGACCTGCAAGATGTCTTGGAGGGTCTTATGCTTCCTGGAGATGCCAGGCAGATCGACCAGGCCCCATCCAACAGAAATTTCGACGATGATGTGGCGGAGGGGTGGGTGAGCGAGGAAGGCGAACTCGTCAACATGCCATTCGCGAGAGAGTCACGACTGCTCGTTGATGACAACTTCCCCGATAATCCCCAACCTCTTGATTTCTTCTCTCTATTTATTGATGAGAGAATCATCGATCTTTTAGTTAAGCAGACTAACCTTTACGTCCAAAGAAAGATCGATGCTGGCAACCTGAAACCACACTCTAGGTAAGTTTCCATTTTTTGTTTCGTATACGCCCCCTTTCACGTCTTCCTCTCTCTCTATTTACCTCTCTCTCTCTCTCTCACTTTTTACCTCTCGTTCCCGTTCTCTTTCTTTCTACACTCTCTCCTCTCTTTTTTCATCTCTCGTTTGCTTACTTGTTTGTTTGTTTTTTTGCTGAAATAGTTATTTCCTCCATTGATTTGCCCACTCTTCTGTTTTTTTCTGTCTCTGCTCCTCCTAGCTCCCTCTCTGTGCAATTCATGTGTTTCTTTTGAGTAATTTAGAAAGGAGACTTAGGTGTGTGAGCTTTTCTCTGTGATGATTTTCTACATCAATGGCAGATTTTGTTTTTCTCCTCACTGTAAATGAACTTGTTACAATCCCTCTCTATCATTGGTTTTCTCTTTTTGTCTTGAATGAAAAAATGTGGTTGTGTGTGTTTGTATGAGTGTGTTTGTGTGTGATGTTCTAGATAAATAATTGCATGTTCTTTGATTGTTTTAGTGAAGCATTGTGTATCAGAGTGTGCATGTGTATGCTAGCAAATATGTTTATGCAAGCATATGTGTGTGTGTGTGTGTGTGTGTGTATGCGAGTGTGTGTGTGTGGTTACATGTTATGCTTTTAATATTTTTTTTCTCTTTCTCTGTGTGTAACAAAGTGGGTTTATTCCCAGGTTGCATCACTGGAAACCTCTGACCAGGGCAGAGATGAGGGTGTTTCTGGCACTCTGCATTTCAACAGGCCTCGTCATCAAGCCTACCATCCCAGAGTACTGGTCAGCGGATGAAATCACAGAGACGCCATTTTTCGCCAAAAACATGACATCTCTGCGTTTTGAAGCCATCCTCAGTAACTTCCATCTTGTGGACAACACAGAGGATGACTTCACCGACCCCCTCTTCAAAGTGAGGCCTTTCTACAATCACCTGCGGGCCAAGTTCCTGGTCTACTCGCCAGAAAGGGACATCAGCTTTGACGAAGCGACATGTCCCTGGAAAGGCAGACTCCGCTTCCGGGTGTACAATCCTGCCAAGCCTACCAAGTTTGGCATCAAAATGTATGAGGCATGTGAGGCCAAGTCAGGATATGTGCTTGGCATGGATATATACCAGGGTTCCACACGAGGCACCGACTTCTCCGAGGCACTGAGCATCGAGCAGGAGCTGAACACCACCACCCGCACCGTCCTCAGCCTTCTCAGCTACAGTGGATTGTTGGACCAAGGGCATCGCGTTTACATGGACAATTACTACACCAGTCCAGAGCTCTTCACCCAACTCTATCTGCTGAACACCTATGCTTGTGGTACAGTGCGTACAAACAGGCAAGGCATGCCACGTGTCTTCAAGAAGGCGAAGAGGAGGGCAGATAGAGTTGAGCTGACCCAAGGACAGAGCATCTTCAGGCAGAATGACCATCTTCTGGCCCTGAAGTACCATGATAAGCGCGATGTCCATATGCTGACAACAATCCACAGCCCCACTGAAGTCAAGCTGGACAAGCGGGATGAGGCAGGCAACCCCATCTGGAAACCAACCTGCATTGTGGACTATATCCGCAACATGGGGGGGGTGGACACTTCTGACCAAATAATTGCTAATTATTCCCTGCTGAGGAAAACTGTGAAGTGGTGGAGGAAACTTTTCTTCTATCTCTTCACAGTAGCACTCTGCAATGCTTACTGTCTCCACCGGAAGTGTGCCAACAATACGTTGACACACTATCAGTTCCGGAGAGAGATTGTGCGTCAGCTGATTCTCCAGTCTCCTGATGCACCAAAGCCAGTTGGCAGAGGGAAGAAGAGTCTGAACCCCCCACTGAGGCTGACTGGCATGCACAAGCCTGTACATCACATTGCCAAAGAAGGAGCCAAGAGGAGACGCCCCATGCGTGACTGTGTTGCATGCAACAGACCCAAAAAAGATCGTGCTGGGTTCAAGCGCAGTCGGCCTTCAAGTGTGAGCAGTGTGATGTAACCTTGTGTGTGCCAGAATGCTTCAATGTATACCACAGCAGGGTGGATTACAAGAGGGTTCAGCAGCCTGGTGAGCCTGCCCCTGGTCCTTCTGGGGACCACTGACAGTCTCATCAACACGCCTGTCCTCACCTGACATTTCACCTGTTTGGCAGAGGTATTTACCTTCATGTTGATTTATATTTGATAATGAATTGATGAGCAGTATTCCTCATTTAGTTTTCAACATATTTTGTATAACATTTATAGTTCAAAAACAAATAGTTTTTGAGATATAGCTCATTTAAACTTACTACCGTATTTTTTGTTTTTTTCTGTTCGTTATATAACCAAACACAGTGTTTACATAGGTACGAATTATAACCAGGATAAGGGTTAAAGTGTTCAACTATCTTTCCATGTCAAGCTGAATTGTCTTTTCACAAATACATCTTAGACTTTGTCTTTTCACAAAGTTGTCTTAGAGTAAAGACAGCATTTTTCACAAATATGTCTTAAGACTGTCTTTTCACAAAGTTGTCTTAGAGTAAAGACAGCATCTGTGCATCTCTTTCATTTCCTGAACGTCTTCTGAGAAGGGTTCCAGCTTGTATCTGTGCGTTTTTCCTGGTTTGGCATATATTTTGTCAACACTGCTAAACAGTGATATTCTTCTGTATGTGCCACAGCCTCTTTGGCCGACTTTCTTTTTCCAGATGTGGATTGTTATCGTTCATTGCTTCTCTTCTTCTGTCACTCTTCAGGGACATTTCTTTCTCCACACTTTTAAGAATATTGTCATTAGCCACATTATTCCCACCCATGTCCCTGCATGCTATGACGGTTCCTGTTACTATTCCATCTATTTTAGCTTAGCCTTGATATGGCTCTACGCAGTCGGCTGGCTTTAACAACAATAACGATAACAATCTATTTTAGCTGCTTTGTTTTTATTTCGGGGGCTGATTGTCATAATCATACAACTAAAAAAGTTTCCAACCCTACTCTTTTCTCCTATTATACGATACTGGTAGGTCTATTTTCTTTTTAACGGCTCTTAAAAAAGACAAGCAAACCAAGGTGTCTTCCAGCAGAGAGCTGGTAAGGTGAAGAGATGAAAGCATCACAGGAAGCTGGTAGACAGGATCAAAGAGTGAAACAATATGTAAGCAGTAAACAGTACAGAAGCAAAAATGTGCGGTCTGTCAATAAACCAACAGTATAACACTGAAAAACATACCCACCTCTGACAGAGTCCCATCAAGTGCAGAAATGTCCTGGCTGTCAGGACTATCGGGACAGCTGTTTGCAGGGGACGGACTGGGCCTCTGTGATCGTCCTGCCAATTAGAGGGAAATATATTAACATCGGACATGATACATGCGTGTTAGCGGCACGTGCTAGTTAAAAATAATTACTTTCATATGTGTTTTTGCACAAGCACAAGTGTGGTATGTTAGTGTGTTTTGTGTGAATGTTATACAGCATCAAAACTGACAACAGTAAGGCAGCATTGTCGTGACTGCTCAGTACTGCCCAACTCCTTACCCCTTGCATTACCATATTCAATACCACTTGCTGAGCTTCTTGTCTTCGTAACATAACAGCAAAAAACGTAGTCAGTGTGCTTTTTCCTATTAAGGCCCTGCCACCTGGAACCAGCTCCCAATCTCCATAAGCCCTTTCAGTGCCAAAGTGTAAATAAAAAGGTGAATCGCCTGTGCCACAGTTTTAAACGTCTTGACTTAAAATTTAAAAAAAAATCATTCTTCATCAAGCCCATAAAACCCCACAATACTATATATTTTCTTGTTCTGTATACTTTACAACACACTAAGAGCAGCAGTACTTTCGTTTTTACGATCGCCAGTGCTAGTAATGTCACTCCAATTCTTATCTAGGTCAAGTCCGACTTCGGACATCAACACCAATATATCACCTGCACACGCCAAATTATTGTCATTTTCACTCTTATCAACAGACTGCAAATCAGAATCAGCTCCACAAGTAACGATTTCTGCAACTTCTTTTGCTGCATAAGTTTTCGGGTCCGATCGAGGCTCGGTGTTGAAGCAAGTTCGTCCGCCATTGTTTGCAGTCGCTGAATAGTAATCAGCTGTAGGGGGTTACCTTTTCAACCGCACGTGCAGAAAGACCATAAAACGTCACACATATATAATTAGCATCTATTTATAGAGGGAATCCTGAATTTTCCGTTGATATCTCATACGTCACTGAAAGTGTTGGGGTTTCCTGGCTAAAAATAGGAAAAGTCAGTGGCACAGGAGGTTATGTTTCTTCTGACCGAATATTTGGTCGGAAGCAGCGAACAGGTTAGACACTCAGTCCTTACGATCTTTTACAACCAATCTGATGACATATCATTCCCAAAATAATATCCTGTCACCCAAAATACTGATATCTCATAAAGTTTCCTGTTTCAAATCTCTTTATATCATACCTTAGCAACCTTTTCTCTTCATTCTCTCTTGCCCTCCCCTTGATTCTCTCACTCTCTCAGTATACGGCCTATTCTGAGGATGCGTGCTGTATTCATATTGTTGTGGCGGTGTTCATATACCTGAATTTACTCGTTGTCTGTGCCTATGAGTTAAATGTTGGATTTAGCCTTGTTTTAAATTCATGATTTATTACTGCTTGGAATGATCTGCTATTTGACTTTGTTTCCAATCTTTTACATCTGATTTTGTACATGCCTTAGGCTATTCTGTTTTAGCGTCAACGTTCATAATCGTAAGTCATAATAATCAAACGCTGGCTCGGGCATCTTAACTCGTCTGTGACATCCTTTTAAGAGTCCACAACTTACATGCAGGTGTTACTGACAGAAAACAATGTAAGAATGAACAACAGGCAATGACAAAAACTTTGGCTTGTCCAGATCGCATGAAGGAATTGAATATTTTATTTAATGTCTGTTAACAATAGTGATTTTAGAAACACACACACACACATACACACACAAAGAAAATATAAAAATAAAAAGGAATAAAAAGAGAGATCACAAGCAATGTTGGTACATCCTCCAGTTAATAACAACATGACTCACCTTTCACCCTTTTAGCTGGAAGGCCTCCCATCAACCAGCTGCTGCTTGTGCCATTGTTGCTGCCATAGTTGCCATTGCGTCGTCTCTGTGAACAAAATGTCACAGACTGGTCAGACCTACAAGATACAGGATCGCTTCACACATTGGTCAATCCTGCAAGGTACAGGATCACGGACCAGGAACACTTCAGACAGACAACATGGTGGTCACTTCCTTCTTTCTGCCTACCCACTGGGTTGGATAAGACAGTGGTGCCAACCTTCACCTTTCCCATCCCCCTCTCAGGATAACTGACAAAGCAAGTCAGTGCCTGCGAATACACTGCAAGTACTGGAGGCGGTCGAAATTGCATTTCACTCTGTCTTTAATATCGTGCAGCACGTTTCCATCCCCCTTTTTTTTTAACTTTTGATTTAATGTATCATGAAGCTTTGTGTATATACAGGGTGATTCAAAAAGAATGAACTGATTTTCTGACGCGTTGCTTCAGTTCTCAAGCATCGTTATGGAATGAGTCAGTGATCATTTGAAAGAGGAGTTATTTAACTTTTGAATAGTTGTCACAGGGGGTTATGCGGGGGATGATCTTAAACATCGAATAACAACAGCGATCAACTCAGTGGACCGTGATATGCTGAAACGCGCCTGGGATGAATTCTCTTATCGCATTGACGTTGCCCGTGCTGCTGGTGGTGGCCACATTGAACACTTGTAAGACAGGAAATGAAAGTTGATTGTGAGTACAATACTTGTGACTTAGCTTGAGTTTTCTATTGCTTTTCCTTATTAAAATATTGCATCATAAAATTGGTTCATTCTTTTTGAATCACCCTGTACTATAAGTGGTTTGTAGATTATAGCATGAACGATGTGTCTTTAGCATGTATGCACTGGGTGTTTCATGAGAAATACTGTCAGTGTGTGTCCTGACCACTCTCATCTTTTTCCCCACTGCCAGCAGATTATCAGGTAAATCAATCTCATCATTTCATTTCTAACAGGTTCTCTCTCTCTCCTCTCTCTCTCTCTCTCTCTCTCTCTCTCTCTGTGTGTGTGTGTGTGTGTGTGTGTGTGTGTGTGTGTGTGTGTGTGTGTGTGTGTGTGTGTGTGTGTGTGTGTGTTCTCTCTCTCTTCCCCCCTCTCTTCCCCTTTTTCTTTCTTGTTCATTCTATCTTCATGGAAACTCTCCCCCCTCCCCCACTTCTCTCTCTCTCTCTCTGTAATTATATAAATATCTTTATGACTTGTTTGATGCCTTAATGCACTGATGAAGCTTGATGATAATCAAGTACTGTTTAGTGTATTACTTCATTAAATGTTAGATCAGGTCAGCAAAAGAAAGATCTGTTGACTGTTACACCGACGAAGTATGAACTGAGGAAAGCACGGAAAGTGACAATGTTCAATGATGCAATCATACGCATTGCAATATTGGTGTAATCCACAGAAACCCTATCTCCCTCCCCACCCCACTGACTATTGCATTGTGGCCTAAGGCCGATGTACATTAAAAAATTCTGAGTTCTCTCTGTAATTAGAGACGAGTGTAATTGTGTGTGGATTTATTTTAGTATTCGCACATGTTTACAGCAAACCGTATTCACAATTTGTTAATGCACTTGTGTGCCCATCTGGTAGGTCTCATACATTGTGTGCCCATCTGGTAGGTCTCATACATTGTGTGCCCATCTGGTAGGTCTCATACATTGTGTGCCCATCTGGTAGGTCTCATATGTTGTGTGCCCATCTGGTAGGTCTCATACATTGTGTGCCCATCTGGTAGGTCTCATACATTGTGTGCCCATCTGGTAGGTCTCATACGTTCTTCTGTCATTTTCAATGCAGACCATAATTTGTATTTGTTTATTACTTCTATAGCATTTGTTATTGGCAGAAAGTTGAAGCCGACTGAATTCACATTCGTGTGCGTGAAGTGTCCCACACTAAGCAAAGCCTCTTTGTCTCAGTAGCTAAATGTTATCACATCTCCTGCCAGAGTCAGGTCAGTTGGTCGTGTGTTAAGCGAAAGTCTATTGAGAAAGAAAGAGACTTTGTGCTTATCCCTTTCTTTCTGCCATCCGATCAGTTTGACACCAGGGATTGTCACTGAGCTAGAACAGGACGGGGATTATTTCTAGCTCTGTGGTCATTGTCAGTTGGCTACTTCAACTGAAAATTTGGTGCTGGACAGTCGTGACAAACACACACACACACAAGAGAGAGAGAGAGAGAGAGAGAGAGAGAGAGAGAGAGAGAGAGAGAGAGAGAGAGAGAGAGACAGGACACACCACATCACATTCAGCAGATACCTACCTCCCAACCCCACTTTTGAAACCCAAATTATGAAACCCAAGTGCCTGACTTCCATTACACATTTTACTTTGTATATATTTTCTGTCCTTTCCTCCAATTTTCTCCCCTTCTGTCAAGACTCCTGTAAGCTCACAATGTATGGACACTTATTCAACTTCACAGAAATCTCAAAGGATGACGTGTCCGCATCACAAACAGAAACTATACAAATTCGTGAAAAAAATTCTGGAGATTATTAGGGGGCCATTGCTGAGTTGCATCTGCAAGCAATATCAGCAATCCCTATAATACACCAGTGATCAGTGCACAGCATTTTGTCATTTTTCATCTCTTTTTATGAAGCTGACTGGCATTTTATGTCCGACAAGCCCCATTCATCCTGAATTCTCCAAAGTATTTACTTAAAATGGTAAACGGCTTGGCAACTGGGAACAGAGTATAAATCTTTATTACAAGAAACAAGGCTTGATCTGTTACACTTGAAGTACAAATGAATCCCGTTTCAACAGTTTTCCGTTTTGATTTGCACGCTGGTTCTATTAAAAAAAAAAAAAACAACATACCTACTAAATGCTTGGACCTATATAATTTTGTTATACAGAGGCATACTTTCAAAACACACAGTTAAGACATAAAAATCAGAACTCACTTGTGAGTCGAAAGGGTAGCTGTAATGTGGGTTGGCTGTAGATCGCCGTTTCCGTTCAACTCGTTTATTCTGAATTGCTGTAAACAAAATGACATTTTATACTTAATATGACATCTTTCTTAAGAACCATCAACAATCTTCATGTAAGACAGGTCTTGTGCTTTCCCAGAATAGAAGAAATTAACAAGTCATACACGTTTTATATTGTTTGATTTGGCAGTCATCAGAAAAAAACATCCCATCAAGATTTCTCTCCTCTTCTCTCTGTGCACTTGTACAGCCTGGTACCTAAAACTGAATCCATATTGCTGACTGTCACATACTTTCTAATACTGCTCGCCTTCAGACCTAAACATTACGTATATCTCATCCTCTAAGAATCCACTCTTCAGATTTAAGACTAGCATTTCACTCACATACAAAGGTAAACTACATGTCCCAGACGAGCATTTCACTCACATACAAAGGTAAAACAACATGTCCCAGACTAGCATTTCACTCACATACAAAAGTAAACTACATGTCCCAGACTGGCATTTCTCTCACATACAAAGGTAAACAACATGTTCCTGACTAGCATTTCACTCACATACAAAGGTAAAACAACATGTCCCAGACTAGCATTTCACTCACATACAAAGGTAAACTACATGTCCCAGACTAGCATTTCACTCACATACAAAAGTAAACAACATGTCCCAGACTAGCATTTCACTCACATACAAAAGTAAACAACATGTCCCAGATTAGCATTTCACTCACATACAAAGGTAAACAACATGTCCCAGACTAACAATTCACTCGCATACAAAAGTAAACTCAAAAATTCAGAATAGTTTACTATCTGTGAAAAGAAATAAGTATAATTGCTGTGATACTGCCAACATATATATATATGTGTGTGTGTTTACACAGCACACAACCCCATCAATAATCAAGCACACATAGAACTAACAACAACAAAAAACTCACTGACCTTTCGAAGCATCATGAGTGACAAGACCAATACACGTCATGAATTCCAGTTTCTGCACAGAAAAAATTGAATATTAAATGTAAATGGAAACACCTCCTGTTTTAACCCTTTGACTTCCATACCCTGTTCACCAGCATCCTGCACTGTCAATCATCCTGTGATTCCCTCACCCTATCCACCAGCTTCCTGCAGGACAGGGTGGACAGGGTGAGGGAATCAAAGGGTACAGTTGTTGCTGTTGGTGGACAAGAAGCAGGAGTCAAAGGGTTAATATAACAAGAAATGGGTGGGGATAAAACAGAAAATACTGGCCAACAGCGTTCTTACATTTTTAATAAATTTCTTGAAATGTCAATCATCAGAATAGTACAACTGTTGGCAATGTTACCGTTTGTCTCAACACTTGCATTCAGAATCACAAACTTGTGTCATGATAACTTTTATTTCTACAAGTAACTGACCTGACCAATTTTAAGACTTTCTCAAACTTTCTACATGACCATGCTTTTTCACAACAAATCCTGATATCTGAACTCAAAATACATTATCAAAAATATCTGGACTTCAAGAATAAACAAATAAAACATCAAAACAGACAGTATCAACACCTATGGATCTCTTGTCAATTTTGACCTTTTTGTGTGTATCAAATCACAAAATTTTACATGTATATAAAAATAATATTTTTGTCTAAGAAAACTGACACAACTTGGAATTATTAAGCTATTTTCCAATTCTTCAGGCATTTTTGTAACTGTGATCTTAAAGGAACCAGAAGAACAAGAAAACCATTGTAAGCGCGTATTTAACAAAACAAGATCTTAAAAATAAGTTGTATCTATTTCTTCCTACATATTGCAGTGAGTGTTGAACTGGCTAAAGCTAAGTTCATAAATGTTTACCTATACATAATAAAAAGAAGAAAAACATGAGCAAATGTTACACACTTCCTTTTCTTACCCTTTTCTCTGCCAGGAGATTTTTGTCCTCTACAGTTTTGTGTCCATCCTTTTCTAAATTTCCCTTCAGGTCTTTAGCATCAGATTCCGAAAAGCTGCGGTGAATTATACCATTGCTTTTTTCTGCTCCTTTTAGGGTTCCAGACTGTTGACCCTGTGCAAACACAACATGATGTTCTAATCGAAGATTTAAGCACATTTAGTAGAAATCATTACGTGCCTGTACTATACGATGATTAAAATTTCCCGTCTATCCAGCAAATGAGTAGGCATACAGATTTTAATTATAATAATAATTAATTTAATAATAATTAAAATATTTATATAGCGCAAAATCTTGATAAAATCAAATCTAAGCGCTGAAACAGACACACACGCACGCACGTACACACACACGCGCATGGCTATAAATGGAGAGAAAGAATAAAAGCAATGGAAAATTATAGAGAGCATATTATATACAATTATGTTTTGCCAGCCTGATATGGTTTTTGACCCTTGCACCATACATCGGTTATAAATAAACCTGTGCATGACCAGCATGACTGCAACTGCTTAAAAAATGGACATCATACGTCATAATGAGCTTTCCAGTTATCCCATTTAACATACTTTTGCTAGTTTACATCCTTGAATTGTGCCAACAAAACTGCAACATATTTTTCAGGCATTTTACCTAAAACACTTTCCTGTTATCACAAAATGCATTCACCAAAAAAGCAAGGGTGAAAATTTATTTTTCTGCAAACTAAAAATGCATTTCATTCAATTTTTAATAAATAGACAAAACACGCAAAAACAATAAAGCCACAAGAGACCATACAAGAAAAAGAAAACAAATCCCACTTTACACTGCTGTCAAAAAACAAAAACAAAAAAAGAGTAGGCCTATATATATATATCCTCAATACAAGACTCAATAGTCTGTCAACTGTTAACAGCAGTATTCCAGGCAACCTGTAAACTGACAATACAGGTATTCCAGGTATCCTGCTGTTATAAAACATTTTTAAAAAAAAAAGTCAATGCTAGAGTCAGTCTGTAAACAGTTAATACCAGTATTGCAGGAGCAACATAACAGACCATCCTTCCACCCACCCACACACTTTCTTCCTTTCCTTCAAATTAATATAAGTAATGAAGTTACAAAATAATCTTGTGTGATGGGGATGACAGCCTGGAGGTTATGATTTATTGAAGTCAAGTCTGACCCTGCCCAGGTACTGACTGGAGGTAACTGTAGATTTTCTCCTCTCATATTAACGCATGTGCAGATCTTTTGGTGCCTAAACTCCATGCGTATGCACACACAGACTGCTTTATATATGTATACATATGCACACAGACTGCTTTATATCTATGCACACACAGACTGCTTTATATATGTATACATATGCACACAGACTGCTTTATATATGTATACATATGCACACAGACTGCTTTATATGAATGCACACACAGACTGCTTTATATGTATGCACACACAGATTGCTTTATATGTATGCACACACAGATTGCTTTATATGTATGTACACACAGATTGCTTTATATGAATGCACACACACAGATTGCTTTGTATGTATGCACACACAGATTGCTTTATATGAATGTACACACACAGATTGCTTTGTATGTATGCACACACAGATTGCTTTATATGTATGCACACACACAGACTGTTTTATATGTATGTACACACAGATTGCTTTATATGTATGCACACACAGATTGCTTTATATGAATGTACACACACAGATTGCTTTATATGTATGCACACACAGATTGCTTTATATGTATGCACACACACAGACTGTTTTATATGTATGTACACACAGATTGCTTTATATGTATGCACACACAGATTGCTTTATATGAATGTACACACACAGACTGCTTTATATGTATGCACACACAGATTGCTTTATATGTATGCACACACAGATTGCTTTATATGAATGTACACACAGATTGCTTTATATCTCACGGCTGTGCAAAACTGGCCAAATCGTTCTCTTTAGTTTACCTGCAGACGGCAGCTGTAGGCCTGCAAAGCCTGGCATTCCAGAGTGGGGGAAGGGGTGGGATGCGGGGTCGAGATAGGGTCACGGCAGTAGCTGCGGACGAATCCCTTCTTTGTCTGTATTAAAACTTGATCATTTTACCCGATCTTCTCCTGCCTGTAGACACGGAACCTAAGATATCTGGATGTTGATTTTTTGTGATTTACAAGTTTGTTCTAAGTGCCTGCGTTACGTCTAAGAATTAGAATTTGTACCATTGACTGAAGTTTGCAATCTACAAACTTTTGCAGTGACTATGTGTTCAGCTGCTGTGCTTTTTTGTTAAAACGTGTATTCTTCACGTGTTGAAACTTCTAATTCCACTGATGCTGATTTTTGTCCCCCCCCCCCCCCCCCCCCCTTTTTTTTTTTTTTTATCGTTTTCTCATCCTTTTGTTCTCGTTTTATTTCATCTTTTTTTTTTTTTTTTGACGTTGACTTGGAGACGTTTCCAAATATATATGTGATGCTGAAGTGTTGAGGTGTATGAAGTTAAGTGAAAGTTTAAGAATAAGTTACTCACTATAATCTGCTTTGAACATCACATCATTCAGTCTTGTACTCAGAGCACTGTTGTGAGAGAACTGAACAGTTTTGTTGTTTTGATTGTAGTTCTTTCCTTACGTATTAGTGTTAAGTGTTGTGTGTATAATTGAACAATGGCTGTTGTTTATGAACACACTGCATTTTTGCACAATGAGAGACTTCAGTCTTTGTGTCGAGCATGTGGTGGGCGTTCCAGCAAAAAAAACAAAACAACAACAACAAAGCCCAGGGCTCCCATTCTCTGTCAGTATGTGCTCATAGTGCTATGCACGGCTGAGAAAACTGAAGATGTCGTCTGTTTCATCGAAAACAATAATGAAAACCAGTCTGTCTGATGTGGAGAAGGTGGCACCGATGTGGGTTAACTTTGATGCAGCCTTGTCTGTTCACCAGTGTTCCGTTTGCTCCGTATTTGTCAGTCAAACAAAGGGAGGAAGGCCAGCCAAGAGAAAGAGAAGCTCACAACAAATTGACTGACATGTGCAGTTGAGTGTACACTATTCCTTACTGTATTAAAACTTCAACCTGCATTCAACACACACCCGGCAGTGTGTGATGACCAACCTCTTGACCCCAATTCAGTGGAGTAATTAAAACGCGCATCTCTCCTCTCAGGTTCAGGTCGAAAACTTTCAAGTAAGTGGAGGTGCACGCTGGCATGCTGTAGTTTGTGTGGCATGTTGTCCTGTGTGCATAGAAACTGTCAGGACTGCAATAACGGCGGTTTAAAACAGCACAATTTTGTGAAATCGGAAATTATCCGTCTCCGAACTTGTGACTGTGCATGTATTTGAACTAACACTGCAGTCTGCTTTGCCAGTCAAACATATTCGTGTTTGGTGTCATTTTAAAGCTCGTGGTTCTGGCCATCCAGCTATCTACAATACACTCTAGTTTGGCCAAAGCGCTTTAAAAAAATGTAGCATTTGAAGTCATACCCATTTCCCCCAGTTAAATGCCAGATGTCAGCTATGGCTGCTGACAGGCGAGATATAAACAATCTGCCCAGGGAAGGCAGGCATCATGGTCGGGTCACGCATAGGTCAGCGCGCTCGGCTCAGCAACTAAAGGGAAGGGTTGGAACAGCAGTGATCTATGCACACACAGATTGCTTTATATGAATGCACACACAGATTGCTTTATATGTATGCACACACACAGATTGCTTTATATGAATGTACACACACAGATTGCTTTATATCTATGCACACACAGATTGCTTTATATGAATGTACACACACAGATTGCTTTATATCTATGCACACACAGATTGCTTTATATGAATGTACACACACAGATTGCTTTATATGTATGCACACACATATTGCTTTATATCTATGCACACACAGATTGCTTTATATCTATGCACACACAGATTGCTTTATATGTATGTACACACAGATTGCTTTATATGTATGCACACACAGATGCTTTATATGAATGCACACACAGATTGCTTTATATGAATGCACACACAGATTGCTTTATATGTAATGCACACAACAGAATTGCTTTATATGATCACACACATTGCTTTATATGTACACACAGATTGCTTTATATGAATGCACACAATTGCTTTATATGTATGCACACACAGATTGCTTTATATGTATGCACACACAGACTGCTTTATATGAATGCACACACAGACTGCTTTATATGAATGCACACACAGATGCTTTATATGAATGCACACAGATTGCTTTATATGTATGCACACACAGATTGCTTTATATGAATGCACACACAATGCTTAAAATGCACAAGTTGCTTTTTATAGACATGTAATGCACACACAGAATGCTTTATATGAATGCACACACAGATGCTTATATGATGCACACACAGAATGCTTTATATGAATGCACACACAGAATGCTTTATATGAATGCACACACAGATTGCTTTATATGAATGCACACACAGAATGCTTTATATGAATGCACACACAGATTGCTTTATATGAATGCACACACAGATTGCTTTATATGTATGCACACACAGATTGCTTTATATGAATGCACACAGATTGTTTTATATGAATGTACACACAGACTGCTTTATATGTATGCACACACAGATTGCTTTATAATGAATGCACACACAGAATGAGAATGCTTTATATGAATGCACACACAGATTGCTTTATAATGAATGTACACACAGATTGCTTTATATGTATGCACACAGATTGTTTTATATGTAATGCACACACAGATTGCTTTATACGAATGCACACACACACTGCTTTATATGAATGCACACACAGATTGCTTTATATGAATGCACACACAGATTGCTTTATATGTATGCACACAGATTGTTTTATATGTATGCACACACAGATTGCTTTATACGAATGCACACACAGACTGCTTTATATGAATGCCACACAGATTGCTTTATATGAATGCAAACACAGATTGCTTTATATGAATGCACAGATTGCTTTATATGTATGCACACAGATTCTTTTATATGAATGCACACACAGATTGCTTTATTTGAACGCACACACAGATTGCTTTATATGTATGCACACAGATTGCTTTATATGAATGCACACAGATTGCTTTATATGTATGCACACACAGATTGCTTTATATCAGGTACCGGCAGCCTCTCTTCAGCAATGCGGGAATTGTGTCAGTCAGTGGAAAAATTGCACATGTTTATCAGTCAAATTTTCTTGCAGATGAACATGAATGACGAAGTTGTTATCATGTAGATAAAGATTGTTCTTTCCTCTATCGATCTGTGCTGTTTGTTTTTGTTATAAATGCACTCATAGAAAATCTGCGCAAAAAACAAACACCCAACCGACGAAGTTTCACCGTCCCGTCACGTAATGGTGACTGGCTCACGGCAGTGCTTGGGTGACTGGTTAACGGCAACTTACATGATACGGGTCACACAGGACTACCTTCATGCAAATTAGTACAGTTGACAGGTCGAAACCCTGTCCTTCATTCCCATATAATATTTATTTTATAAGATTATTAGCTGAAAAAGATGAAACCAGGAAAAGCCTCAGGACAGACAACTATACGAGATGATTGAAGCCCTGGAGGAACTTGGCATAGAAAAAATACGTCCTCCTAAATGAAATTTAGACACTGGAAAAATCCCCAAAGATATGTCAAAATCAATGTTCATTGCACTTCCAAAGAAGACAGGGGCTATAAAATGCGAACTCCATTGCACAATCAGTTTGATGAGTCATGTAACAAAAATCCTGTTAAGAATAATCATGATGAGGACAAGGAATAGAATCAAAAGAGAAACAGCAGAAGAACAGTGTGGATTTGTGGAAGGGAAAGGAACTATTAATGCCATATACATCCTAAGAACTATCATAGAGAGGTCAATTGAGATGAATAAGGATTTGCATTTATGCTTTGCTGACAATACCAAGGCTTTCGATCAGGTACGACATGAAGAATTGATCAACCAACTGGAGAGCTCAATGTTGATGGAAAAGATCTACGAATAATAAGGAATATGTACTGGGAACAAACAGCTGCAATGAGAATAGAAAACAATACAAGCTCTTTCCAAAACATCAAAAGAGGAGTCAGACAGGGTTGTGTTTTGTCACCAGATGTTTTCACTATATAGCGAAAACATCATGAGAAACCTAAGAAGACCCTGGATTAAAGGTTGGAGGGAAAATGATAACATTCGTACGCAGATGACACCATGCTAATTGCAGAAAATGAAAGGGACCTACAAAACCTTGTGAATATACTAAAAATAGAAAGCAAAGGTAAGGGGTTGGAACTAAACAGCAGGAAGACTAAGTCATGGTGATCAGTAAAAAACATGAAATCCCCTCCTGCAAAATAACAGCAAATGGCACAACCTTGAACAGGTTAATAAGTTCAAATACCTGGGAATGCTCATTTCATCAGACGGCAGATGCACATCGGAAATAGCTGGCAGAATCGGCCAAGCCAAAACAGTATTCAAGAAGATGACAAGCATTCTTACCAACAAATGCCTATCAATTAACATCAGAGAGAGAGTCCTTGAATGTTATATAGAACCAATACTGTTGTATAGATGTGAGGCCGTGGACAGTCAGCAAGCAAAGCCAGAACAAGATTGAGGCAGCCGAGATGTGGTTTCTAAGAAGAATGTTGAGAGTTCCATGGACAGCAAAGAAAACAAACGAGACAGTCTTGATGGAGGCAGAGTCAAGTAGATCACTCATAAGAAAAATTAGGAAGACAAGCAACATTTATAGGCCATTTTATGAGGAAGGGGGATTTGGAGCACCTGGTCACAACGGGAAAGCTGGAGGGAAAGAGAGCACCAGGTAGACCCAGGGAGAGAATGCTGGACGGACTTGCAGAGTGGCTGGGATGAGGAGGGTGAGGGAGATGCTGGGGGCAACGAGAGATAGAGAGGTTGGAAGTCCATGGTTGCCAACGCCATGCAGCAGGGCACCTGATGATGATGATGATGATTAGTTTGTTAGTCTTCTAAAGGTCGGAATATCGGCAAACTTTGAAGAAGAATATCTGACGACCTCCTTGATATATCAGATTGCTCTGCGGATGCGTAAACAGCTTATTTTTTGCTTAATTTAACTGTTTATGGAACTATGAGACGTGACCTGTACCGGATGTGCGCGAGCCCCTGAAGGGCGAGTACCCGTGATCTGCCACTTTAGCATATGGGAACCTCGAATCATGGCAGCCTTCGAAGCGATCGCTGAAAGTCCAGTCAACAAATTTCTACCTGTGATCGTCAAGCTGAAGGACAAACGTAAACATTGACTGATTTTTCATAAAAATTGACTTAGAAGTTTGATTCAGTGAATTGTTTTTAATGTTTCTCTTTATTTAGAAAGATTTTAAAAGAAATCCGCGGCAGGTATAGCCTGCATAAGCAAAGAATAGAAAGTACGATCTCTGGTTTGATGTTTAAGCGACCTGGAATTAGTAGAAGTAAAACTGTGTGAAGCGACTGCTTTCCAAAGGTGTTTATATTGCTAGTATTTAATGAATACGATGGAATTTTGTTTTTAATGCATCAAAATCATATTTGTGCTAGTACTCGGCCAGAAATTCAAACCGGAAGTTGGTCGGCGAGTGCATGTCGTCTATCGGATCAGATTCGACAATTTTTATCATCGTAAAGAAACAGCAAATAGCGGTATTGCAGTCATATACGCGCGCACACATGCACGCAGGTACGCACACATTATCAGAACATTATACAGCATCAGGCAAACACGGACACATAGCTCCACAAAGTCCAATGAGCCTTTCTAATGGCAAAATATAAGAATACTTTACTCTCAACGGTAATAACTGGCACAAATTAAAGAAAACACTGAGAAAAAATTAGGATTTTATTTCTATTTGTTTTCAAGGCAATGATGATTTTTTTGTGGATGAAATTAACCATCACTGCCACCAAACCTTCCACAGCAGACACTCACTAAAAACTACTTCTACAATTAAAACTGTTGAGAACTGAGTGTGATAAGTTGCGGGACGAGAACGCAGCTTTTGTTTAAAAAATTAGTAACACTGATTAATCATCACCTCAGGGGCTAAATCTGATGACAAAAGTTGACAGTTTTAAAAGAAGCGGAGAGATTTTCAGTAGATAGACCAGACATTGAACATTTCTTTGTTGTGGATATAGGAAGATGCATGTTACTGCGAAATAACTGATGAAAATAACTTATTGATAAACATTAGGAATGAGTTTTAGAAATGGCTGTAAGTCATGTACTGCATTGCCAGGCATGTATCTTCTACTGTTACACATTTTAGTTTCATTACGTTATTGAGAAAGATGTCTTTCTGTGCTAGTATGATACAAAGTCATCTGTGGATCACATTGTTTCAGACTAAATCAGTACATGCATACAAAATCTTAAAATCTCGTATATTAGCAACATTTGCTTGTAAAGAGTGAAGCTGTAGCTTTGTATTTGATTCACATGCACAATTTCAGGAGATTCCACAAGACATAATGTGAGTTATGTCTGTTTTAAGTTGGCCCGACACATGGGCTCTCACATTATTTGGGTGCAAATGCATACAAAATATCTTATATCTTGAATATAACTAAGCTTGTAAATAATTTACTGGTAGCTTTCTGTCTATTTGATTCACGTGCAAAATTTCAAGGAAATCCATCACAAAATAAGTGAAATATGTGCGTTTTAATTTGGTCTGGTATGTGAAACGTGCTTTTCCCATCGTTCAAATGAGATATTTTGCCATTTTTGAGTCGTAACTCATGACTTTGTCACTTTACACTGTCCCCCAAAATTCAAGCTTCATGCAATAACACTGTTTCTGAGAAAAAGTGAACTCTAGCCAAATCTGTCTTCTTATTTTTGTGTAATGGGAGTGCAAACATGGCTTGTCATGCAATTTTGAACATTGACAAAATGGTATATTTATGAAGTTTGCAGCACTGCTGTGTAAATGTATGAACAGATCTGCTTGTATGCTTGCTTTTTTAATGTAGTTTATATTGTTAAGAATTAAATCAGAATGACATTCTCTGTCTGAGGACTTCTGGAAATTTAGGTTCCTGCAACTTGTACATGTCACAATTGGCGAAAAGTACATAAACTGCCGTTTTCAAAGTGTGTTATCTCTGGACATAATACAGCTAGAGGCTTACTTTTTTTTTGCATTGGGCTTATTTTTTCTTGTACTTTTCAAAAATATATGTTAATAACCTTTTCATAAGTTTAATTTTTGGCTGCCGGTACCTATGTATATGAATGCACACACAGACCACTTTGTATGAATGCACACAGAGACTGTTTTATATGAATGCACACACAGACTGCCTTTTATGAATGCACACACAGATTGCTTTGTATGTATGCACACAGAGACTGTTTTATATGAATGCACACTCAGATTGCCTTTTATGAATGCACACACAGATGCCTTTTATGAATGCACACACAGACTGCCTTTTATGAATGCAACCGATGCCTTTTAATGCACACACAGACTGCCTTTTATGAATGCACACACAGACTGCCTTTTATGAATGCACACACAGACTGCCTTTTATGATGCACACACAGACTGCCTTTTATGAATGCACACACAGACTGCCTTTTATGAATGCACACACAGACTGCCTTTTATGAATGCACACACAGACTGCCTTTATGAATGCACACACGATTGCTTTGTATGTATACACACACACAGATCATCTAAGATGCCTATGAAAGATCCTGTAAACCATGTCACTGTCAGTCATTTGGTGGGGGTTTACCGTTATTTCTGCTGTTAATTTTGTTTAAGACCCAGCCGACTGCATAGAGCCATATCAGGGCTATAACCGTTTCAAAACATACAATACTTCAAAAGGAAAGGAGGAGGAAAAGAAAATCAAGTACACTTATCAATGCGTTTGAGCACATAATCTAAAATGTCCCTCACGTTGACCACTCCATCTGATTTATCATACAAGGGATTTATAAAACATACCTGAATACAAATTTCAGCAAAACTAAGGACACTAAAACATGTTTAAAAACGGGACTAAATTACAGAACTGCTTCCGTATATCTCTTTTCCTTAGAGCCAAAATTGCACTTCATACATGTACCAAATTAGCACCCCTCAGAGAAAGTATGCAAGATTTTATTGAACACATACAGTGTGAATGATAGGTAGAAAATGGTACGAAGAAATGACTGAAAGCAAACAAGGAAGAAACAAAGAGTGACAGAAAAGAGGAAAATTCTATTCTAGAAGGTGGGGCTATTGTTTATACTGAAAGAGTCCTCAGCATTCCCACAGGGAGCTGGTGGTTTACAAAAACAAAAAAAATGTGAACTGAAGATTACGTATACAGACTACACAGCAAAATGATGCCTGCATAGCACGAGACAAACAAAATGTACACAAGCACATACAGAAAAATAAAAAAAATCACGAAAAAAATCGATTGGAACAAACAAAACAAACAAACAAAACACAAACAAAAACACAAACACACACACGAACGCATACACGCACAAAATCATGTAAGGTAAAGGTCCTCAGTTACCACAAGAATGCTGGAACTGTTCAAACCATCACCTGTTTGTTCTACCTCTTTTCCGTACACGCAGACTGATGCCAACAGTAAACATGCCTTTACCAGAGGTCTGACCACAAAATGTGTACATCGCTCTCAACATGACTTGTACTGCATAGGCAGAAAGCCAAAGAAAGGTAACTAGTTTGTGCAAAAGGAGTCAAAATATCAAGAGGCAGACAGAATGTAAATCTTTAAAGGGAGCAAACAATTTCCAAAGAGCTGAGACAATAATTATGCAGAAAGAGCCTCCAGCATCCCCACAGGGCAAGGTGGAAGGGGTGGTAGTATAACATTTAACAGCTTCTCAAATTTATGTAGACAATGAAAACACACACACACACTCTCTTACTGGTGGGAATAAGTGCAATACTGACTTGACTAGAGTGGTTGTTGACAGTGTAGTGAGGAACTTTAATGGGAGGTGAAGCTGGCCTGGGCTGAATGGGTCGCAACACAGACTGGTTGGGTTTTCCAGCAGCAGGGGCAGTGCTGACCTGGTTCTGTTTGGTGGTGGTGGCACTGACAGATGTGTTGACAGGTGTGGGTGGGGTGAGAATGGCTGCAGTAGGTGCAACACTGGTAGCGTTCAGTTGTAGACTCACAATGGGCTGTGACTGTGGCGTCTGAAGATTGGGCTGATTCAAAACACCTGGTAGTGTCATCAGAGTTGGCTGGGCCTGTTGCACAGAAGCCACAGAAAAAATGTTAATGAACACACCAGAAAATACTTAACAAGTTTATAAACTTGGAAGCAAATATAACATGATTATCAACAAACTTAAAAATTATTATGTAGCAAGAACATTTGTAAATGTCAACATTTGCAAAAATCAGAGGGCTTCCAACAGCTGTCCTCTCAATGGCAAATTAAAAAAAAAAAAATCTCTGAAAATGCAAAAGGGTCCAGGGACATGGTCCCCTGGAAAAATTTTTTTGAATATAAACACAAAATAGTGCAATCTGATGCAAGCTGGCACAACTCTGGGCTTGTTATGATCCTTTGTACTGAAGCAAATAATTCATACGTACTGGTGTTGGAATTAAGAAAAATAATTTGATTATATTTTTCTAATGTATACTCCAACATCTTCCTGGTTCTTTCCAGTTTTTACCTCATCTGCTACTTCTTTGGCTTGAAATGGTCTGAGGGTTTGTGGATGCCTGCTCGACTAGGTAAAATTAACTGACATTGCAGCGGCAGAAGACAGTAGGCTATGCCAGCCTCTGCTCTTTTTGAGCTCATTTCCACGTCAATTTTCTGGGAAACTCACTCCCAACACCAGTTATTTTTGCAGTCTTTGACAATATATTTACTATGGCAGGCCCTCTCCTGAACACTTTTGCTATAGGCTCCGAGGACAAGCCATGCGGCGCAAAAACAAAAAACGAAACAAAACAAAACAAACAAACAAAAACAAGTGACTTTAGCAGAAACTGATATGGGATTTATCCCCCTTCCTGGAGATTTGTAGTCTACTATGAGAGATAGACAGTCTGATAAACATTAAACACTACTGTTTCGCAGAAGAAGAAAAAAAAAAAGTTTTCTCTGAAAGCACAATTTTTTCTAAAGCAGCCTGTGGATTTTCTTGGATTTCTGAGAAAAATCAGAAAATTGGGTGGGAGCCCTGCAATAGTGCAAACCAATGGTGAGTATCCTACAAGCACAAGTTACTGAGAAGTCCCAGGTCTACTTCTGGTAGCCCAGGTGGTGAAAACAGACTTGCCAAGAAACAGGAAATGTCCAACTAATGGTTTTGGGGGGTTTTGCCGTTGTTATTATTCATATTTCTTTCAAGATACAAAAACAAACATCAAAGATTGCAAGACTTTCATATCTTCAACAAAGGGTCTGTGTGTATGATGAAGCACAGTCACTGTCAATGTAAATAATAAATATACAAAATTGTTTTCATATATAAATTTCCACAGGCAGGATAGAGATATAACCATACACAGGTAGATCAGAGACAAAAGATGTCTATGTCATAAAAAAAACAAGTCATATCAAACTGTGTATGAAAACTCCGACAAATGTTTTATGAGAGGAATATATCACATGCTTTCTTTCAATATCCTTCCATCTCTGGTCAGATGCTTCAGGGCACTGGGTCCCCGCATATTTCTGCCACTAATTGGTGCTTAAGAATCTGACACACAAACTGATTCACCTGTGTGGTCAGACCTGTCGGTGTGGAACGGACAAAGTGCTACACGACCCTTTTGAAACAGATGTGAAGTGAAGGTCACTACAAGAAAGCACATAACTGCCTTCTCCCAAGAGTGTTTTTGTTATTTTTCTTTAGACTACTTGATACAACTCTATCGAATACTTCATATCCAATTCACCAAGTTTCACAGGTTTGCTAGATGACACCATTTGTAAAATGCTGCCTGGAGGATGCAAACTGTCTAATTCCAAATGGTCAGGATGAATCCGATGCCCAGGGCAATTTGAGACATACGTTTATTATGCAGATGATCCATTTCGGGTCCGTTTTACCCAGTCCCCTCAAAACATATGGTTGAAGTGGCTTGTGTATCAGTATCTTAAGACCAGTGAAATCACTGTTCGGTGAACATCTGTATTTGCTACATGAAGGCATAATACAAACTTCACCATTATTCTTATCTGAATGAGAATTACCAAGTCCTTCAATAAAAAGGGAGAGAGGAAGCTGACAAACTAAGAAGGTTGACCAATTTCAGAAATGAAAATTCCCCACTGCATGCACAAATAACTTTTACATTTGTACATAAAAAGAAGTAATATAAACAAACATAAAACACCAAAAGTGTCAATCACTGTAAAATTTAGTTACCTGTACATGAGCAAAAGGTACAACGATGCTCAGATTAGGGTGAGGCAGGGTCAGAAGCTGAGGTCGTGGAGACAACTGTCCCACAGGTTTTGCCACTGCAGTTACACACGTAGGAGTGACTATCACAGGGGTAGTGTTGGTACCACAAGCAGTGCTACCCTGTGCAACAATGCTAGCAGCACTTGATACCACAGAGCCAGTACTGGCCACAGCGTTCTGTATCAACTGTCCTCTCAACTGTTCCACAATCACTGTCTGCAAAACACATCCATTTCACAGCTATAGTAGAATATGCCATATGCATGTATTTACTATTACACATCAACTTGGCAAAAAATGTCTTACACAAGATAAATTATCAATCCTTTGCAACAGAGTCAACTGAAAATGACCAGACAAAAATACTGCTAAAGTTCAATATAGCCTTATTTCTACCAGTTTTAAGTCAAACTGTTAAAACTTTTCACAGCAAAACTAATAATACTTAAGCTCCATACTTTGTAAATTGCTGGAATTAGCCACATCTGAAACTAATTTTAAAAGCAGTATTTTTCAAACAAGTTGTTATCATCACCTGGCAAAGAAAATGGCCTCAGTGGACACTGGAATAAACCATGAAATATCCTTTCTTTAAAGAACTTCAGACACCTACATATAATGAGTCAATGACATGGTAACTTGTACTGACAAAGGTTATAAGAAAACATACAGGACAGATTGTTAGTGTCCTAATCTAACCCATCTGGATAAAATTAAAAAGGGAAACTTCAGTTCAATATTGATGACAGTCACTCTGAGTGAAGTGTGACAGTGCTTTTTGTGTTAAATAACTATAGGTTGCAACCACATTGTTACTGTTTTTGTTATAATCTGTTTAAAGCCCAGGGACTGTGTAGAGCCATATATCAAGGCTCTCTATTTCAAAACATGATATAATACTTCACATTAACACTGGCTACTGTAGTCATGTGCAATAAAGTCTGACTAAATCCTACACATATGTGTATATATACACATGCACCATGTGTTCAGGCCGATGACAACAACAGCATCAGCAGCAACATCATTAACAAATTAGGGAATGTATCTATGTGGGGAATGTGGAGGAGATGCTTCGGGCAACAAGAGATAGAGACAGATGGAAGTCCATGATCACCAACGCCATGCGGCAGGGCACCTGATGATGATGATGATGATCTAAAGATGCTGACAAAATTAACAACAGTTCTTACCACACTCAGGCAAAACATGCATTATCAATTCTAAGAAAACGTATTCAAGACTTTATTGAACACATACAGGTTAATGGACTAGCAAGGCAGAAAATGATAGGAGGAAATGACAAAAAGCAAAGGAACAAGACAGAAACAAACAGATAGATCTAGACAGAAAAGAGGAATTTCAAGTATGACATTTCCAGAGATACTAGTTACATTAAAAGAGTCCCCGGTATCTGGTATCCCCTTTTTGTGGGGGGGGGGGGGGGGGGGGGGGGGTTGAAATGTGAAAAACTGAAACCCTGTTGCCTCCATTTATTATGCTTATGCTGTATTGACAACAACAAAGAATTATACAACAACAACAAAAAACAAAAAAACAATTTTCCTGGGGAACGTAAAAGCCCCCTGAAACTGCATCTGGGTATATGAAAATCTTTGTTTTAAAGTTTAATGGAGGTGTAACCCTAATGTTAAACGTTTTACTACTTTAGCTGGAGATTAGAGGTCTAAATGCAGAGAGCTGTAGCTATCAACTGGCACACATTCATACAGAATTAGACGGTAAGAATTCCTCTTACATTTCACAATGAAGAAGAAAGAAAGAATCAATTTCCTGAAAAGTCAAGACAGCCTTCTTTTGTTTTCTCTCCCACATGTTTCACTTGCAATTGTGTATTGTTTTGTTTTGTTGTTGTTGTTGGTTTGTAGATTTTTGAGCACTTTCATCAGTTTTTGTTTTCATGCCCTTTTGGATGCGCGTCATCATGAGCACTTCACAGAAATAACAATCAGAAGTCCAGAGTTCGAATTACATATGATCAGTCTTGTCCCCCTCTTTGTCATAATAATCATAATAATAATAATAATAATAATAATAATTACAATATTTATATAGCGCAAAATCTTGATAAAATCAAATCTAAGCGCTGAAACAGACACACACACACGCACGCACGCACACACACGCATGCACACACACGCACGCACACACACACACACACACGCGCGCGCGCGCACACACACACACAGCTATAAATGGGGAGAAAGAATAAAAGCAATGGAAAATTATAGACAGCATATTATATACAATTATATATTACAATGTGATTCCCCTCCGAGTGGAGACAGGCTGCAGAGGGGATTGAGTGAGGTCAGGATTTTATGCAGAGGAGAAAAGGTGAGTTTTGAGAGGGGACTTGAAGGAGACAAAAGTAGGTTGCTGACGGACTGAGAGAGGAAGTTTGTTCCAGGAGAGCGGACCAGAAACAGAGAAGGATACTGAGTAATGGTCTGGGTTCTGATTTTTCATATGAGACAATGAAATCCCATTAAAAAAAATGCCAGCAAAAATGAGGTTAAAGGCAAAATTTCATAGAAAAATCCACTATATGATAAATAAACACCACAAATAAATTTACACAGCAACTCGAACAACAAAGGAAAAGAAAAGTTATCCGGAGGAATGGGATGGGATGGGAAAGGGCATATAATGATATATACATGGAGGGTTGACCAACACAGGAAACACATTAGATTTGAGTTTCTTGCAATCTACAGACAAGTTCCTTCATCATGTGATCATCACTCACACAAGAAACAAAGCCAAACACTCAACCAACACTCTTTCTAATAAACACCTAAGACAGTGGTTGAAATGTAAATGGCAACTTCAGAGAAAATGGTTAGAATCAAACCTTTTCAAATAAAGCTACTGTTGTCATTTTTATTTAAAGCCCAGCCAGCTGTGTAGAGCCATATCACTCAGGGCTATAACCATTTCGAAACAAAGAAAATTAAGCACACATAGCAATGCATTCGCGCACATAATCTAAGGAGATGCCCCTGACCTTGATCACTCCAACCAATTTATCGCACAGGGGAATTAAAAAGCATACCTGAATACAAATTTAAACATAAGGACACTGAAACATCTATAAAAACAGGCCTAAATTACCTAAAATTGCTTCTGTATATCTTGTTTCCCTAGAGCCAAAAATACACATAATACATGTACCTAATTATCAATCCTAAGAGATAAAGTACGAAAGACTTTATTGAACACATGATACAGGTGAATGGACCAGCAAGACAGAAAATCATAGGAAGAAATGACAGATAGCAAAGGAGGAAGAAAGAAACAAAGACTGACAGAAAATGAAATTTCAAGCACAGAATTTCCAGAAGGTGGGAATACTATTTTAAGTATTTATGCTGAAAGAGCCCCCAGTATCCCCATGGGGGTCACAAAAAAGCTGAATTAATATATAGTTGTATGTACTCATGACTGACCGACTATGCAGCAACATAATATCTGTACAATAAGGGCCAAACCATCATAACATATACTGTATAAAAGATACAGGAAGCTGAAATGTTGCTTACTTAGTCTGCTTTTAAAGCTACTTTCTAAATAAACTACAGGTAAACAGAAGCATGTCACAGATCCCTGAACGTAAGCATGAGTAGTTGATCAAAACTTTCACCATATTCACAAGGCACCTTAACTTAAGTGCAAAGCATGTCATGGCCCATATAAATCTTTCCCCACTTCTGCTACGTCTGTTCCATGTGCCAGCCATACTTTGTGCACTGTACATGCGAGTACAGATATCATGAACCCTGTGTTCGTGAATGACTCACTTTTTCTCTTGCATTCCCATCAAACCTCTTAACAATTCTCCTGTAACCTACTTTACATCTAGGCCTATGCATTTTAAGTTGCAACATATATAGAAAGAAACCAAATGAATGCAGCTTTTCTTGCACTATGCCTGTGAAAAGAACAAGAATAACAGAAGAGTAATTCTACTTTCCAGTACGTGCATTATTACACAATTATGCAATTTTAAACTTTGTATATATAAACACTACATATTAAACATGATCTGAACCACTTTTTTCTACACACTCTTTAAGTGACAGTAAACTTTTCTGAGCCTTATAGTTATACTTTGCAATCCTTGAAATAAGTCAATTTAAATCAAAACAAGCCTTAAACTGACAAAACAGAAAAAGCAGTAATACTGACCAAAAGTACGCCCACACTTCACAATAGCTTCTCTCATTACCAATGGATTTACTAGAAATTTTACCGTGATGTAAACTGAATGCCATTCTTTCTTTTCAAAAAATTGACAAACTCCTTAATGAAAATAAAATCAATGTTATTTAACAACAACAAAATTACTGTCAGATCATACTTCAAAAGATTTCACTTTCAGCAGTCATAACTTCCCTACAGAAGAACACTATATGTCTTTTCTATTCTTTTATATTTTACATGATGTCATCACCTACGAAGCCACAATAATGCATGTAACTGATACAGATGCTTAAGAGAGAATAATCTGATACTGCTTCTTCTATACCTGCTTCAGCCCCTCTTGCATACTTTTTTAAAGTCCACTTGCTGTAAGACACAACTATTTCACACTTAGTAAGTTTATTCTCAACATCTTGGAATTTTCTCCCCAAGGCACTGCTTTCCTTTCAAATAATTACTGATTCCCTCTTTCACTGGGAGAGATCTAAAAATAGCTGGAGGAGTTTCACTCAAAAGTACTAAGCCATGTCCAAAATATGCTGCTGAAGCTAGTAAGCAGAGCCTGGAATTGCTAAGAAAAAAAGAAGAGGAAACTTCTAGGGGGGTCAAGACTAAAATGTGCATTCTGAGGCATTCTGGAGACAAATTTAAAGGCATCTAACACACTGAAAATCAAATGAATATCAGTCAAAAGAGTATTTAATAAACATTGGGCACAAGATCAGGATCCATCATACACAGCAGATCGTTTCAGTGTGTTCATACACAGACATATTCATCAAAACTAGCTAGAAGGCTTATCCAAGTCAGAACGACGATTTTTTTTTAACGCGAAAAATATTTTTTTGCGCGATTTTCGATTTTGATTTCTGCGGAAATCCTCGTTTCCGCGACGAATTCCAGGCTCTGACTAAGAGATCCAGCTGTATTAGTCCACTCTACTCTGTGATTGTTTTTGTTCATATACTTCCTTTTTTGAGTAATTTTAATCAGTTCAGTATGCAGCTGCTCGCCTGTTATCTTCAATTATTTTACACAAAAAAGCATTATAAGAGTTTGCATTCAATCTGACGAATGGCACTCTCTCTGCTTTTGAGTATGCTATTGCTAAATCACAATGTAACAACCATCTTACAACAAATTTCAGATGGGGGCAATAAATCTTTTTGTGACTGTGGATCGCAAGAGTTCGACATAAAATGCTGACCAACATTCTGAACAGAAACTTTTGTTCTGTCCACACTGTTCAGGCAGTATTCTGCTTTTCAAGTCTTTAACATGTGTGCATACATGTCAACCCACAGACACCACAAGATCTTTCACAAGATCTTTAATTAATGTAAATAGACGATAACATTCCAAGCACATTTCAGGCACTAGCTGGTCTGCACACATGTGGGCATGGGACTGGGAGACAGGAAAATCTCCATTCTCACCCACCTGGTGGGGGAGGTATTGTTCAAACCTTTCAACTGCAAGTCTGACATATTAATAATATTATTATCCATCTGTCTAACCTGCTGCCCATCAAATTTGTTTTCAAATCAAAACTTTGCAGCTGACTGATATCTGTTATTTTGGACAAAATGCTGGTCATCTCATCACTGATTTACTGCAATGGGATCATATCAGCTCAAAGTTTAACAGTAACTTGTTGATCAAAGTCTGTTGGAAAATCTGTAAATGGTAGCCTTTACCAATCACAGTGAATCTGTAGAAGACAGCTTGTACCAACCACTTTAATGACAGACTTTATTCTCCGAAAACTAGCATCATCTTACAAAAGAGAGAAAAACGTAAATGTATAACAGTATACTGGTAAATTTTTTCCAATGTAAAGGACATTTGCTTCTATTCATGAGATTAAGGTATGCAAAAGAGAAAGAGAGAGAGAGAGAGAGAGAGAGAATGTGTGAATGTGAATGTGTATGTGTGTGCACGCGCGCTCGTGCGTGTGTGCGCTTGCGCGAGGCACCCAATAATTAAGATGATCTCACAAATCATACACTGAGATTGGCAGTAAGGACAGCAGAGACTTGAGAGAAAAAAGAGAAATTCTGCCTACTGTAAATTGTAATCACCAAGCCTTTTTGTATGCTTTTTTTTTTAAATGTGTAATCAAGTTTTACAAGACATTACTTTTTTTAAGAATTCAAACTGAAAATTAGTTTTAAAAAATACAGACCAAACTTCATTAACAGCACAGTTAAGACATGTATACTAATACTCCCTTTTTGCGCTTCTTTTTCACTTATGACCTTGACCTCGATCAGTAAAAATGAAACTGGATAAATTTCCTAGAACCACTACCTTCACATCTAGTACTTTTAAAAATCCATTCTCAAACAGTATCTTGGTTCAAATAAATATAACTATCTGTACCACCTGGTTGAAAATATTGGACCTTTTGTGTTCATTGATACAGTATACTTTTTTTAAATGAAAGACCACAATTTTTTTTTCCAATATGTAGAATAATACTTAATTCCCATCATTCTGGTGAATATGGGCACCATACACCCGTCAACTTCCTGTGGTTTCTTCTCTTAACCTTTTCTGTGGCTTTTCCCCCTGTGACTTTCTTCCTTAAAAGTACCATCAACAGATTATGCTGTTTTCTACGTAGGCCATGACATGACAATCAGTAGTGCAAAAAACGATATTCATCAACCAAGCCATGGTTATTTATTTTGTTTGACAAAGACATATTATACAATTCATGCATTGCGATACTTCTTTTTCCCAATCAGGAAATTACTCATGATATTAAAATAATAATCCATGAACAAGTGCTCACATCAAGAGCCAACCACTGAGCCTGAAGGAAGTCTCATAAGGACATCAAACCATCACCTCCCTGAAATTCTACAAACTTCAGTAAGGGAAGCCTGGCACAGTTTTCACTTTTTACAGTCTTCTTCACAAAACAATGAGCAATTTTGCTTAATTTTGAAAAATGGCTGGCGCAGAATCACTAAAATGTGAGAGCTCCCTTTGCTGGCAGCCATTCTGCAGTAATAGCATTTGCCGTTAGTTTCCGACTTATCAATTATTATTTTTCACCCCTGTTACTTTTGTATAACAGCTAAATCACGCGCCAAACAAAAGCTAACGAAGCCTGCCATTATGGCATCATGGGCAGACTACTGTCTCCTTTCCTGGCTGTGACTGGCATGTCAGATGGACACTCAGTAAAGTCATTGCTAGCTCAGAAGCAAGCGCAGCCATCTTTTTTTCTTTTTTTTTTTTACTGTATAAAAGAACCACACTATTGCTTTGTCTATCGCGGTACTCCTCTGATCATTGATCACTCCACTGAAAGCAAGTTTGAATTACAGCCTTCTTCTGTGTTGGGCTTCAATCTGTTAACAATAATTATGAGCAAAATCTCACAGGCATGGCTGATTAGAGCCATGGTTCTGTAGTTGTTACAATCTTTGACAAGGCCACTCTTACAAAGCATCATAACTTCTTGGAAGTTTCCAATCTGTCAGCCACTGATGAGTATTCCAGATTTTACAACAAAGGTAGTGCACTGCTTTTAGACCTCCTTTTCCGGGATGTTTTAACATTTCTCCTGGAATATTGTCAAGTCCTGGGGATTTTCTTAACTGTTTGGTGGCTGCTTCAATTTCACTTAAAAGTGATTCTGGTTCTGATTCTGGACAGTTCAGGTCAGGGCAAAGGGTGTCTTGGGGGCTATTGTCGCTAAAATAGGATGCTCCATATTCATTCCATCTGTTAATATTGTGCTCTGGTTCTGTCAATGTGGTACCTTCTTTGCTGTCAATGCACTCATTTCTAGGCTGGAATTTGGTGGATTGAACTTTCTTTATCTGTTGGAACAGATCACTGGATCTTCTGTATTCATTATGCTCATTTATTTTTGCACATTATTCCTCCAGCCAATTTTTCTTATCTCTTATTTTGCTCTTAATTTCTCTTCTGATTTTTTCGCTTTCTTCTTTTGTTCCAGATTTGCCAGCTTGGGTAGGCCTATGCTGTTTGGCTAGATCTGTAACTTCCTCGCTGATGTAGGGCTTAGTTGGTAATTTTTTCCTTCCTGCCTAACTTTTCTACTGCTTCAATGTAGGTCTTCATATCTGCCCAAACTTCTGGATACCGGTCATTTAATGTTCAGTCCTAGAGTGAAGCCTCAAAACGATTGTTGATTTCCATCTCAAAATCAGATGCAATATCTTGATTTTCAATTTCTCTTGATCAAATTTAGGGGATTGCTTGGCCTTGTTTTGTTAATAGGCTTTGAGTCTAATTCTTGCTCCTGGTTTTGTTTTGGAACTTAGAACAGTAGTTCTGTCCTGTCTATCATGTAATCTACCTGATTTCTGATTTTCATTTTCTTATCATTGTCTGTTTTTTCAAGGTTCCAGGTATATCGTCTGCGTTAATGCTGTTTAAAGAAAATATTAGTGATGTCCAATTCACTGGCCCAGCAGAAAGATGCCGACATACCACCTCTTTCACTGCATATTCCCAGCTCATAAGGTCCTATTCCACATTCTCTGTCCTCACTTTCACCCACTTTGGTATTCACACCTCCCATTATAATGCAAACTTCTATTTTAGAAATTGTGTCCCTTGCAGTTTTAAGGTCATTACAAAATTGTTTTCTCTTCATCTGAGCTGGTGGATGTAGGGGCATATGCCTTGATGATGTTTAAGACAATTGGCTTTGTGTTAAGTTTAACAAATATCAAACGGTCATTGTGTCTTAAGTTTTTCAGTGCTGCAGCATGTAGTTTATCCAATATGATGGCAACCTCATACAGCCCCCCCCCCCCCCCAACCAATAAATGACTGTGTTCCTCATTGGTGAACTTTCCCTCACCACTCTACCTGATCTTGCACAATCCTGTGATGTTCATATCTATTTCATCAAGTTCTGATAAGAGTAGATGAAGCTTTCCCAGTTCTAGCATAGTTTGAATATGCCATGTGCCAATGTTGATAAGCCTTTCCTTTTTTGTTTGTTTTTACTTTAGCTGAAGAGTCTCTACAAGCTGCCTTTCACACCCTTTGATCCTTTCTCCCCAGTCACCAATAAGTTCTGTTCTTCCCTGGGGGTCTCAGAAGACAGAGAACTATGTTGTTTTCTTTCTTCCTGGGTTATTTTATGCAATTTCGGGAGAGAAAAAAAACCAACAGGTTGGTTGCCATTGCTTTCCTGAAGCACAGTGCGCATACTGCGCAGGTGTCCTGGCCATTGTTTCCAGCAATGACCATTAGGTGGAACCGCTGTTGTGTTTGACCCTGTCATTACTCGAAGATGAAATCAAGTCTCAGTGATCTACATAATTATCAAAACTAGTCAAAACTGATGAAGGAAGCAATACAAAGCCCTGCCAAAAGTTTGATACCCATAGCAATAGTATCTCTATCTCAGTATCTGTGACTCTGTGTGTGTGCGAGTGTGTGTGTGTGTGTGTGTGTGTGTGTGTGTGTGTGTGGTGTGTGTGTGTGTGTGTGTTGTGTGTGTGTGTGTGTGTGTGTGTGTGTGTGTGTTTGAGTGTCTTGTTTTGAAGATCACAGCTTCAGAAAATACATAATCATATTTCATAAACAGGAAGCCCACAATATTAAATGAAAAATGGGTCATACACAAATCTATCAAAGTACTTTTCAAAAATAATAGTGTACATTATCAATTACACTGAAACTGGTTTGTTTTAGAGCATTTTTATGACACAACTGTTTGTGAGCTTAACACTTGAGCTATGTTTTATACACAAGTTTGTAAATATTTGGGAAAGGCCATCTGCAACTTACTTAGAAGTGGGGTCATGTGTGCATGGTTCATCTTCAGTATTCATATTTAATACTGACTGATCACTGTTACTTTTCTTACTCAAGGTGATGATGTCTGGTTGCACCGAGTAATGCTGCTATCACACACTACTAGGAGCTTGTCCAGTTTCTAAGTGGAATAACTCTTCAAAATTTATCAATTGGATTCCATAAGTGATAAACACTTTTTACTGAATCTGATTTTTATAAATCTGCATTTTACTTTTTTTAACTTACAGAGCTGGAAGCCATAAACACAGGGGAATGACTTTGGAAAGGCTTACATCATTTTCTACTCTCACTGCTGTTGATTGCTCTAAATACATATTTCAGATGATTCTTATATCTTCTTCACTGAGCTTTTATAGTTGGTTGATCAATTCTTCGTGTCTTACCCGAACAGACACCATCATCACCTTGAGTAAGAAAAGTAACAGTGATCAGAGTCTTGGTATTATCAACAAAGCATAAATACAAATCCTTATTCAACTTAACTGACCTCTCTATGATAGTTCTTAGGATGTACATAGCATCAACAGTTCTTTTCTCTTCGACAAATCCACATTGTTTTTCTGTTATTTCTCTTTTGATTCTGTTCCTTGTCATCATCATGATTATTCTTAATAGAATTTTTGTTACATGACTAATCAAGCTGATTCAGTGATTGTATGATGGAGTTCACATTTTATACTACCCTGCTCTCTTTGGAAGTGCAATGAAAATTGATTTTGACATATCTTTAAGGATTTTTCTTACAGTATCATAAATTTCATTTAGGAGCACTGTTATTTTTTCAATATTACATTTATCTAGGGCCTCAATCATTTCTGTAGTAATATTATTGTTTGGTCCTGGGCTTTTCCTGATCTCATCTTTTTCAATGCTGCTCTAACTTCATCTTTTATTATGGGTGGCCCTTCAACGTTGTTTCTTATAATCTATTCTTTGTCAAAAAGGTCTTTAATGTACTCTCCCCATCTATCTAATATTTTGTCTTTTTCCATTATAATCGTACCATCTTTAGATTTTAAGCAAACAGTTGAGGTGCTGTGGCCACTTCTTTAATGTTTCTGTACATAAACTGAGGATCTGTTTTGTCTTGGTCTTCTATTTTTTGCACTTTGTCTCCAGCCAAGCTTCCTTAGTTTCAGTGTTCCTATTCCCAATTTCCGTGGACATCTTTTTGTATTCTCTTTCCCCTTTCCTTTTGCCTTCCTCCGTTCTTGCATCAAGCCTAAAATTTCTTTTGACATCCAGTTCTTCTTTGCTTTTCTTTCAACTCTGGGGATTTCTTCACAAGTTTCTGTTAACACCTGAAGCAAAAATGAAGACTGACAATCAAGACTGAATTTGCTTGAAGCAGACAACAGAGGTGCTGATAATATCCAGTTTTGTCAAAGCCAGTTCGAACATATGAAAGCACGATCCTAAGTCTGAGCATTTGATCTTTATTTTAATATCAGAACAAAAACAAAGAGCCACAAGTGGAAAAAAAACCCAGACAGAAACAGGGCACTAGTACTCAGAATCAAACTGAGAGAGGATGAGTACAAACTCAAAAAATTATTTTAACTGTATGAAGTAATCCTGATTCTGTAAATAGCTATAGCCAGTTGTGAGAAAGGATTCTGTGCACTGAATAGAGCAAAAAAGTGACAGAGAAACAAATTTAACACCTGCATTCTTTCAACATATCACAAATACACCACACAAAGACAATGACAAGGGGTGGGAAGAAATGGGAGGCAGAGGAAAACAGGTAAGACACTGGTGACAACAGAAAAAAAGGGATAATATGCAAAGACAACTAGAACAGAAAATGGTACAGTCTTCAATTGGGATTGGGAACTTTCCCCTTCTTTTATGTCAGTCTTTCTTACTGCTACAGCTACGTTGTTTATGTATGTGTGAGAGAGAGTGAGAGAGAGTGAGAGAGAGAGAGAGAGAGAGAGAGTGTGTGTGTGTGTGTGTGTGTGTGTGTGTGTGTGTGTGTGTGTGTGTGTGTGTGTGTGTGTGTGTGTGTGTGTGTGTGTGTGTGTGTGTGTGTGTGTGCATGTCAAATTTCCATTATTTTACTACAAAAAAATGATGTCTTTTCTACATGCCTATCAACAGACCAGTTTGCTTTTCCAGTTACAAATTTCATCAATATATTAAGGAAATATACAATAAACTGCAAGTTTTTCTTGTAAAAGAGTTTTGTTTGATGGTGTGCGCAAGACATGCGGTTTTGAGCAACTGTAAAAATGAACGTTCAATACTGAAAAATGCATCTTGTATTAGACCGATCAGCGCAGATCTGACAATGGAACCAGAGGAGCAACCAACAATAAAGGCCAAGTACTACTAATGAATAGTAATAGGCAAGTTGCACACACACTCTCTATTTCCAACCCTAACAGAACACTCTAATCTTTAAATATCTTTAAGTGACTAATACGTCAGGTCTCATAATACAATGCTGAAAACTAGGCACTGACATTATTATCCGACGCGAAATTTCCACCGCTTGAAAACTTTAAAAGTTTTGACACTGACGTTAATTTCTTTACAAATAAAAGGGCCTATTCATAGGTGGACATAATTCACGACAGTCCCCTGTTCAGACCAAGCATCACAGTGCTGTCATTGATTAAACAGCCCGTGTCCTAGCAACAGTTTTCTACGCAGTAAATGGCACTACCACCTGCCTGCTGCCGCAGTGCCAGAGCGTGCCTGCAGCCAGCCATCTTCATGCCCCATACTAAAGTTTAAACTTTTAGCATTCAATCGAGCTGCAAGCCTAGAATATTCTCAGCAGACCTGATCTACCAATAATCTGTTATAGACAACCTTAGTATTCTTATGATCTGATAATCCTTCATTCCTATTTTCCAGAAATATGGCACTCCTGGAGCAAAGAAAGATAAAACTACCCAGAAGAGCAGAAAATCAATAAACACATTAGCATAGTAGGTCGCACTGCTGCTACCACTCCTCTGGCATCTCTCAAGGTGGATGCTTCCACAGCCGGTAAACTCCCTGTAACTGTTGCAAGAAAGTGTGAAAGCCATGAAAGACTTACCTGGTGGTTACTGAGATTCTTGATTTGAACTTGCATTTCCTGAAGCTTGTCCCTTAGAACAGCGTTCTGTGAAAAGAAAACAAGGCCCGTTCAAGTCTAATAAATCTGACTTAGTTCAGGAAAATGGCCGCACGAAAAGTTTCCACAACAAAAATCGATAATTTCCGAGCGAGCGTCGCGCTGGGAGGGTGTTGCTACACAACTCACAAGACATGTTGACGAGAACGAAAAAGTATGAGAAACGGTTGGAAATAATCTTCTTACCTTCGGGTCTTTTTGGTAGTTTCCAAACACCATCTGCAAAAAAGTATTAAAGAAACATTAAATGGCACCACAGAATACGTTGATCGTCAACTACTGATAAAATAATGACAAAAACAATCGACCATTGGGTTAGATCTACTCCGTCTCCGGCACCGAGGTCTCGACCGAGACCTGTCGGCGCCGCGCGAAGCGAATGTTGGCGTCAATATCATTAAAAACAACCACCTCAAAAAAACAAAAATCATCGAGATACACTACAATAATATGAAATGTTAACTTGACGATATATGCCGAGTTATTTAGAAAACATAAACCAGCAGTTCATTAACTTTGGCACAGTTAAAGTTCAGGAATGGACAAGAAATCAATAACGGGGTAGAGCACAGACCGATAAACTTTCTCATTGCTCACCTGATGGTTTGCTATCGCCTCTCTAAGTTGAGTCTGGATTGAAGCCAGCTGTGGTGACAGCTGAAACAGCTGGACTGGCATAATTTCTGATTGCATTGAACAGATTTAAGATTTTCTTTCCTATTTTCCTTACGTGTAGTACAGAAGTTTAGTCGACAGGCCTCCTGCCCATGATGCACAATGTTCTACAAAAAAAGCATTTGTTCATATATCCATCCGCACTGATTTATTTATCAAATATTTTCAAAACTGTCTAACACATCCACAAATCAAACCAAGTCACGTTTCAGTTCTGTAACTTAACACTGTGTAGACTGTTCAAGTAATCTTCAAAAGATACAATTACAAAAACTTAGTACTATTTCTTAACACAGCAGCATAACGGCAGTGAAGATTTATTTTGGACACTTCCGACTGCCCGGATGAACTTCAAACAAAGTTTTGTATGAAAGGAACTCTTTTCTTACGCAGATGTTTTTGTTGTATAGTTAAAACAATACTGCACCCATTTTCATCTGCAAAGTATCATCCATTGATAAATCAATAATCATACTTCAATCCACTCCCCTTTTTTTGTGAGTGTGAGAAACAAGATGCTTAAAATGCACGTGTGCTGGAGGGCTAAGTCTGGCGCATTGACACGAAGTCATGTGACCATCAATGGCGCACTCCATGTGTTGACAACGAAAGACGGTCACCGGTAAATTTATCATAGCACTTGTCAGGTATGGACTATAAAGTTAATTGGAGTCAATGTATGCGTTATTGAATCACTCGGAAAGATAAAGTACAGAGCTGTCTTTTGCTACTCTTCCCCATTGAAACTGTTGGATGTATATCACTGTCGCGCTCTACACACCCGACCCGCAGACCGCCGAAGGCGGAGGCCTGCAAGCAATCTAGGCTGCTGCTCATTTTTTTTTAATCATTTGTATTTATTTCTTTTTGCATATCATATATATTTAATTTTTAACCCCTTCAGTGCCAAATAAATTGTTAGTGTTAAGCCTTCATCTGCTGTTTGCCAAGTGAGTATTGTGTGGGAAGGGCACTCAAAACATTCTTTTTTTTTAGATTCTACCATCATATGATCATAGCATGCAAACTGTTACATGAAGTGATGAACTTACATTGGTTCATTCTTATTAATCATTATCATAGTAACATACCTATTCTTAACCTTTTCTTCTGAAAGTGAAAGATCATAAAATGGAGACTACCATTGAATACAGTATAACTTGACAGTTTGGTTTGTCAAGAATGGCCCATAAAATTGCTGTACATTATTGATAGCCTAAATAATAAAAGAAATCAGTGTAGGCCTATCTCAAGAAAACATTTCAAAACAAGGGAAATAATGTCTCCTTACCCAGTGTGCATGTAATAGAGAATAGTCACCAACACGCGCACACCGCACACGGTGACATGCACCCACACATTCTCACTGTCACACCAACCACTTTTCCATTTCCCCCAAGTTACCACTAGTATCAGATACAGTGACACAATACAGTATATTAAGCACAGTTTCATTGAACTCTTGTGTTTGTGCTGGACATGAACTATATTCATGTGTTTGTGCTAGCTCATTGACAAAAGCTGAAAATAATGTGTCCACTCTTCATAACACCTCTTTTCTATGGCCAACCCAGTGGGCTTATGCCTGGTTCAAAATCTGGAGCAATCATAATAATATGTAGAATTTGTGGAAAGTCTGTTGTGATGAAATAAGTCTTTAACAATATGCTGCCTTTCTCACAGCACTGGGCTGTGGCTTGCTTTGCGTTGTGGGCCATTTTAAAATTTCAGAAGGGGTACAAAATGTTTGCAAATACTGTAGTACCATGACCATAGCAAAGTGGATGGGCTCATGTGTAATTCATGTAGATTGATGAAGCATTCTGATTTGTGTAAATGTGGATTTCCCCAGCTTAAGAATGGAATCGAGGAAATTCCTGTTGTGACATGAACCACCAGTGTATCCTTGGCAACAGAGGTAACACATTATGAAGACATATCAATACATCCTTGGCACTCATCATCATTATGTACTTTGCTGCATGGCATAGGCTATCATGGCCCTTCATATGAATCTGTCTTTTGTTGCTGCAAGCTTATCTCCTACAGTTTCTGTCCTCATCAATTTGCAAAACTGTCCAGTATGTCTCCCTAGGTCTGCTTGGTGCTTTTATACCCTCTGAGCTAGCTTTCCTGTTCTGACTAGGTGCTCAGATTTCTCTTGCCTCATGAAATGTCCTATATACTTTGCTTGTCTTTTCCTAATCTTCATTAATGTTCTTTTTGTGTTTGCCTCTTTCAAGACTTTGTCTCATTTTGTTTTCTTTGAGTGGAAAATACACTTCCAGTTCCAGTGACAAAAAACAATTTTGTATGGAGGCCATGATTGCCAGTGCCATGCAGCAAAGCATATGATGAGTATGAAATGAGAAACAGGCTGTAGTGTAATACACTCATCATTATCATGTGCCCTGCCACATGGTGTTGGTGATTATATGTTTTTCCATACGAATCTGTACCTTGTCGCTGCAAGTACATCTTCCACCCTCTCTGTCCTCAGCCACCCTGCAAGTCTGCCCAGTATTTTCTTCCTGGGTCAACCTGGTGCTCTTTTTCCCTCCAGCTTTCCTGTTATGACCAGATGCTCTAATTCCCCTTTCCTCATAAAGTGTCCTATAAATGTTGCTTGTCTTTTCCTAATCTTTACTGATGATCTTGTGTCGGTATCCTTCAAGACTGTCTCGTTTGTTTTCTTTGCTGTCCATGCAACTCTCAACATTCTTATCAGAAACCACATTTCAGTTGCCTCAGTTTTTGTTCTGACTTAGCGTGTTGAATGCCCACGCCTCACAACCGTACAAAAGTATCATTTCTATATAACAGTTATCATTCATTCAAGAACTCTCTTCCTGATGTTAAGTGATACAATGATAGGCATTTGTTGGCAAGAATGCTTTTCATCTTCTTGAATGCCGTTTTGGCTTGGCTGATTCTGCTGGCTATTTCTAATTTGCATCTGCCATCTGGTGAGATGACCATTCCCAGATATTTCAACTTATCAACCTGTCTCAAAGTTGTGCCATTTGCTGTTATTTTGCATGAGGGCATTTCTTGTTTGTTTTTTTACTGATTACCATGACTTCAGTCTTCTTGCCATTTAGCGCCAACCCTTTATTTTTGCTTTTTGTTTCTTTTATATTCACGAGGTTTTTTAGGTCCGTATCATTTTCTGCATTTAGCACGGTGTCATCTGCGTAACGAATGTTTATCATTTCTCCTCCAACGGTTAATCCAGAGCATTCTTCTAGGTTTCTCATGATGGTTTTGCTTCAGTTTTAGTTTCTCAAGATGACGTCTCCGCCTCGGAAATTCCATATGCACTAAAGTCACAGGTGCCACGTGAATGGTGACCATGGCACGTGCCTTATTAAGCCTGCACATAAAACCATGAGCTGGCCAGGTCCTGAGGCCCTACCCAGACTATGTTTTATGTAGTCTATATTTTATACTGGTATTTTATCAGCCTACCACTGGAATAATCTTGGTTACATGTAAATGACAAGTGTATGTGTGTATCTTACCTTCAAAAAAGGAACACATATATAAAGTAAATAAATAAATAATTAAACTAAAGGTCTGAATCATAACACAACTAGTTATTCTGTGTAAACTTGTCTCACAAAATGGTTTCACTATAATTATAAATGTATAATTATAAAGTGAAAACAAATCTGGTGACAGAACACATCCTTGTCTGACTCCTCTTTTGATATTTTTGAAAGAGCTTAGATGGTTTTCTATTCTCATTGCTGCTGTTTGTTCCCAATAAATGTTTCTGATTATTCGTAGATCTTTTCCATCAGTATTGAGTCTTTCTAGTTGGTTGATCATATCTTCATGTCTTAACCGATCGAAAGCCTTGGTAATGGTATAATCAACAAAGCTTGAATATACATTATCCTTATTCAACTCGATTGACCTCACTATGATACTTGATAGTTCTTAGGATGTATATGGCATTAATAGTTTCTTTCCCTTCCACAGATCCGTTCTGTTCTTCTGCTTTTCTCTGTTTGATTCTGTTCCTTGCCCTCATCAAGATTATTCTTAATAGGGTTTTTGTTACGTGACTGGTCAAGCCGATTGTATGATGGAGTTCGCATTCTATCGCCCCAGTTTTCTTTGGAAGTGCAGTGAAAATTGATTTCAATATATCTTTGGGGATTTTTCGGGGTCTTGAATTTCATTTATTTTTTCAATACTGAATTTCTCCAGGGTTTCAATCATCTCTATAGTAATATTGTCTGGTCCTGGGGCTGGTCCTGGTTTCATCTTTTTGAGTGCTGCTCTAACTTCATCATTCATGATGGGTGGTCCTTCAGCGTTCTTTCTAATAAATAATGTGTTCTTCTTTTCTGTCACCATCAAAAAGCTCTTTAACCCTTTGACTCCTGCACACTGTCTACCAGCCTCCTGCACCATCAGCCATGCTAGCAAAACAAAAACTTAACCCTCCAACTCCCTCATCCTATCCACCAGCTTCCTACAGGAAGCTGGTGGATAGGGTGAGGGAGTCAGAGGATTAAGTTTTTGCAGTTGGTATATAGGGTGTGGGAGGCAAAGGGTTAATGTACTCTCCCCATCTAATATTTCGTCTTTTTCCATGATAAGTAATAAGTATACCATCTTTCGATTGTAAGCAACCAGTTGATGTGCATGTCTTTTTGCTGTGGGCAATTTCTTCAGTTCTTCTGCACATGTACCCTGAGGATTTGTTTTGTGTCGGTCTTCTATTTCTTTGCACTTTGTTTTCAGCCAAGTTTCCTTAGCTTCATAGCACCTATTCCGATTTCTTTTTTGTCTTTCTGTATCTTTCCTCTTTTCCCTTTGCCTTCCTCTGTTCTACCATCAAGCCTATAACTTCTTTTGTCATCCAGTCCTTTTTTGCTTTTCTATCTACTCTAGGGATTTCTTCACAAGCTTCATTTATCGAGTTTCTCAACTTTGTCCATTGTTCCTTACTGTCACCAACATCTTCGGGAGCACTGAATTTGTTTTGAACACATACATTAAATTTTTTACATGTTGCTTCATCTGTATTAAATTTTTTTTACGTGTTGCTTCATCTGTATTTAATCTAAAGAGTCCAAGATTTAGTTTGATGTTACTTTTGGTGTGCTTTCTTTTCCTTAGTTTCAGCCTTAACCTTCCAATTACAGGATTGTGGTCACCGTTGCAGTCTGTGGCTGGTAGTGTTTTTGCTGTCAGCAAAGAGAATTTGTAAATCTTTTATTGATCAGGATGTAGTCAATTTGATTTTTGGCATTATCTCCTGGACTCATCCATGCCCATTTTCATCTGTTAGGCTGCTCAAACCAGGTGTGAACTGCGAACTCATTCGTCTGTGCCCATTCCACAAGTTTCTATCCCCTTTCATTTAGTTTACCAAGGCCTTGAGGTCCAACTACATCCTCCACCCTCTGCTGTCCCACTTAAGCATTAAAATCTCCCTTTATCATTGTAACTTCCTGTGATTTACATTGAGCCTTGGCCATCTCTAATACTTCATAGAAGTTGTCAGTTTCGTCCAGAGTATTTGCGGATGTGGGTGCATACACCTGGATGATGTTGACATCCAATGGCTTGCCATCCAATTTAACCAGCAAAACTCGTCTGACACAACCCAGTATCCCTTAACTGATTTTGACTTGTCCCTTTCTATTGTAATGCCTACTCCTCTTTCATGTGCGTTTCCACCAGAATATATTATTGTAATTTGTATGGTCGCATGATGTTATCATGCCTGCCCCCTTCCATCTCATTTCCCTCAGTCCTAAAATATTGATGTTAAGCCTAAATATTGTATCTCAATCTTGACATTTTCTAATTTTCCCTTTTGCAGTCCTCACATTCCATGTTGCTTTTTTTTAATTTTTTTTTTTTATCATCACAGTAGTGTTGATGCTCTGGCGTCATCTGCGCAGCATGACTGTCCCAACTAGACAAAGGTGCTCCATAGGAGCCCCTATTTACCTCGTTGTCCTCATTTTTCTTGCTTTGGCTGGGCATGATTTTTCTTGAGAAAATATGATGGTGGTTTACTGTTGCCTTCCATCCGTTTGTGTACAGACTCTCCCCCAGCCTTTCTCGTTCCCATGACAACCTACAAGGCAGTAGGGGTGATTTTTCTTTCAGGGTTTACTCCCTAGCCTTATTCTGTCCCCAGATAACCATAAGGCAGTGGTTTTATTTACCCATAGTTGGGGGTCTGGTTCATGGGCACCAGGGCATGTCCACACGCCTGTGGGCTTGCATGCCTGGGGGCCAGACTTCCTCCAAGTCCCTTGAGTTTTAGCCTGAGTGTGAGGTGCTCAGTTACCACATGTCGCCACAAGGAGGCACAATGTAGGGTTTGCTGATGGAGAGGCTATGTACTGTCAGAAAGAGACGCATTCTGCTCTCTTTTTCGCATAGCTGCAAGCGGTAGTGCTAGCCAGCAGAGCTGGCTGAAAGCAAAAGGTGACAAGCACGCAGTCACTAGCCAACACACTAGATGCATCACATCAGCCATTTGACAGGCGTGAAATCCATAACATTTTCTAAAGGAACTTTGTTAATTAAGATGTCATGATTGTTTTCAGTGTCTTTGTCTTTGATATGTATGACTTGTTTTCATGGCGTTCAAGTTTAGGCCAGCCTTTTAGCCTGCTGCATCTACCCTGTATAGAATTGTTTTTATGCTGATAATGTTCTCTGCTAAAACGCAGTATCATCAGCATAGCACAGGCTTGTAAGATGTTTCCTCCCACCTTCATGCCCATGTCTTCTAATAGTTCTATGTCAGCATCTCTCGTGAAGTACTCCAGCTACAGACCTTGTATTGTAAAATACAGTATGTGATTTAATATGGCTCTATTTCTGTGACAGTGATAGGCATGGGCATTTAGATATCATTTTATGCTTGTGCATGCAAATGCACACACACAATCATACACATATAGTACACAACACACCAAAAGGGTCTGTGGGAGACTGGAATGTGAGCAACATATCTAGACAGGATACAGTTTTGTGTGTGTGTCGTTGCATCAGGCAAAGCACACAATTACACTTTGGATAGCGTGTGTGTGTGGTGTGTGTGTGTGTGTGTGTGTGTGTGTGTGTGTAATTACATTATAGAGAGAGAAGTGATTGAAGATGAGAGGAGAGTCTTCCAGTTGTAAAAGATTTTCAAACTTTAATAATAAATACATAAATACAGTCAAAAGATAAAGTAGAACTAGATCTGCCCACACATGAGAAATGTGCCTAGATCTATCTGTTGTAAGACGGAATCAGAGAGCTGCACTTTGTTGAAGTGAGATCAATTTCCATCTCATCAACTGATCAAGGATAACAATCCCCCGAGGGGATGCCGGGGGTCTTTCAGTATAAATAGTATCTGCACCTTCTGGAAATTTTGTGCTAGAAATTTCCTCTTTTCTGTCACTCTTTGTTTCTGCCTTATTTCTTTGCTTTCTGTCATTTCTTCCTATCATTTTCTGCCTTGCTGGTCCATTCACCTGTATGTGTTCAATAAAGTCTTGCGTACTTTCTCTTAGGAGTGATAATTGGGTACATTTATTAAGTGCATTTTTGGCTCTAGAGAAATGAGATATGCGAAAGTGATGTTAGGTAATTCAGGCTTATTTTTATGTTTTAAAATTAATGTCCTTAGTTATGTTTAAGTTTGTGTTCAGGTATGCATTTTAAATCCTCTGTGTGATAAATTGGACAGAGTGGTCAACGCCAAGCGCGTCTCTAGGTTATGAGCACAAATGCATTGATATGTTGACTTAATTGCTTTTTTGTTTTTTTGTTTTTTTGTTTTTGTTTTTGTTTTTTCCTCCTTTTGAGATATTGTGTATGTTTTGAAACGGTTATAGCCCTGATATGGTTCTATGCAGTCGGCTGTACTTTAAAACAAAAATAATAATCAAGGATAATAACAACAACAAAGATGCTGTTGTTTAAAAACTTTCATAGGTTTGAAATCTTATACCACTTGAACTTGTACAGTGAATCTTCAAATATCACCATCCTACGATTGGTCATCTCACTTTGAAATGAAGATCAAAGACAGTGGCCATGTTTGTGTGTTTCTTATTAATTAGTTGACATATTGCTGGTTTCAGTCTTCAGAAACGGAGATCCAGAGTGGATAATTTTTTTTTTTCAGAGCATGAAATGAATTCTTTAAAAACTTGAAACAGTTTTTGATTATCATATATGTATGTATAGAACAAAACTTGCTTGGGATCATAATGCCGAAATTTTCCTATTGATGTATAGGTATCACTTGTTAAAAGTTCAGCTTCTGTTGAAAGCAGAAGATGCTCAAAATCACACTTTTGTTTAAGTTACGGTGATATTCTGTTTACTACTGGGGCCACACTGTTGTCAACAATAGACACATTGAAATTTCAAGAAAGTTTAGGTGTAACTTTAAGCAATGAAAACGGATTTTCTTCTTGAACGAATACAAAAAGTTGATTCTTTTCATTTCTGACAACTTTTTTTTTTACTGACAATGTCATCACGAAGATACATTTGATTTTCTTTATCAGTCGCCAAAACCTTGTAGTTGTAGAAGGTTTACATGAAGTTGAACTTGATATGCTTAAGGGCAGTGTAGACTGTCACAACAGAGGAGACAGAGTTTAAATATTGTCAAATTCCTTTCAAAGTGCTGTTCACACATAATCCTTGAAAAGTGATTCTAGGGTGATTTTAGTTTTTTCTGTTACTTTGATTTTGGCACCTTACCTTTTAAAACTTACTGTTTCACAACTTCTGAACATCCATACCTTTGTCCATATTTCTTTTCATGATCCACCCATAAGGTGTTGGGAAAATTGTGTCCACACTTTTTCATCACAAATACACTTAGATGCGTATGCACAATGCATACACACACACACACTTGCACGCACGTGCACACACATACACACACACACACACACACACACACTGACACACACTGTCTTCAGTCTGTGTAAAATCTTTTTTTTTTTTTTTAAGGAAGATTTTAATTGAAAAGATAATGGATTAACACAATTGATGTCAACACACAATTGCAACATATTTTATCTAATTTACACAACCGCATAGGCCAGGAAAAACAAATGATAATGATTAGATTATATAATATTATCTAGTTAGTGAATCTTGTTCTTCTCCTTCTTCTCCCTTAACTCTTAAGTGTTCCCCCATGAGGATGCTGGGAGTTCTTTCAGTATAAATACTAAATAGAACCACCACCTTTACATTATGTGCTAGAAATTTCCTCTTTTCTGTTATTCTCTTTATTTCTGCCATGCTCCTTGCTTTCTGAAATGAAAACAAACAACAAACCCTCCATACCACAAGATGCTTATCACTGTATGCCCTGTGAAAGAGAAATATTGTTTCTTGTAGTCAATGTACTGTGCTTAATTAACCCTTTTGACTCCCACAACCTATCCACCAACTGCAAGAACTTAACCCTTTGACTCCGTCTCCCTATCCACCAGTTTCCTGCTGAAAGTTGATGGATAGGGTGAGGGAGACAGGTTAAGTTTTTGCTTTGACAGCATGGTTGACAATGCAAGATACTGGTGGACAGGGTGCAAGAGTCAAAGGGTTAACTTGACTATAAATTGATTCACACTTGCACAGAGAACTTGGTTTTATCCATTGTATTACCAGGTGCACATTTATAGGCCATTTTATGAGGAAGGGGCATTTGGAGCACCTGGTCACAATGGGAAAGCTGGAGGGAAAGAGAGCACCAGGTAGACCCAGGGAGAAAATGCTGACGGACTTACGGAGTGGCTGAAGACGAGGAGGGTGGAGGAGATGCTTGGGGCAACAAGAGATAGATACAGATGGAAGTCCATGATCGCCAGCGCCATGCGGCAGGGCACCTGATGATGATGATTAGCTGGTGTTTCTGAATATTTATTATTTACTTTTTTTTTTTTTTTTTTTGGTGGGGGGTGGATGGGGTCAAGGGGAGGGCTGTGTTTGAGCATAGTTACACCTCAAATGGTCAGTCCCTTCGTCTGGAAGAAAGATGTCATTTTTAGAGCTGGTCGTCCAGGACGTATTGTTATTTCTGAATAGGGAGAAAAAGCTGTAGAACATGTTCTGGAGACTGGCACTGACATTCGCCTGTGACAGAAAACCCTTCTGGGTACATGGTGGAATAGACAGCAGTGTCCCATCCTTATGCAGAGGATGTGGTTTGTTGGTGCCAGACAAGGAAATGGATGGGATCATTCCTGTTGTGTTCAGTGTGGAAATTCCTTTTCGTCATGGTCTTCACCTCTCTGAAAGAGATGAAGTGTTGTTGCTGTTGCTGTTGCTGTCTGCTTCCAGCCTTCACCAAAAAGTCTGCCTGACCATTTCCCAAGATGCCACAGTGCACAGGAAACTACTGCACCATTACTTGCACATTGGATGCCAGCTTTGTTAGTTCTTTTGAGACAGAACTAGCCCAACTGTCAATCAGTGACTGTAAGGTCCATGTTATTACTATGTTAATATTGTTAGTGCTGTAGAAGCGAGCCTTGACATGTGGCCACGCCATTTCATGTGCTGTAGGAGGACCTTGACATGTGGCCACGCCATTTCATGTGCTGTAGGAGGGAGCCTTGACATGTGGCCACGCCATTTCATGTGCTGTAGGAGGAAGCCTTGACATTGGCCTACCATTTCATGTGCTGTAGGAGGGAGCCTTGACATGTTGCCAACTTTTCATGTGCTGTAGGAGGAAGCCTTGACATGTGGCCACGCCATTTCATGCACTGTAGAGGAGCCTTGACATGTGGCCAGCATTTCATGCACTGTAGGAAGGGAGCCTTGACATGTTGCCACGCCATTTCATGTGCTGCACGAGGGAGCCTTGACATGTTGCCACGCATTTCATGGCTGCAGGAGGGAGCCTTGACATCTGGCCTAGCCATTTCATGCACTGCACAAGGGAGCCTTGACATCTAGCCTAGTGTTTCATGCGCTGTAGGAAGGAGCCTTGACATCTGCCTAGCTTTCATGCACTGCAAAGGAGCCTTGACATCTGCCTAGCATTTCATGCGCTGTAGGAAGGAGCCTTGACATCTGGCCTAGCCATTTCATGCACTTGCAAAGGAGCCTTGACATCTAGCCTAGCATTTCATGCACTGTCAGAGGGAGCCTTGGCATGTGGCACAGCCATTTCATGTGCTATTTTCAGAATCAGTCGTTGGAAGGACCTTGACATCTGGTCAAGCCATTTCATGTGCTATTTTCAGAATCAGTCGTTGGAAGGAGCCTTGACATCTGGCCAAACCATTTCATATGCTATTTTCAGAATCAGTCGTTGGAAGGAGCCTTGACATCTGGTCAAGCCATTTCATGTGCTATTTTCAGAATCAGTCGTTGGAAGGAGCCTTGACATCTGGCCAAACCATTTCATGTGCTATTTTCAGAATCAGTTGTAGAGGAGCCTTGACATCTGGCAAACCATTTCATATGCTATTTTCAGAATCAGTCGTTGGAAGGAGCCTTGACATCTGGCCAAACCATTCATGTGCTATTTTCAGAATCAGTTGTAGGAGGGAGCCTTGACATCTGGCCAAACCATTTCATGTGCTATTTTCAGAATCAGTTGTAGGAGGGAGCCTTGACATCTGGCCAAACCATTTCATGGGCAGTTTGAATATCTCATTGGAAACAAGAGATTCACTTTTGGATTTGTACTGTTTGATGTGTTTTTTAAGCCCCAGGTAATTTTTTTGTTAGTTGCATATTGTGTTGCTATTACTGTCAGCTAAACTTGTTTCTATATTGTAAAGCTTTTATGTATGTTTCAGAATGTCTAAGAGAAAACCAGCAAGTGAGCTAAACGACCAAAACTGGGATGTGGAGGAAGAACCAGAAGAGGTTAGTATTTGTAATTTGTTCTGATGCAAAATAGTTTTCTAAACCTGTGTTAAAAAAAAAAAAAAAACAAGGGGGGGGGGGGGGGAGGGGACACCAACAGAGCATAGAGAAATATACATCATGCTGAGAATTTTCTGTGTAATTTATTCAGATTGTCATAGATGGGCATTTAGCCTGTGCATATGTGGCTAGACACAAAACCTTGATATTTCGGCATCTTGCATCTGTTATGATGGGCATTTCAGTATGGCTTCTTTTGTTTTTTGGGGGGACGTATAGCTTATACACTTGTGTAATGAGTAGTCATGGCTTATAAGTCAGACGTCTTTTTGTAATTTGAAATGCTAACATAACCAGTCACTTTGATTTTGAATGGGGGGAAATTTCATTATAAATATCCTATTTTGAACTGTCGCTGTTCATTCATCTCCACTATGTAGTTTTCTTATCTGGTCATTGTATCTTGTATGTGTTCTTGGAAGAGGGATACAATTTGCTGTAAATGTACATGATTCTAAAATCTTGTCATTGTTGGTGGGTTTTTGTTGTTGTTGTTGATTGTTTGTTTGTTCGTTTTTCTTCCACATTTGACTGACTTGTGCTTTCACGTGTTTTGCTTTAGGCAGGAACATTCCGCTTGGCTGGCCAGGATGTTCTAAAGAATCGACAAATCCGCAAAGCCAAAAGAACAATGCAGCCAGGAAGCAGTAATTCTGTAAGTCTGTGAAGTCTTAAAGAAAGAAAGAAAGAAGAAAATGTTTCAAAAGTTTATCACGAAAAGCAAGGATTATTTTCTGGGCTTTAAACAAGGGATCTTTGCAGGACATGTTCTGGGAACTTTTTTTTAGTTTGTTTCGTTTTAATTCTTTGGTTTTTTTAAAAATTTTTTTATGTATAATTGGTTAAGCACTGTCATTTGATCTGAGAAGCTGTTGTGCGCATGTGTGCTGTTGTGCGCATTTGTGTTTGAAAACAAGGCTGTGGATGTGTTCTGATACCCCCAGTGTTTCAGGAACTTCCTGATGTCAGAACTTCATAGCTGTCATTTGACTTAACAGTTGTGCTTGCTTTCTTTTTCTTGTACCTCTTCGTAAGTGTTTTTTGTCATCTAGCCCCACCTTCTCTTCAAGTCTCTCAGGGCCCTCTCCCTGTCAGTTATTTCTTCCTTATGTGTGTATCACTTCTCCACCCTTCCTGTCTGTTCATTGGCTTTTTGTTTCTATGTAAAGAAAATTCATGCTGAGAGTTTTCTTGTTTCAGCCATATAGGCGTTACTTAATTTTATGACCATTGTTTTGTGAAATTATAATAGGCACAATCTTATTATAATTTACACATATATCACGCCTAAACGAATATTATCCATCAAGGAATTTCACTTACTTTTTGTTAGGCCTGATCGGTTCAGCGAACCCTCGTCAGACTGGTGGGCAGAGGCTTGTTGTAGAACTATTCAGCTGTGAGAACACTTCTCACTATCCGTGTGTGACCCCATTCTGATAGTGAGAAGTGTTCTCACAGCTGAATAGTTCTACAACAAGCCTCTGCCCACCAGTCTGACGAGGGTTCGCTGAACCGATCAGGCCTAACAAAAAGTAAGTGAAATTCCTTGATGGATAATATTCGTTTAGGCGTGATATATGTGTAAATTATAATAAGATTGTGCCTATTATAATTTCACAAAACAATGGTCATAAAAGTAAAGAAAATTGTGTTTAGGTTTTAAGAAAATTTCATTGAATCTTTAAAAATTTTATTTTGGCAAATGAGGTGGAATTGTTGAACATTGGTGAGACTTACACTAGATATCAAGCCATCATAAGTGTGAGTCAGGCTGTAGTGTTTTCACTGATTTTCTTTGTGATGTGTTTTTTCCCCTTGACTAGACCTTTGGTGAGCTTGCAGATGTTAGGACTGAGGATAACTTTACAACCCTGATACCGACGGCCCCTAGCAGTCAGTAGGACTGTAAACAACATGAAACGAAAACTCATTCTTTTTTTCTGGCAAGACGCTAAGTTTCTTTTGTAGTTGTTGATTTTCTTTGTTGCCCACAAACCCGCCCTTTACCCAACTTAATAAATGTCTCAGTGCAAGGATGTCCATAGGAGTTAGCAGTGTCAAGCTGCTGAGAGGCCACCCGCTAGAGGAGACTTCATTCTACTGTTGGGTCACTTCATTAGAGTTCAGCAGTGTACTTAGGGCACTGCCTAGTAAGCGCTTACTAACGAGAATATTCACATAGTTTTGGAGTCAGACTGAATGGGCGACCCTCTGGTAAAAAGATAGCAGTGTCCCACCAACAACAGCACCTGTGAACCACTGGGCACCCCAACAACATACAACATTTCAGTGTCACTGCCATATTCATACCTCCATCAAATACCACAACCACCATGGTGAGGTCATACATTTCAGTGTCACCACCATATTCATACCTCCATCAAATACCACAACCACCATGGTGAGGTCATACATTTCACATTTTCAGTGTCACCACCATATACCTCCATCAAATACCACAACCACCATGGTGAGGTCATACATTTTAGTGTCACCACCATATACCTCCATCAAATACCACAATCACTATGGTGAGGTCATACATTTCAGTGTCACCACCATATTCATACCTCCATCAAATACCACAACCACCATGGTGAGGTCATATATCACATTTCAGTGTCACCACCATATTCATACCTCCATCAAATACCACAACCACCATGGTGAGGTCATACATCACATTTCAGTGTCACCACCATATTCATCCAGCATCGGCTGCGCTGGTTGGGACACGTTCGCCGCATGGAAGATGGTCGCATCCCAAAAGACATCCTTTATGGTGAGCTTGCCATAGGGCAGAGAAACATTGGCCGCCCACAGCTGAGATACAAAGACGTTTGCAAGCGTGACATGAAAGCGCTTGAGATCAACACTGAGTCCTGGGAGGACCTCGCAGACGACCGCAACAGCTGGAGAACTACTCTCAAGAAACAGCTGCGGATTGGTGAGGACAAACTGTCAGCTGCTGCAGCAGAAAAGCGAGTTCGCAGAAAAGGGATGACAGCCAACAGACCAGCATCAGCATACACATGCGACCGCTGCGACAGAGACTGCCTCTCTCGCATTGGTCTGTACAGTCACAGGCGACGCTGCTTGGACCAAGCAGACAGCCCATCTAGACATTAGAACGGATGTACTTTGTCCATGGTCAGTCATGACCGAAGGAGGCCTACTACTACTACCATATTCATCATACCTCTATCAAATACCACGACCACTATGGTGAGGTCATATATCACATTTCAGTGTCACCACCATATTTATACCTCCATCAAATACTACAACTACCATGGTGAGGTCATATATCACATTTCAGTGTCACCACCATATTTATACCTCCATCAAATACTACAACTACCATGGTGAGGTCATATATCACATTTCAGTGTCACCACCATATTCATACCTCCATCAAATACCACAACCACCATGGTGAGGTCATATATCACATTTCATTGTCACCACCATATTCATACCTCCATCAAATACTACAACTACCATGGTGAGGTCATACATCACATTTCAGTGTCACCACCATATTCATACCTCTATCAAATACCACAACCACCATGGTGAGGTCATACATCACATTTCAGTGTCACCACCATATTTATACCTCCATCAAATACCACAACCACCATGGTGAGGTCATACATCACATTTCAGTGTCACCACCATATTCATACCTCCATCAAATACTACAACTACCATGGTGAGGTCATATATCACATTTCAGTGTCACCACCGTATTCATACCTCCATCAAATACCACAACCACCATGGTGAGGTCATATATCACATTTCATTGTCACCACCATATTTATACCTCCATCAAATACCCAACAACCACCATGGTGAGGTCATACATCACATTTCAGTGTCACCACCATATTCATACCTCCATCAAATACTACAACTACCATGGTGAGGTCATATATCACATTTCAGTGTCACCACCGTATTCATACCTCCATCAAATACCACAACCACCATGGTGAGGTCATATATCACACTTCAGTGTCACCACCATATTCATACCTCCATCAAATACTACAACTACCATGGTGAGGTCATATATCATTTCAGTGTCACCACCGTATTCATACCTCCATCAAATACCACAACCACCATGGTGAGGTCATACATCACATTTCAGTGTCACCACCATATTCATACCTCCATCAAATACTACAACTACCATGGTGAGGTCATATATCACATTTCATTGTCACCACCATATTCATACCTCCATCAAATACCACAACCACCATGGTGAGGTCATACATCACATTTCAGTGTCACCACCATATTCATACCTCCATCACATACCACAACCACCATGGTGAGGTCATACATCACATTTCAGTGTCACCACCATATTCATACCTCTATCACATACCACAACCACCATGGTGAGGTCATACATTTTAGTGTCACCACCATATTCATACCTCCATCAAATACCACAATCACTATGGTGAGGTCATACATTTCATTGTCACCGCCATATTCATACCTCCATCAAATACCACAACCACCATGGTGAGGTCATACATCACATTTCATTGTCACCACCATATTCATACCTCCATCAAATACCACAACCACCATGGTGAGGTCATACATCACATTTCATTGTCACCACCATATTCATACCTCCATCAAATACCACAACCACCATGGTGAGGTCATATATCACATTTCATTGTCACCACCATATTCATACCTCCATCAAATACCACAACCACCATGGTGAGGTCATACATCACATTTCAGTGTCACCACCATATTCATACCTCCATCAAATACCACAACCACCATGGTGAGGTCATATATCACATTTCAGTGTCACTGCCATATTCATACCTCCATCAAATACCACAACCACCATGGTGAGGTCATACATTTTAGTGTCACCACCATATTCATACCTCTATCAAATACTACAATTACCATGGTGAGGTCATACATTTTAGTGTGACCACCATATTCATACCTCCATCAAATACCACAACCACCATGGTGAGGTCATATATCACATTTCAGTGTCACCACCATATACCTCCATCAAATACCACAACTACCATGGTGAGGTCATACATTTTAGTGTCACCACCATATTCATACCTCTATCAAATACCACAACCACCATGGTGAGGTCATACATTTTAGTGTCACCACCATATTCATACCCCATCAAATACCACAATAACCATGGTTGTTGGGGAAATATATAGGTTGTTGGGGAAATATATAGGTCACAGCAGCAGACAATATTCTTCATTTGTCTTCAAGGTGCAGCAACAGTCAGGTCAAGCATACTGAGATTGGTTCAGTCTCAGATATTTACCACCTAGCTCTTCTGTCAAGCTCAGTGACAACCTCCTTCCAGGGTGTCCAGAAGAAAAGTGTAGTATGTATAGTATATCATGGCTGATGGCATGACCAGATCATGTGAGCTGACATCGTTTCACAGTTACCAGAACTCAGAAGTGATTCCTGTAAGCCCACCAAGGTGTTTCTGTCATGTTCTGTATAAACAGCATAGATAGTCATGGTACTACAATGGTACCTGGGGAGAGCGTTTCCACATTTTATGCAAAAATGTCTGTTATAAAATATCACAATACAGCACAGCACAAAATATTTTAAATACTGACATGAACCTTTCTCTTTTGCTTCCTTTCACCCTTGCATGTGAATCTTGTTTCCACAGGGGAGTGTTTTTGCTGGCTTTGCCTTGAAGACTTCAGATAGCTCAGTCCCTAAACCTCCACTGTCTACTGGGGTGACGCTCAACTTTGGCAGTAACCTTACCTTTCAACCCAAGTCCAATGGAACAACGCCCGTATCTTCTGGTGGTAGCAGTAAGGACTCCTCTGACAATCCAGAATATCTGCGTCAGCTCAAGGTGCTGAACGAAAACATTCTGTCGTGGATACAGAAACATGTTGAACAAAACCCATACTGCATCCTCACACCCTCTTTCAAAGATTATGAGAAACATTTGAGTGGCCTGGAGAAGAAGTATTCCATTGAAGGAAGTACTAACAATTCCCAGGACAAAAGTGATTCAGTTGATCCTCCTGTGGCCAGTGAAGCTAAGACAGAGGCTTCCTCTATCTTCGGTGCTGAAAGCAAGCCCATGGGCAGCGGTTTTTCCTTTGGTCAGTCTTCCACAAAAACTGAAGCAAGCAGCAAGTCCACCAGCTCTCCAGACAAATCGGACAAGACAGGTAAGAAACTAATATGTATGTACTGCAGTACTAGCATTTTGTTTTGTGACTCATTTATTGTAGTTTGTGTATCAAGTACTGACACTTTGTTCTAAGTTTATTGCAAAGATTTGATAGTTTGAATATATGGATACTTGTTTCAAAGATTTGAGTGTGTTTGTGTACCCCCTTGGGGATGCCAGGGGCTCTTTCAATATAAACAGTATCCCCATCTGGCAATCCTGTGCTACAAATTTCCTCTTTTCTGTCGCTCTCTTTGTTTCTGCCTTGTTTCTTTGCTTTCTGTCATTTCTTCCTGTCATTTTCTACCTTGCTTATCTGTTTACCTGTACAGTTCAATAAAATCTTACGTACACTGTCTTAGGATTGATAATTGAGTGCATGAGTACATTTTTGGCTCTAGGGAAATGAGATATGCGGAAGCAATCTTTGGTAATTTATATATGCTTTAGTGTCCATAGTGATTCATTTTGTATTCAGGTATGGTTTTTAAACCCCCAGTGCAATAAATTGGATGAGTGGTCACCGCCAGGGGTATCTCCTTAGATTATGTGCAAGAATGTTTTCGTATGTGTTCTTAATTTTCTTTTCCTTTTTTTGTCCTGTTGAAGTATTTTGTACATTTTGAAATTGTTATAAACTTATAGCCCTGATATGGCTCTGCACAGTCGGCAGGGCTTTAAACAAAAATAAAATAAATGAATGAATAAATAAAGTGTGTTTGTGTGGGATGTTCAGTTTTTTATATTTTTGTTTGTCAGGTATAGATGAGCGAAGCCTTTGTTTTTATTTGTTGAGATTTATGATGTAAGCATTTGAAATGACGCTGAAGATTAACACTGTAACCTCTTGCACGCTTGGGAGTATTAGTTGGTTGGGTGCATGTGTGTGGGTATGTGAGAGATTTGGATGACAAATTTTTTTATTTTTTTTTTATGTTCCTAAACAGAATGTGTGTGTGTGTGATTTTGTAAGTCTTCTACTCAGAGAATAAACATTATTAGGGGAGCTCTTACCTAGCCAGTTCATTTGGGAAAAGCATAGAAGTTGCATGGAGTTCATTTAGCCATGCTTTTCAGACGTGGCCATGTGTATTACATTTGACTTTCAGATGTGTCATTTTACGCAAACATCTTTTATAACACTTGAACATAGTACAGGTCTGCATGTACAAGGGTTGTGTTTTTATTTTCATGTATGGACAGGTGGCTTGTGCTGTAGGAATGCATACTGACTCCTCATGAGCTCTTAGTCTTAGTTGTTTGCCTAAACTGTTGCAGCAACAAGCATGACAAGTACCAGTGGTTTCACTTTTGGATCAGGACTGACACAGAACGCTACAAGTGGATTTGGAGCTTTTACTCAAAGCAAAGGATTTACTTTTGGGGCTTCTACAATCCATTCCCCATTGCCTCGGCTGCTAAATCTGCAACTGACAGTTCGGCAGCCCCAGCTCAGAAATCTGAAGGAAAAGCTGGTAATTATTGGATGTCAGAAAAGAATTGGATGTAAAGTGTGTTTTTATGTGCCATCAACTTATTCCTATTAGGAGAAAAGTGGTATTATTGGATTCAGAAAGAATTGGATGTAAAGTGTGTTTTTGTGCTATCACACTTATTCCTTATTAGGAGAAAAGCTGGTAATTATTGGATGTCAGAAAAGAATTGGATGTAAAGTGTTTTTTATGTGCCACACACTATTCTTATTAGGAGAAAAGCTGGTAATTATTGGATGTCAGAAAAGAATTGGATGTAAAGTGTGTTTTTATGTGCCATCACACTTGTTCCTATTTGGGAGTGACTGTTATTGTCTTGCAGCACTTTTAATCATGAAACTTGTGTTATTTAAAGTATTAGTCAAAAGTAATAATTGTGTTCATTTTTGCTGAGCACTGGCAGGTCTGAATTTTGCTGCATTGTCAATTAACTCTAAAATAACAAGGTGAACTTTGCTGCACAGTCAGTTCATTTAAATAACAAGAAAATACACACTCTTGGATTGTAGATATGAATCCAAACTCTGAAATGTATTAACAGTAATTTTACTCAAACAGAATCTCAGCAGAATCCCATAATTTCAAAATATATGTATTACTCATAAGTTGAGTCTGATTATTGATTTCATCTGCCAGCTTGCAATGACTGGAGTGTTAGATTTACTCCAGTGAATAATGTACTTACTGCATTTTAAAATTTGTCTGTTTTTGCCATCTTGCAATGAGTGGAGTGTTTGATTTACTCAGATCGTTAACATATATTTATTTTATTTAAAACTTCATTTTTTGTTTCTGTTTTTGTGTGTACATGTATGTGTGTGTTTTTGTATGTATGTTTCATCTGTTCAACTGTAATTTCATTTCCATGCTTTTTTTTTTTTTTTTTTTTTTTTTTAAGAAATATTATCTCCCTTTCATACAGTATTTAGAACAGTTACGATTCTGTTGAGCCAGAAACTGGACAGTTTTTCATTCCCAGAAAACATGTCACAGTGACCAAAGGCATAACCCACACACTGGCAATCATTAAGCAGTTTTACCAGGTTCAACTGCACCAAATACAAATAAAGTGGCAGATCATGTTAGAAGCAAAAGAAGTTGCAGGAGATAGAAATCATTAGAGAAAAGTTGGTGTCTGTGTATTTACCATTAACATTTTTATAAACAGGTTTAGTTGACAAGTTAGGCGGAAATAGGAGACATGTGTAATGCCATTGATAACATTTTTATAAACAGGTTTAGTTGACAAGTTAGGTGGAAATAGGAGACATGTGTAATGCCATTGATAACATTTTTATAAACAGGTTTAGTTGACAAGTTAGGTAGAAATAGGAGACATGTGTAATGCCATTGATAACATTTTTATAAACAGGTTTAGTTGACAAGTTAGGTAGAAATAGGAGACATGTGTAATGCCATTGATAACATTTTTATGAACAGGTTTAGTTGACAAGTTAGGTAGAAATAGGAGACATGTGTAATGCCATTGATAACATTTTTATAAACAGGTTTAGTTGACAAGTTAGGTAGAAATAGGAGACATGTGTAATGCCATTGATAACATTTTTATGAACAGGTTTAGTTGACAAGTTAGGTAGAAATAGGAGACATGTGTAATGCCATTGATAACATTTTTATAAACAGGTTTAGTTGACAAGTTAGGTAGAAATAGGAGACATGTGTAATGCCATTGATAACATTTTTATAAACCGGTTTAGTTGACAAGTTAGGTAGAAATAGGAGACATGTGTAATGCCATTGATAACATTTTTATAAACAGGTTTAGTTGACAAGCTAGGTAGAAATAGGAGACATGTGTAATGCCATTGATAACATTTTTATAAACAGGTTTAGTTGACAAGTTAGGTAGAAATAGGAGACATGTGTAATGCCATTGATAACATTTTTATGAACAGGTTTAGTTGACAAGTAAGGTGGAAATAGGAGACATGTGTAATGCCATTGATAACATTTTTATAAACAGGTTTAGTTGACAAGTAAGGTGGAAATAGGAGACATGTGTAATGCCATTGATAACATTTTTATAAACAGGTTTAGTTGACAAGTTAGATGGAAATAGGAGACATGTGTAATGCCATTGATAACAGTTTTATAAACAGGTTTAGTTGACAAGTTAGGTAGAAATAGGAGACATGTGTAATGCCATTGATAACATTTTTATGAACAGGTTTAGTTGACAAGTTAGGTAGAAATAGGAGACATGTGTAATGCCATTGATCAGTTGAACGTTACATGTATGTTGTCTTTGTGACCCGCAGATGGAGACGAAGAATATGAGCCACCTAAGGTGGAGGTGCGAGAAATCAAAGAAGATGGTGCTGTATATACTAAGCGGTAAGAAAACAGTCATCATATTCAAGTTATTGATTGATTTTTAATTCAGATTCTTTTCCCTCCCTCACCACCACCTTTGCCATATTAAGTGGTATTCAGACTAATCAGTTTATGGTTTTCCCCTCTTCAACAACTGCTTTGATGTTCTTACAGACCTGCCAACCAGTACGATTTTGGCGTATTATTTTACGATCATAATTAAATAATACTAAATTACGATCGAGTAAAAAATGATACGATGCAAAAAAAAAAAAAAAAAAAAAAAAAACGATTATAGGTCTAGTAGTGACTTTGAGCCGAGAGCGCCACTGAGAAGACAATCACGATCGGTAAACAAGTGGACTATGGGCGCAGCCATGTTTGTTATTATAAATGAGAATCTCGTCAAACGAGAGTCTCGTACTGGGTCAAACGAAAGTCTCGTACCGACTGTGAGACTTCCGTTTTTGCAAAAAGAAAATGGCGACACGAGGTAGACCGCGTGGTAGTGGCAAAGGAAAACGTGGTGGTGAAGCTGCTTTGGGCACCGGCAGTGAAAGTGTACAGAAAAAGGCAAAAAGAGAACAAAAGTTCATCCAGTCGTACTCACAAGAGTACCCATGCATCACTGCATCGAAAGTGGGAAGCACATATGCAAGGTGCAGTGCTTGTGAGTTCGATTTTCTAGTTTCGCATGGCGGGATCGACGATGTAAAAAAGCACGTGACTTCGTTGAGGCACATTGCAAAGGCATCAGCCTTAAGAAACACCTCTTCTCTTGTTGATTATATTCAAAGAACTGAAGATACTGATCTCCAGCCCATTCGTGCAGAGGCATATTTCACGGCGTTTTTGGTGGAACACAACGTGCCACTTTCAGCCTCTGACCATGCTGGACAGTTGTTTAAGAAGATGTTTCCTGACAGCAACATAGCAGATACCTACAGTTCTGCAAGAACAAAAACCACATCCATTGTGAAGGAATGTGCTGAAGATAGTAAGGCTGAACTTGTGCAGTGCATGAAGGGACCCTTTGTGTTAGGTACTGATGGTAGTCAGGAGGGGGAAGACAAGTTCTTTCCCATTGTTGTGAGAGCTGTGGATCCCCATGGAACTATCAAAACTGAACTGCTCAGTGTCCCCTCATGTGAGACGTCAGCCACTGGAGAACACATCTTTCAGTTGTTGGACTCTGAGCTAAGGGCTTACCAGATAGACTGGAGGAACTGCCTGGCATTTGTAACCGACAATGCCAATGTCATGATTGGGGTCAACAAAGGTGTCATCTCGTTCATCAGAGACAAGCATCCAGAGACCTTCTTGGCCAGATGTGTATGCCATCTCCTTAGTCTGACTGTGAAGAAAGCCATGAAGGAGTCTAGCAAGTTTGACCTTGATGACACAATGCGTCAACTGGCCTGGTATTTCTCCAAGAGCACTGGCAGACAGCAACGCCTGAAGCAGATCCAGAAGGAACTAGGCTTGCCAGAGCACAAGGTTGTTGAGCATGTTCCCACCCGATGGCTCTCTCTTGGGGCTGCCTTGGACAGAGCAGTTGAGCAGTGGAACGCTTTGGACAAATTCTTCAAGGAAGAATGCAGTGTGAAGACATCACATGCTTCAAGTACATCTAGTTCTGACCCACCTATGAGGCAAAAACTCGGGGATTTCTTCCGGCGCAAGACCACCAAATTGTATGTCTTGTTCTATGCAACAGTCTTGGAGGTGTTCAACCAAGTCAACAAACTTGAACAGACCGACAGCGCCAGAATCCATCTGATCAAGAGAGACATGGAACGACTGTACAGACGCCTGCTTGTCAGTTATCTGAAGCCAGCTGCTCTGAACAATGGGGCCCTGATGGATGTGGACTTCAAATCCTCATACAACATGAAGCGTGATGAAGACATCTTCATTGGTAGCACCACCCGAGAACACCTGGACTGTGTGGAAAGTAAGCAGCAGCAGATCTTCATGGAGAATGTGAAGACATTCTACAAGGAGGCATGCAAGTACATGAAAGAGAAGCTGAACCCGGCCGAGGAAACTCTATGGAAACATGCAGAGCTTGCGGATGTGAACCTGCAGAAGTCAGTTCAAGCATCTTCTTTGAAATACTTCTTGAAGAAGTTCCCATGCACTCTGCCACCTAACACAACCCCTGATGAGCTGGAGGGAGAGTTTCTGGAGTACCAGGCAGCAGAACTTCCACCTGTGGTGTTGAACCAGCCATCAGCAGAACTGCAGTGGAAGGAGATTGGTGCCATGAAAGATCACAATGGTGCCACTAGACTGAAACATCTGTCCCAGTTCATGCTGTCAATTCTCCTCATCCCTGTGTCCAACTGTGGGTGTGAGAGAATCTTCAGTCAAGTGCGAAGAAACAAGACTGACTTTCGGGGATCCATAGGGGCAAAGATATTGGATGCTCTCATGGTTCTGAAGTCCAAGAAAGGGGGCCCATGCTACAAAGCAGTGTTCTCTGATGAGCTCTTGAAAAAGTGCAAGTCAGCTACCAAAAGGCAGCACACTGAGCACAGTGCAACAAGCTCTACCGACACAACTCGGTAACTTTCAAAGTGTGCCTTGTTGGCTTCAAATTGTCATTTTGACAATGCAGTTTGTAGCGAAGCAGACATTAGAATTTATGTTTTTTGAGTGAATCATATGTGATTGTGCCTCAGTGGAGACAGACACTGGAACTCATAGTGATCAATATATGTGGAAAACAGACACTTGAACTCAGAATTTGTGATGCATGTGAAAAAAGACATTAGAAGTGATACATGTGAAAATATGTGTTCCTGGAGCCACAAATGACGAGACGAATCTACTTTATAATGAGGTATATAATTCTTTGTATACTTGGAATACTACTGTTTTTGAAAAAATACTATAAAAAATTTATAAAGGTACTATTGCAGGCTTAGAGGGGTTGGCAGGTCTGTTCTTAATACTTTTATGCTGTGTGGTTATATTATCTTGTTACAAATTTTCTTTGGAAAAGTTTTGTAGTTCAGAATAAGTTACACATACATGATCAGTGATAATATGTTTCACGTTTTTGATTTTCCCCGTGTGGATGCGGGGTGCTCTTTCAGTATGAATAGTATCCCCACCTTCTGGAAATTCTGTGCTGGTAATTTCCTCTTTTCTCTCAGTCTCTTTGTTTCTGCCTTGTTCCTGTGCTTTGTGTCATTTCTGCCGTGCTGGTTTATTCACCCTGTATATGTTCTATAAAGTCTGTCTTACTTTCTCTTAGGATTGATGATTGGGTATATATACATGTATTAAGTGCATTTTGGCTGTAGGGAAATGAGATACATGGAATCAATTTCAGGTAATTTAGACCCATTTTTATGTGTTTTGAAGTTCTTAGTCACATTTAACCCTTTCGGTGCCAAAGTGTAAATAAAAAGGTGAATCGCCTGTGCCACGGAGTTTAAAACGTCTTGACTTAAATTTTAAAAAAATTCATATCTCTTCATGCAGCCCAGAAAACCCCACAACACTATATTTTCTTGTTCAGTATACTTTACAACACACCAGGAGCAGCAGTACTTTCATTTTTACGATCGCCAGTGCTAGTAATGTCACTCTCTTTTCTAGGTGAAGTCGGACTTCGGACATCAACACCGAAATATCGCCTGCATGCGCCAAATTGTTGTCATTTTTACTCTTATCGACAGACTTCAAATCAGAATCGACTCCACAAGTAATGATTTGTGCAACTTCTTTTGCTGCATAAGTTGTTTTTCGGGTTCGATCGACGCTCATTGTTGAAGCGAGTTCATCCGCCATTGGTTGCAGTCGCTGAATAGTAATCAGCTGTAGGGGGTAACCAATTCAACCGCACGGGCAGAAGAGACCGTAAAACGTCACATGTACATGTTTAGCATCTATTTATAGAGGGGCTACTGAAGTTTCTGTTGATATCTCATACGTCACTGAAAGCGTTGGGGTTTTCTGGCTAAAAATAGGAAAAGTTGCCGACCGAATATTCGGTCGGTGGCACTGGAGGTGTATGTTTCTTCCGACTGCAGATTAAATTTGTATTCAGGTATGTTTTTTGTTTAAATCCCGTGTGTGATGAATTGGACAGATTGATCAACGCCAGGGGCATCTCCCTAAATTATGTGTGTGAATGCATTGATATGTGTGCTTAATTTTCTTTTCTTTTTTTTTTTTTTCCTGTTGAAGTATTGTGTATTTTTTTAAACAGCTATAGCCCTGATGTGGCTGTACGCCGTCGGCTGGGTTTTAAACAGCAATAACAATAAGTTTGTGACTTTTTTCCCCTGTTTTTCATTGTTGGGCTTTAGAGCTATGGAAACCGGTGGATGTGTTTTCAGACTTGCCCATGGGTGCTGTTTTCAGCAAGTTTGTGATAGTAAACCTCAGCTGTTTGTTTCATCAGAAGTAAGCTGTTTTACCAGAAGGATGGACAGTGGACTGAGCGAGGAGTAGGTAATCTTCACCTCAAACCCACTGAAGATGGACGCACACAGCTGATAGTACGAGCAGACACTAATTTGGGTAAGTGAGGATAAATTCATGGAATATGCATATTAGATTTTCTTGACATTTGGACTTTGGAAATCTTACCATAGGAAGTGATGCTTTGAATTTCATTGGAAACAAAACGTTTTTTCATTCAGTGGCAGCATTTGACATACAAATAATACCTCCATGACACATCATCATTATCATTATTAAATCCAATAATAGCCCCCACTGCAGACATCACAACAACTCTTCTCTATTTACTGTAGTCTTGACTCGCAGGAGGATTGGAATAAGCAGACAGACAACTTTTCCAAATCCACCCCAACCTTATACAGATTCTCCCATATGCTCCTGGAAACCATAGGAAAGAGACTGTTATATAAGTTACACATGGGTCACACACCCTACACTCATTTGTACCTTATAAAAAATGAAGAAACACCATGGTGATGAACCGCTGAGCATCAGACACCTAACTGATTGCTTGGACTTGCACGATGCGAGACATTAGCACTACTTGTCGAACTCCTTAACCCTTTCACTCCCGCACCATGTCCACCAGCATCTCGCGTTGTCAACAATGCTAGCAAAACAAAAACTTAACCCTTTGATTCCCTCACCCTATCTACCAGCTTCCTGCAGGAAACTGGTGGATAGTGTGAGGGAGTCAAAGGGTTAATTTTTTTGCAGTTGGTGGATGGGGTGCGGGAGCCAAAGGTTAAAGAAACACTTCAGAGTTGTTCCTTTAGATGCAATTTTCAAGTTTTTACAAGAGATCAGTAGATTTCATTTCATTTGATAAGATGTTATGTATGAGAACGATTTTTAAATGTTTTAAAGGATAATGGTGAGCTTTTTTTGTTTGTTTTTTTACTATCTTTTTACTTAAACTTGGGTGTCATTTTTAATGTGGTGTTAGCCTTGATGTGGCTCTGGTAGTCGGCTTGGTTATGATATAAACTTGGTGTCATTTTATAAAAAATGGAAGATATGGCCTTACTGATATAGCTGTAGTAGTTATCTGGGCTATAATGTGAACTGATGTCATCTTTAATGTGGTGTTAGCCCTGATATGGCTCTGGTAGTCGACTGGGCTGTAAGCAGTATGAACCTGAACTTCAACCTCAATCTGTCACCTTCAAACCATTGATATTGATGATGATGTTGACATAGGATGTATGTGGTTTGCCCACATTTCTTTTGGCCTCAACTTTATCTTGCAAGACTATTGTTATTAGGGTTGTGTTTGTTTGCAGATTGCGTGGCCAATATATTTCATTTGTCTTTTGATCATGTCTGCCAGTGGTTGGTGTTGACTGCGAATTCATTCAAAATGCTTTCATTGGTTCTTTTATCGGTCCATTTGACTCTGAGAAACCACCAGCAGAACCACATCTCTGCTGCTTTTATCTTATTTTCATCTACTTTTGTGCATGTCCAGGCTTCGTAACCATATAGCTGTACTGGCCAGATCAGACATTTTAGAATATTGACCTTAACCCCTTGAGTGACAATGTTTTTGACATCCAGTGTTTTGCATGTGCCAGGGGAAAACGTCGCATCACTACCATGTACAATAAAACAACTGTTGCTTCCGTATTTGTGGGAATCTATGCATGAAATTACACAGAATAATGCATTACGCCATTAGGCATGAATAAATGTATTTTCAGATGATTTCTTGGAATTACCACATATTTGTAGTATTTTGTGGCAGTTCCCATAAAAAAAAAAGTCATAATCACTCACAATAGAAACCAAAAAAAACATAATCACTCACAATAGAAACAAAAAAAACATAATCACTCACAATAGAAACAAAAAAAACATAATCACTCACAATAGAAACAAAAAAAACATCACTCACAATAGAAACCCAAAAAACCCCATCATAATCACTCACAATAGAAACCAAAAAAAAAACAATCACTCACAATAGAAACAAAAAAAACATCACTCACAATAGAAACAAAAAAAAACATAATCACTCACAATAGAAACAAAAAAAACATAATCACTCACAATAGAAACAAAAAAACAATCAATCACTCACAATAGAAACCAAAAAAAACCATCATCACTCACAATAGAAACCAAAAAAACATAATCACTCACGATAGAAACAAAAAAAACATCACTCACAATAGAAACCAAAAAAAACAATCACTCACAATAGAAACAAAAAAAACATCAATCACTCACATAGAAACAAAAAAAACATCACTCACAATAGAAACCAAAAAAAACAATCATCACAATAGAAACAAAAAAAAACATCATCACTCACAATAGAAACCAAAAAAAAAACATCAAATCACTCACAATAGAAACAAAAAAAACATCATAATCACTCACAATAGAAACAACAACAAAAACATCATCACTCACAATAGAAACAAAAAAAAACAATCACTCACGATAGAAACAAAAAAAACATCATCACTCACAATAGAAACAAAAAAAACAATCACTCACAATAGAAACAAAAAAAAACAATCACTCGCAATAGAAACAAAAAAAACAATCACTCACAATAGAAACCAAAAAAACATAATCACTCGCAATAGAAACAAAAAAAACAATCACTCACAATAGAAACAAAAAAAACAATCACTCACAATAGAAACAAAAAAAACATAATCACTCACAATAGAAACAAAAAAAAACAATCACTCACAATAGAAACAAAAAAAATCACAATAGAAACAAAAAAAAACAATCACTCGCAATAGAAACAAAAAAAACATAATCACTCACAATAGAAACAAAAAAAAACAATCACTCACAATAGAAACAACAAAAAAACATAATCACTCACAATAGAAACAAAAAAAACAATCACTCACAATAGAAACAAAAAAAAACAATCACTCACAATAGAAACAAAAAAAAACATAATCACAATAGAAACAAAAAAAACATAATCACTCACAATAGAAACAAAAAAACATAATCACTCACAATAGAAACAAAAAAAAACAATCACAATAGAAACAAAAAAAACCATAATCACTCACAATAGAAACAAAAAAAAACAATCACTCGCAATAGAAACAAAAAAAACAATCACGATAGAAACAAAAAAAACAATCACTCACAATAGAAACAAAAAAAACAATAATCACTCACAATAGAAACAAAAAAAAACAATCACTCACAATAGAAACAAAAAAAACAATCACTCACAATAGAAACAAAATTAACATAATCACTCACAATAGAAACAAAATTAACATAATCACTCACAATAGAAACAAAATTAACATAATCACTCACAATAGAAAAAACAACATCATAATCACTCACAATAGAAACCAAAAAAAACAATCACTCACAATAGAAACCAAAAAAATTATAATCACTCACAATAGAAACCAAAAAAAACAATCACTCACAATAGAAACAAAAAAAACCATCACTCACAATAGAAACAAAAAAAAACAATCACTCACAATAGAAACCAAAAAAAAACAATCACAATAAAACAAAAAAACATCATAATCACTCAATAGAAACAAAAAAACAATCACTCACAATAGAAACAAAAAAACATCATAATCACTCACAATAGAAACAAAAAACATCACTCAATAGAAACAAAAAAAACATAATCACTCACAATAGAAACAAAAAAAACAATCACTCACAATAGAAACCAAAAAAAACAATCACTCACGATAGAAACAAAAAAAACATAATCACTCACAATAGAAACCAAAAAAACATCATCACTCATAATAGAAACAAAAAAAACATAATCACTCACAATAGAAACCAAAAAAACATAATCACTCACAATAGAAACCAAAAAAACATAATCACTCACAATAGAAACCAAAAAAAACAATCACTCACAATAGAAACCAAAAAAACAACATAATCACTCACAATAGAAACCAAAAAAACAATCACTCACAATAGAAACCAAAAACACATAATCACTCACAATAGAAACAAAAAAAACATCATAATCACTCACAATAGAAACAAAAAAAACAATCACTCACAATAGAAACAAAAAAAACATCATAATCACTCACAATAGAAACAAAAAAAACAATCACTCACAATAGAAACAAAAAAAACATCATAATCACTCACAATAGAAACAAAAAAAACAATCACTCACAATAGAAACAAAAAAACATAATCACTCACAATAGAAACAAAAAAAACAATCACTCACAATAGAAACAAAAAAAACATAATCACTCATAATAGAAACAAAAAAAACAATCACTCACAATAGAAACAAAAAAAATATAATCACTCACAATAGAAACAAAAAAAACAATCACTCACAATAGAAACAAAAAAAACATCATTCACAATACAAACAAAAAAAACATCATCACTCACAATAGAAAACAAAAAAAACAAAGGAAAAAATGGAAGATATGGCCTTACTGATAGATCACTGACAGCTGACGAGCTGCAAAGAGCTGCAGTGTACTATAAAAGTACTAGTGCACAAAGTGGCTTGTTTTTTGAATCCCTTGTGTGATAAATTGGACAGCCTGGTGAACGCCAGGGGCATAATAGATTATATGCACAAATGCATTAATATGTGTACTTGATTTTTTTTATCTTTTTTCCTTTTGAAATATTGTGTGTGTATTGAAATGTTTGTAGTCCTGACATGGCTCTACACAATCAGCTTGGCTTTAAACAATGATAACAATAATAATAAACTTTTGAATGTGTTGCAGTCAGAACAAGATGAAAACAGGCAGTGATTGTAAAACCAAATTCACTATGACACCCTTGATATAGTTTATGCCTATTTCACTTCTATCACTTTGAATAGGCAGATAATGAAATGTGATTAAAACCTCTAGAAATCTGTGAGCAACAACTGTCCCTTCATTCCAGGGCTAATGATGTAAATAAGCATAGAAAAAAAATTCTGTGTGTGTGTGTGTATGTGTATGAGTAGGTATTCCAAAGTGATTTTCAAATTTGAACTTACCTGTATAAAAATCAGCTGGGAAAATAGAGATTTTCATTCTGAACACATACATACTTTATTTTTTAATGTGGGATAAAAAAATTAATTTTTTATGATTTTTTCCTTTCTTTTTGGACTTAGAAAAATTTCGCACGTTTTTTTAGGCCACATTCAGACATGCCTTGAACACACATATAAAAATCACACAATCCCAGAAAATCATTTCTGAGGAGGTTTTTACTTGTTAAGTTGATGTGCAAAAAACATATGGACAGAAATGCATATCAATAAAAATACAGACCTATGAAAATGACAAAAAATAGCAAAATTGGACGCCGCCGTTCTAAACAACTGGGCAAGGGACCCATTTTCATTAATTTCAAACTCCATTATCTTTAAGAAATACAATACAGTGACACTGATATGAATCATATATGATAAACATATTAAGGAATTTAACCCTAATTTTTTCCAGCTTCATCTGAAAGCTGGTTGAAAAGATATCAGATGTCAAAAATGCGAAATTTGCCGATTTGTCACAGTGAAAAAAATGGCGAATTTTACACATATTTGGTGCACCATAACTTTTTTCACTTTAAAGTTACAAAAATGGTTTTGATATCAAATTGCTCAGCATGACAAACTCTTTCAATGTAAAACAACCCCAGACATCTGTATGTTTAATCAAACCATATTTGGGTAAGGATAAAATACCTATTTTGAAAAAAATGTGTATTTTAGCTTTTTGCAAGACTCCGTAACTTCTGTCACATTCATCCTACTGCAAAGTACCATATACCAAAATGATCAGTTTTTTATGATCTGTCAGTATAACAAACAAGACATTAGGTTTCAATCTTTCTGTAAACAAAAATCAGATGACAAAATTATAACAAATGTCAGCTGATAATAGTAACAAATAATGCGTTTTGTTTACATATCGAATCAAACAAGACATGTACATCAACAACATTCATTCAAAGAAGTCATCTTCATAGTTTTTACATGCCAATTTGTTTTGTTTTTTTATCATTAAACAACAATTAAAACATGTCTTGACCTTTAACTGTTCTTTAACTGTGTGTAGAACATTATCAAAAGCTTCCACATCATTGTCTTGACCTTTCACTGTTGCTTAATCACAGTAGATAACTGTCCTGGCCTTCAACTTAAACTGGAAGCACAAAAGATAGAAATCATCTCTTTTTACAAAAAACATGTTGTAATGAAATGTAAAAAAATACTTGTCAGTGTCTATGATCAGTGATTCCCCTTCACAAGTGACAGGAAATTAAAACATGTTAAGATGCAGTTCATCATCATTGCTGTCAAAGTTGTCCAAAAGACTAGGTCTCCGCCCTCTGCCAGTCTTAAGAAATCGCTCCTTCATCCTCATGAAGAGATCATCTGTGAGAAAAATAGTGTAGAGGGAAAGTATTAGTACATCTATCTGTTCTATCCTGTAGCGTAATGTGAAAATCCCATTTGTAGGGACAAACAGGCCTATACATACAGAGCAAGAGGCAAATACTGACCAAAACAAAAACAAATCCAAAAAACAAGAACATAAAACATGCAGGAGCACAAGGACTTTTGTACCCCTGCTCAATTAACTTCCCTGCCTGTCAAAGAGAGAAAGGATCAAGAGAGAGAGATTAGTGTGGAGCTGTAAGAAGCCTACCAGTATTATTGTCAACTTTGAAAATAAAATTATAATACCTTACCCTAACTCACAAAGCAGTGGGCAAAGTAAAATGTCCCATACATTTAGGCCTACTCAAATCAGCACAACAAAATTTATCTCATAAACACAATAGGCCTAGTTAGGAAGGTTCATAGTGTCCAACCCATTAACCTGGTAGGCCTACTTTATTTTGTTTAAATATTATTTTTGATGACAATAATAGTAATGATAATAAATAGCAATGAATGATAGTAAACTAATAATGAAATAATGATGATAATAATAATAATAATGATAAATAATGAATAATGATAGTAAAATAACAATAACAAAAATATGATAACAATATTAATAATAATAATAAACTTTTAAAGCTGTTGAACTAGGTGATAATAATATTGGGCCTAAAAATAATAGGATTGATAAACATGCAAATTTGTTTCAATGGTACCATTCAGGAAGTTTACACAAAGGCAGAAAAGAAAAAAGTGTAACATTGTGAAATTATTGAACGATACTGAACCAGATCGAGTGAAGTCAAGGGAGGGCACTCGGCCGATTCGACTATCGATCGATCAAAGCGTTGGTCACGTGACCACAATAAATCGCTAATCTCTCATTAACATCATTATAAATAAATATAATAAAGGCATGGATTATTAAAAAAATCTTTTGTAAACATTTTCCTTTAATCATATGCCTGATCTCACTCTCTGTAAAATTACCGCACCCCAAACCGTCACCTACCCCTACCTTCTAACATATTCATGATACTGTGGGTGCTGCAGCTGTGCGCTTTCCAAACAATTATATTCTAAAATCAGGAAAGAAAATGTCGAAAAGTAATAGTAAACAAACTGCAAGATATTTCACTTACCCTCTAGATAAGTTGGATCGCTTGATTCGTCGTGGCTGGAGCGGTCGACGTAAACTTTGACGTCCATGTGCTCGCCCGAACGATCTTCGCCGCGTGTCCGCTAAGAGAAAGCGAAAATAGGTTGCGTTGTTCTCAGTCCTCGAGGAAGACAGCCAGTGGTTGAATCCGTATGCAAATAGCAGAAGTTGAAAGTTGAAACCTTGACCTTTTGCACAGTGGAAAATATGGCGAGATTGGTTTTGAGTAAGGTTGCGAAATCATCAACGGAAGTTTTTAACGCACGAAACGACCGACTAAATGGAAGCCTATCAGTTCACTTTTTACATCGGATGAAAGCAAATTTAGTCGTCTTTTTGACTGTGTAAATGGTTTGTTGATATCTGACCCAGCTTATCTCCTCGAGGCGAGTTTTCAAGGTAGGTGTCAAAACCGCGTTCCGATTTCGTCGTTCCAGTAGCAGCAAAATCGCAATTTAGTACCCATCATCAAAAGCATATTTCAAACGGTAAATGTTACACTTATTGATTTATTTTGACTTTAAACAAAGCTTAAAGGATCACAGATCAACATGATCTATGTTTTTTATTTCTGACACTGCATTTTGTTGAGAACGAGCAAGTTGAAAACCAGTGAAAAATCGCACTTTGCCGTACTTTTCGCCGCCCGCGAAGAGCACTTTGGAATACCTAGTATGAGAACATTAAATTATGTTAGTGAGTGCATCTTGGTTGTCTACCATCTATACGTGTGTGCCATTTATACACTATTATTATCATTTTAGTTTCATGATTTTATTAATTCTGCTGCATTCTTCTGATTGAAATTTACTGTTGATGTTGCCCAGAGAAGTGGACCAGATTGCACAGATTTTGCTCCCCATTTCCACAGTATTATTGGAGAGCATGCTGCCAGGCCCATCTACATTTCAGTCTTTTTTTTTTCTCTCTCTTTTACCAGTTCCTGTACCTGTTATTGGCAGTCTTTTCTCTCTTACAACTTTGACAGACCTGCCAAGTCAGTAGTGGATTCTGTAACCACTTTGACACCAACAGTTACTGAAAAACTTCACTCTGGTTTTGATACTGCATATGTACATAATTCAGGGTCAGAAAAGAAATTACACACTCAGTCACACACACTCAGTCTCTCACATACACACACAAACACAGTCTCACACACACACACACACACACACACACACAGTCTCACACACACACACACACACACACACACACACACACACACACATATACACACACACACACACACACACACACACACACACACACACACACACACACACGAGTTGCACAGAGCTATCTTGGACAATTTCACAGAACTCTGTTTCTTTCATTTGTTTCAGGGAACATCTTATTGAACATCCTTCTGTCGTCTGCCATCCCTACAAAGCGACAAGGCAAAAACAATGTGTTCTTCGTCTGTGTTCCCAACCCTCCCATAAACCCCAAAGAGCCCAGCTCTGATCCTGTCCCCATGTTGATCCGCGTCAAGACCACAGAGGATGCTGACGAATTGTTGGCCAAGATGGATGAATCGAAGACGAGCGCATGATACATAAAAAGTGTAGATAAAAGGTGACAGGATTTTCTTTGCTGGCCATGTAGAATAATAAAAACAAAATGAAATCACAATAATGGTAATGCAGTGAAATTCTTTGTTGCTGGTTGTATGTAGCATCTTTGAATAATGCTTGGTTACAGTTCTTGATCTACTGACTTGGCACCTACTTAGAATTTATCCAAATGGACATATAATAAATACTGACCAAATCATAAGTTACAAACTGGATGTAAAAAAAATGTGTATTATTTTACCAGTACACTGAAAATGAAAGCATGGTAGTTTGTCTTGAGTCAAGTGAGTGTAATGAACGCTTTCACTATTACTCAGAAATGGTGTACTTGGTAGGAGGGGTGTCACTGCTGTGTAGTCTGGCAGTTTTAACGAGACATTTTCAATGGAAGGGAGAGTAATGCGGTATCTTGACAAGAGATGCTCAGCTGTAAGGGAGAGAGCAGTGCAGTTTGTTAATAAGAGATTTACTGTTGGAAGGAAGAGAGTAGTGCAGTTTGTTAATAAGAGATTTACTGTTGGAAGGAAGAGAGTAGTGCAGTTTGTTAATAAGAGATTTACTGTTGGAAGGAAGAGAGTAGTGCAGTTTGTTAATAAGAGACTGTTGGAAGGAAGAGTAGTGCAGTTAATAAGAGACTATCGGAAGGGAGAGAGTAGTGCAGTTAATAAGAGATTTACTGTTGGAAGGGAGAGAGTAGTGCAGTTTGTTAATAAGAGATTTACTGTTGGAAGGGAGAGAGTAGTGCAGTGCAGTTAATAAGAGATTTACTGTTGGAAGGGAGAGAGTAGTGCAGTTTGTTAATAAGAGATTTACTGTTGGAAGGGAGAGAGTAGTGCAGTGTTTTAATAAGAGATTTACTGTTGGAAGGGAGAGAGTAGTGCAGTTTGTTAATAAGAGATTTACTGTTGGAAGGGAGAGAGTAGTGCAGTTTGTTAATAAGAGATTTACTGTTGGAAGGGAGAGAGTAGTGCAGTGTTTTAATAAGAGATTTACTGTTGGAAGGGAGAGAGTAGTGCAGTGTTTTAATAAGAGAGTTACTGTTGGAAGGGAGAGAGTAGTGCAGTTAATAAGAGATTTACTGTTGGAAGGGAGAGAGTAGTGCTGTTTGTTAATAAGAGATTTACTGTTGGTAGGGAGAGAGTAGTGCAGTGTTTTAATAAGAGATTTACTGTTGGAAGGGAGAGAGTAGTGCAGTTTGTTAATAAGAGACTTACTGTTGGAAGGGAGAGAGTAGTGCAGTTTGTTAATAAAAGATTTACTGTTGGAAGGGAGAGAGTAGTGCAGTTTGTTAATAAGAGATTTACTGTTGGAAGGGAGAGAGTAGTGCAGTTTGTTAATAAGAGATTTACTATTGGAAGGGAGAGAGTAGTGCAGTTTGTTAATAAGAGATTTACTGTTGGAAGGGAGAGAGTAGTGCAGTTTGTTAATAAGAGACTTACTGTTGGAAGGGAGAGAGTAGTGCAGTTTGTTAATAAAAGATTTACTGTTGGAAGGGAGAGAGTAGTGCAGTTTGTTAATAAAGATTTACTGTTGGAAGGGAGAGAGTAGTGCAGTTTGTTAATAAGAGATTTACTTTGAAGGAGAGAGTAGTGCAGTTGTTAATAAGGATTTACTTGGAAGGAGAGAGTAGTGCAGTTTGTTAATAAGAGATTTCTTGGAAGGGAGAGGTAGTGCAGTGTTAATAAGAGATTTACTTTGGAAGGGAGGAGTAGTGCAGTTAATAAGAGATTTACTGTTGGAAGGGAGAGAGTGTGCGTTTTAATAAGAGATTTCTTGGAGGGAGAGAGTAGTGCAGTTTTAATAAAGATTTATTGGAGGAGAGAGAGGCAGTTGTTAATAAGAGATTTACGTTGGAAGGGAGAGAGTAGTGCAGTTTGTTAATAGAGATTTACTTTGGAGGGAGAGAGTACAGTTTTTATAAGAGATTTATTGGAAGGGAGAGGAGTGCAGTTTGTTAATAAGAGATTTACTTTGGAAGGGAGAGAGTAGTGCAGTTTAAAAGAGATTACTGTTGGAAGGGAGAGTAGTGCATTGTTATAAGAGATTTATGTTGGAAGGGAGAGAGTAGTGCGTTTGTTAATAAGAATTATGTGGAGGGAGAGAGTAGTGCAGTTTGAATTGTTGGAAGGAGGATAGTGCATTTATAGTTCTTGGAAGGGAGGTAGTTTTTAATAAAGATTATGTGAGGGAAGAGTAGTGCAGTTTAATAAGGATACTTGGAAGGGAGGGATGCAGTTTTAAGATAGAAGTAGTGCAGTTTTTAATAAGAGATTTACTGTTGGAAGGGAGAGAGTAGTGCAGTGTTTAATAAGAGATTTACTGTTGGAAGGAGAGAGTAGTGCAGTGTTTTAATAAGAGATTTACTGTTGGAAGGGAGAGAGTAGTGCAGTTTGTTAATAAGAGATTTACTGTTGGAAGGGAGAGAGTAGTGCAGTGTTTTAATAAGAGATTTACTGTTGGTAGGGAGAGAGTAGTGCAGTTTGAAAAGAGATCTAAAACTGGAAGGAGAAAGTAACAGTTTCATGACATAAATGTACATTTGGAAGGGAAAGAATAGTCAAGAGTAAAGCTTTTTGAACATCTCCTGTGCATCATCTACATTTTGGCTCTGATGAAGACGCCGATGATTTTGTCACATTTTGTTTTGCTGACTTCAACAGTATTGTCTACAGACGTAAGACAAGATTATATCTTTCATGACAGAAAACTTAAAACGGATAAATTTGTATAAGTATAGTACCATTGTTCTTCAGAGATAGTTTACCATTGGTAATGTCTTGTTCATTTTACTTATTGTTTTAATGGGAGATATAATAGTAGTGTACAATCTGTCTTTGAACTATTTTAATTAGTGATCTTGTCTGGCTGCTAGAAAGACGTTTTATGAACCCTTGTTCATGCCTTGGCTGACCAATTTGTGTGATTGGCTCAAGCTGTTCCTTTGATGTTATTGAGTGCGTGATTCTTGACTGGGTAAAACGTGGATGTTCAACATGTGGTGCTGTTTCTTTATTAAAAGTGATGACACTTTCATGTACATTGTTTTAGTTTTGTATGCTTTGGGTGGGAGATGGAGTAAGATTGGATTGGGATTAGGGTTAGCAATCAGGAGATGGACTTTTGGTCCAAGATTGAGGGAACTAGACAGTTGATGGGTTCACATGCCAATCATGACAGTGAGTGAGTTGTGTTCATATTATCATGTGGATAAAATCAGAAAGCATTTAGGAGTGAACAAATACAAAGGGTTGTAACAGCAATACTCACTGCGAGTTTGTACATTTGTCTTGCTCAATTGCTCTGCTTCCATATGGTACAGATGATTTTGTAAGCAGGTTGCTCGTCTCTGTGTGAAGGATGAGTTGTTTCCTGGAAAGCAGATCACGACATCATCTCCGGTACTGAATGTGTAAATAGAATATATTGTGTGCCAGCTAATTGTGGCATTAATCAGTCGCCATGAAAAAGTGAAAGTGTGATTAGTGCGTTAGACTAAGATCAGTACCAACATGGAGGTTGTGGAATCAACTCCCATCAGTCCAGTTGTTTGATTTTTAGCCCCAACAAGCACCTACTCTGATTAGAGTCTGCTGTTGGCTCAGGGAAGAGAGTGGGACTACACAGTCAAAATATCAACGAGATGCAAGCTTGGAAAATGTTTAACAAGGATTACTCAGCTGTTTACAGACTTTTTTAATTTTAGCAAGTGTTGTTCAAGTGTTTGTAACAGTGTAACTGTGCACTATAACTGGTCTCTCAGTGGTCATGTTCTTGGTCATTGGTGAACATTTGACCCCTTCATGGGCCCTTACTCCATATTAATCAGGTTGTGTATGGTACCTTGGCTGTGTTCAGTTTTAGTCCATACACGACATGGTGAAGGCTCCATGAGGAAGCAAAAATCTTGCAACTAATGACCAACAACCACGACTGCTGAAGGTGAGAATAAATGAATACTAAAAGCATATACCGAAGGCTGAGTTGGGGAAATGATTTGAAATGTTGGATATATATTGTTTTATGCTAACAGTGTGCTGTAAGATGGACAGAGATTGTTGAAGTCAAGGTCAGTGTCTTGCAAGTGTCCAGATGTGCTGTGAAAGGGAGAATAGTTATATGAAATTTGGTATTGTGTGATCTTTGAAACAAAGGTGTGATCTTCGAAACAAAGGGGAAGTTCATGTCAGTGACAGTATTTTCAAATGTCTCATGATACTGCCTCAGAAAGGAAAAGTTGCCATATGCTCGTCACAAGGAAGCTCTTCCCTGTGGGTGTCTTCAGAACTATATATGTCAGGAGGTCCTTTCGAAACGTGTATGTTAAACATGTTCATGACCATTCAACTATAATGTCCAGCCCTTTTAAAAGTGCAAGAACATGTGCATGACTATTTACCACCGCCAATTTGAAATACTTTTAGTAATGAATTTTTGTTATCTTATTATTTTTGGTAATTGGCACATTTTCACGAAATGTTGTTCATATTTGCAGAGAAGATTCACTGTACATGTCTGACTGGGATAGTCAAGTTTTTAAAGATACATTTTATTTGAATTGTACCTGGACATGTGAAAACAGACATCATAAGAAGAGCATGACCCAGTAAAACTAAATTTCATAGTGCAGAAGAGAGAGAGAGAAAGAGAGAGAGATCAGCTGTATCATAATTTCATTGCTTCCATGTTGAACAGTACAATTACACCTTTCAGATTGGATACTTTTTACTACTTGTGGGATGTAAGCTTTGTGTTGTGCTGGTAACATGACAAAGTCAGTAGTACTAGTGTACTGTTGGCTGTACAGATCCCAGTAGTACTAGTGTACTGTTGGACTGTGTACAGATCCCAGTAATACTTGTGTACTGTTGACTGTGTACAGATCCAGTAGTACTAGTGTACTGTTGACTGTACAGATCCCAGTAGTACTAGTGTACTGTTGACTGTGTACAGATCCCAGTAGTACTAGTGTACTGTTGACTGTACAGATCCCAGTAATACTAGTGTACTGTTGATTGTGTACAGATCCCAGTAGTACTTGTGTACTGTTGACTGTACAGATCCCAGTAATACTAGTGTACTGTTGACTGTACAGATCCCAGTAGTACTAGTGTACTGTTAACTGTGTACAGATCCCAGTAATACTTGTGTACTGTTGACTGTGTACAGATCCAGTAGTACTAGTGTACTGTTGACTGTACAGATCCCAGTAGTACTAGTGTACTGTTGACTGTACAGATCCCAGTAATACTAGTGTGCTGTTGACTGTACGGATCCCAGTAATACTAGTGTGCTGTTGACTGTACAGATCCCAGTAGTATTAGTGTACTGTTGACTGTACAGATCCCAGTAGTACTAGTGTACTGTTGACTGTACAGATCCCAGTAATACTAGTGTACTGTTGACTGTACAGATCACAGTAGTACTAGTGTACTGTTGACTGTGTACAGATCCCAGTAATACTAGTGTACTGTTGACTGTACAGATCCCAGTAGTACTAGTGTACTGTTGACTGTACAGATCCCAGTAGTACTAGTGTACTGTTGACAGTGTACAGATCCCAGTAATACTAGTGTACTGTTGACTGTGTACAGATCCCAGTAGTACTAGTGTACTGTTGACTGTACAGATCCCAGTAATACTAGTGTACTGTTGACTGTGTACAGATCCCAGTAGTACTAGTGTACTGTTGACTGTACAGATCCCAGTAATACTAGTGTACTGTTGACTGTGTACAGATCCCAGTTGTACTTGTGTACTGTTGACTGTACAGATCCCAGTAATACTAGTGTACTGTTGACTGTACAGATCCCAGTAGTACTAGTGTACTGTTGACTGTACAGATCCCAGTAGTACTAGTGTACTGTTGACTGTGTACAGATCCCAGTAATACTAGTGTACTGTTGACTGTACAGATCCCAGTAGTACTAGTGTACTGTTAACTGTGTACAGATCCCAGTAATACTAGTGTACTGTTGACTGTACAGATCCCAGTAATACTAGTGTACTGTTGACTGTACAGATCCCAGTAGTACTAGTGTACTGTTGACTGTACAGATCCCAGTAGTACTAGTGTACTGTTGACTGTGTACAGATCCCAGTAGTACTAGTGTACTGTTAACTGTACAGATCCCAGTAGTACTAGTGTACTGTTGACTGTACAGATCCCAGTAGTACTAGTGTACTGTTAACTGTACAGATCCCAGTAGTACTAGTGTACTGTTAACTGTGCAGATCCCAGTAATACTAGTGTACTGTTGACTGTACAGATCCCAGTAATACTAGTGTACTGTTGACTGTACAGATCCCAGTAATACTAGTGTGCTGTTGACTGTGTACAGATCCCAGTAATACTAGTGTACTGTTGACTGTACAGATCCCAGTAATACTAGTGTACTGTTGACAGTGTACAGATCCATGGAGAATTCATGGTATGTTTGATTAGTGTTAATTGTTCAGATTATGACAATGATGGTAGGATCACTGTGTTAGAATTTAGTGCAGAGCTTTGGAATGAATTGGTGATATGGTGAGAACTGTGTTGACTTGTTTGTTTAATATGGTAACTGTGTTATGTCGCCAACAAATGTAGAGACCATACTTCACAAGGAAAAGAATGAAATGTGATATAAATGGATTGTTTGTTCTGTTGTTATTTTTTCAATCTTCCTGTTTTTGTAAAAAAGAGGGACACTTTTTTTTAATATGAAGTGGATTGTTTTGTTCTGTCTGTCTGTCTGTTTGTTTGTTTGTTTTCAGTCTTTCTATTTTCATAAACAGAGGGAAACTGTTTAATATGAAACGGAGAAGGGGATGTGTGTATGTGGCTGCTAGTGACCAAGACTTTCTCTGGAGAAGGGGACGTGTGTGTGTGACTGCAAGTGACCAAGACTTTCTCTGGAGAAGGGGACGTGTGTATGTGACTGCAAGTGACCAAGACTTTCTCTGGAGAAGGGGACGTGTGTATGTGACTGCAAGTGACCAAGACTTTCTCTGGAGAAGGGGACGTGTGTATGTGGCTGCTAGTGACCAAGACTTTCTCTGGAGAAGGGGACGTGTGTGTGTGACTGCAAGTGACCAAGACTTTCTCTGGAGAAGGGGACGTGTGTGTGTGACTGCAAGTGACCAAGACTTTCTCTGGAGAAGGGGACGTGTGTGTGTGACTGCAAGTGACCAAGACTTTCTCTGGAGAAGGGGACGTGTGTGTGTGACTGCAAGTGACCAAGACTTTCTCTGGAGAAGGGGACGTGTGTGTGTGACTGCAAGTGACCAAGACTTTCTCTGGAGAAGGGGACGTGTGTATGTGACTGCTAGTGACAAAGACTTTCTCTGGAGAAGGGGACGTGTGTGTGTGACTGCAAGTGACCAAGACTTTCTCTGGAGAAGGGGACGTGTGTGTGTGACTGCAAGTGACCAAGACTTTCTCTGGAGAAGGGGACGTGTGTATGTGACTGCTAGTGACCAAGACTTTCTCTGGAGAAGGGGACGTGTGTGTGTGACTACAAGTGACCAAGACTTTCTCTGGAGAAGGGGACGTGTGTATGTGACTGCTAGTGACCAAGACTTTCTCTGGAGAAGGGGACGTGTGTGTGTGACTGTAAGTGACCAAGACTTTCTCTGGAGAAGGGGACGTGTGTATGTGGCTGTAAGTGACCAAGACTTTCTCTGGAGAAGGGGACGTGTGTGTGTGACTGTAAGTGACCAAGACTTTCTCTGGAGAAGGGGACGTGTGTATGTGACTGCTAGTGACCAAGACTTTCTCTGGAGAAGGGGACGTGTGTGTGTGACTGTAAATGACCAAGACTTTCTCTGGAGAAGGGGACGTGTGTGTGTGACTGTAAATGACCAAGACTTTCTCTGGAGAAGGTGACGTGTGTATGTGACTGTAAATGACCAAGACTTTCTCTGGAGAAGGTGACGTGTGTATGTGACTGTAAGTGACCAAGACTTTCTCTGGAGAAGGTGACGTGTGTGTGTGACTGCTAGTGACCAAGACTTTCTCTGGAGAAGGGGACGTGTGTATGTGACTGCTAGTGACCAAGACTTTCTCTGGAGAAGGGGACGTGTGTATGTGGCTGTAAATGACCAAGACTTTCTCTGGAGAAGGTGATGTGTGTATGTGGCTGCTAGTGACCAAGACTTTCTCTGGAGAAGGGGATGTGTGTGTGTGACTGCTAGTGACCAAGACTTTCTCAGTGGTTTAGGGTAAATCGTTATCAAATTTTAGTCAAGAGATACGGACCATTAAGGAATAATGAATGCATTCGTTTGGAAGCTATGTCACCAAGGTTAAGGTCACGCAGACATCATCAACAAGAGCCTAAAATCAACAGTCTTTTAGGACAGGGTAGGGATAGTGACAGTCACTCATTGTTCTTGCTTCACATCAAATATGTATTTAATCTGATTTTTCTTCAAGGTCACAGTGACCTTTAGAAGTACAAAAATCTGGATTTTCTGATGGGGAAACAAATTCTTTGCGAATAAAAAGAAGGCCATGAGAATGGTTTGTCTGTCATGTCTTCATATTGTGCCCACTGTTTAAATTGCTTGAATATATTACGAACTTGCAGTTTATTTTGAATTTTTCATTTAGGAGAATTTTCATTATCAGGGCTTAAAACGTTATGCGTCTGGGCAGAATTCCGCGATTTCGGTTTGTCAAAAAAACAAAAAACAAAACAAAAAAAGGAGCAAGGCGTCCGTGATCGGCTTGCAAGCGTTCATAGCCCCCGGACCCCCCTAGTTTCATTGTTTTTTTCCTCCTCCTGTTTTAAGCCCTGCATTATGGAAACAACTCCTCCCCTAAAAAGATAAAATAAAATAGAAGAAACGGAATGTGTGTGTGTGCCATGTACTGTATATTTCTCTGCATCTGAGCAAAGAGTCTCAGTAGCAACATTGTCTCAGATGCATGTTTTGGTTGTTTAGCCCACACTGTGTGTGTACTAGGCCACTACCCCACTCACAGACTGATTTGGTGTGTACTAGGTCACTACCCCACTCACAGACACTGATTTTGTGTGTACTAGGCCACTACCCCACTCACACTGATTTTGTGTGTACTAGGCCACTACCCCACTCACAGACTGATTTGGTGTGTACTAGGCCACTACCCCACTCACAGACACTGATTTTGTGTGTACTAGGCCACTACCCCACTCACAGACTGATTTGGTGTGTACTAGGCCACTACCCCACTCACAGACACTGATTTTGTGTGTACTAGGCCACTACCCCACTCACAGACACTGATTTTGTGTGTACTAGGCCACTACCTCACTCACAGACACTGATTTTGTGTGTACTAGGCCACTACCCCACTCACAGACACTGATTTTGTGTGTACTAGGCCACTACCCCACTCACAGACACTGATTTTGTGTGTACTAGGCCACTACCCCACTCACAGACACTAATTTTGTGTGTACTAGGCCACTACCCCACTCACAGACACTGATTTTGTGTGTACTAGGCCACTACCCCACTCACACTGATTTTGTGTGTACTGGGCCACTACCCCACTCACAGACACTGATTTTGTGTGTACTAGGCCACTACCCCACTCACAGACACTGATTTTGTGTGTACTAGGCCACTACCCCACTCACACTGATTTTGTGTGTACTAGGCCACTACCCCACTCACACTGATTTTGTGTGTACTAGGCCACTACCCCACTCACAGACACTGATTTTGTGTGTACTAGGCCACTACCCCACTCACACTGATTTTGTGTGTACTGGGCCACTACCCCACTCACAGACACTGATTTTGTGTGTACTAGGCCACTACCCCACTCACAGACACTGATTTTGTGTGTACTAGGCCACTACCCCACTCACACTGATTTTGTGTGTACTAGGCCACTACCCCACTCACACTGATTTTGTGTGTACTAGGCCACTACCCCACTCACAGACACTGATTTTGTGTGTACTAGGCCACTACCCCACTCACACTGATTTTGTGTGTACTGGGCCACTACCCCACTCACAGACACTGATTTTGTGTGTACTAGGCCACTACCCCACTCACAGACACTGATTTTGTGTGTACTAGGCCACTACCCCACTCACACTGATTTTGTGTGTACTAGGCCACTACCCCACTCACAGACACTGATTTTGTGTGTACCAGGCCACTACCCCACTAACAGACACTGATTTTGTGTGTACTAGGCCACTACCCCACTCACAGACATTGATTTTGTGCGTATTAGGCCACTACCCCACTCACAGACACTGATTTTGTGTGTACTAGGCCACTACCCCACTCACAGACACTGATTTATTACCTACCAGAGAAATGTAGACTACAAAACATCTTGTCTGCACAGTTTCAGTAATTGAAACAAACGGTGCAGACAAGATGTTTTGTACAGGGCTTAAAATGTTCCACGTCTGGGCAGAATTCCGCGATTTCGGTTTGTCAAAAAAAAAAAAAAAAAAAAAACGAAAGGAGCAAGGCATCCGTGATCGGCTTCCAAGCGTTCATAACAACGGCGCACAAGTTATGGCCCCTGATTCCCCCACCCCCACCACCCCCCAACCCCCCTAGTTTCAGTGTTTTTTTCCTCCTCCTGTTTTATGCCCTGTTTGTACATATCTCCGGTTGGTAATGGATCAGTGTCTGAGTGGGTAAACATGTAGTCTGCACAGTTTGTTTCAGTTACTGAAACAGTGCAGGCAACATGTTTTGCAGTCTACCTGTCTCTGGTAGGTAATGAATCAGTGTCAGTGAGTGGGGTAGTGGCCTACAGATCGGTAAACCTAGGTAAATATGAAAGGTCTTGAGTTTGATTTCTGGTCAAGCTAAGGATTTTTCTTTTTCTTTGAGATAAGACAATAAACAGAAGTCCCTTGTGCGGAATGCACTCTGCGTATATGTAAAAGAACAAACTCGGTCCGTGGTAACAGAGGACTTGTCCCTGGCACAGTTACGTAGAAAAATACACTCTCATGAGCAAAATGAAAAGACTTGCTGGCAAAGAAAGTATCCCAGTTTTTGCACGGAAATTCTGTTTTAACAGGGAAAAAGTAAACAAACAGCAATTCTATCAGTACATGTATGTCATATGCTTAACCTTTTGACTCCCGCACTCTGTCTACCAACTGCAAAAACTTGACTCTTTGACTCCCGTACCCTTTCTACAGCTTCCTGCAGGAAGCTGGTGGAAAGGGTGAAGGAGTCAAAGGGTTAAGTTTTTGCTTTGCTAGCATGGTTAACAATGCAGATTGCTGGTTGACAGGGTGCAGGAGTGAAAGGGTTAAGAAGAATCTTTACTTCACAGTCACATAGAGTTTATAAGCAGGCTTATGTGAGTTACGGCATATGCTGTGGTCAATTTGATTTGTTCCATTCCATTTATTTGTGATGTTAGTGCAAATGGAATCATCGAAAAGTTGCAGTACCATCTTGAGAAATCAAGCTGTCAGCAAGAGAAAACAAGAGATTAGGCTGCTAGAATTACTTGAAAACCCAAAGATGTCGAAGAATTACTTGAAAACCCAAAGATGTCTAAAAAGTTACTTGAAAACCCAAAGATGTCGAAGAATTACTTGAAAACCCAAAGATGTCTAAAAAGTTACTTGAAAACCCAAAGATGTCGAAGAATTACTTGAAAACCCAAAGATGTCTAAAAAAAATTACTTGAAAACCCAAAGATGTCTAAAAAGTTACTTGAAAACCCAAAGATGTCGAAGAATTACTTGAAAACCCAAAGATGTCTTTTAAAAAAAATTACTTGAAAACCCAAAGATGTCGAAGAATTACTTGAAAACCCAAAGATGTCGAAGAATTACTTGAAAACCCAAAGATGTCTTAAAAAAATTACTTGAAAACCCAAAGATGTCTAAAAAGTTACTTGAAAACCCAAAGATGTCGAAGAATTACTTGAAAACCCAAAGATGTCTAAAAAATTACTTGAAAACCCAAAGATGTCTAAAAAATTACTTGAAAACCCAAAGATGTCGAAGAATTACTTGAAAACCCAAAGATGTCTAAGAATTACATGAAAACTCCCTTGCACTCTGTTCTCATGATGATCTCAGCTTTGAACCATAAAGGTGAATGGAGTGGTTTGGAGGAAGTGACGAAATGAAAAGGAGAACAACAGAATGATACTGGAAATTTTGTGCTTGAAGTTTCTCTATCTTTTCTGTATGATTGAAATTTCAAAACAGATAATTTACAGAGAACATTTGTTTCACGAAATTTTCAGAAGATGGGGATGGAATGTTCATGTTTTTCATTGTTGACTGGACATGTCATTAGACCACTATGCTGGGAGCGAAACTGTGCTGGGTAGTGAGATCCTTGTTTCAGTACAGGGGAAATATTTGTATTGACTAGAGATATACAACACGGCATACAAAGACCAGGCTAAGATGCGGCCAGGTGTTCTCGGTGAAAATTGTACTTTAAAACCCTTTGACTCCCACACCCTGTGCATCAGTACTCTGCAGTATCAACTATGCTAGCAAAGCAAAAACTTAAACCTTTGAATCTCTCACCCTATTCACCAACTTCATGCAGGAAGCTGGTGAATAGGGTGAGAGACTCAAAGGGTTAAGTTTTTGCAGTTGGTGGATAGGATGCGGGAGTCAAAGGGTTAAATTGTAGTCGGTTTTGTGTTGAAAATATAAATTCTTTCTCAGTTAGTATGAGCTCTGTATCATACATGAACAAAATGAGTCACTAAGGCTTTCTTTGCTTTTTACAAGCTTTATTCACGCATTATTAATACCAGAGCATTAGAAACATATGACTTACAAAATACTGGGTAACAAGTAACATACTCACATAATACATAAACACATGCACGTATCCAAAACAAGTGTGATTGCCTCTGTTCAAGCAAACAGGAACCAGAAAAACACGAAAATAGAATCAGAATGCATATTTATTACAACCAGACAAGACAGGCGCAAATTTTCGGCCAACTGGCCTTTGTCAAGCGTAAATGTAAGATCACAAACAAACAAACACCAAATACAGAAATTAGGAGAAAAAGACTGAAACTTCCCTGCTAGTCCTTTTCTCCCACTGGACAAAGCAGCAGGGAAGTTTGGAGCAGCAGGGAAGTTTCAGTCTTTTTCTCCTAATTTTTGTATTTGGTGTTTGTTTGTTTGTGATCTTATATTCACGCTTGACAAAGGCCAGTTGGCCGAAAATTTGCACCTGTCTTGTCTTGTATTAAATACGCATTCTGATTTCGTGTTTTTCTGGTTCCTACATGCACATATTCTAAACAATGGACTTCTGTTCAGATTGTTCATCTTTAGCATATGAAGGACTGTCTTACAGATGTATACTGAATTTTGCAGTGAAAATAATTTTCTTCAAACAGAACAAAGCATGATAATAATAATGGCTTCTTAGAGAGCACCTCGTCTCACAAGAGCCCTAGAAGCTTCACAAAAGTATAAATGCCAGAAGTGGACATAGGTAAAGCAATGTCAACTAGGATCATTATGAAAGGGATCAGACACAAGGCATTTTATGTTCAGGAAGCAATAAAAATGAATTTGTAATATTTGCTTCTGTGTGTCAATCGTTCTTGCTATGATGATGGTGAACAGTTGAAAAAGTAGGCTGCATAAAATCATACACCTTTAAAAATACAAAGCAATAAATACCTCTCTCTCTCTCTTTCTTTCTCTCTCTCTCTCTCTCTCTCTCTCTCTCCTCTCTCTCTCTCTCTCTCTCTCTCTCTCTCTCTCTCTCTCTCTCTCTCTCTCTCTCTCTCTCTCTCTCTCTCTGACGGGCATGGTAGTCAAGTGGACATATGTTGGATTTCTGATCAGAAGGTTCAGGTTCAATCCACCTAGACACCTCCACCTGGTAGATAACGATTGGAGACTTTTCCATTCCCCCATCATATGAATATGCAGAATATCAAATATGCACATTAATTATCCCGTAAGTCATGTCTGTGGATGGCTAATAGTAACTTAAAAGTACTCAGCATGTACACGGCAGTAACTTTGTAAAAAAAAAAAAAAACAACTTTTGGCTGGTAACCTCTACCATTGGAAAATGAAATACCATTCTCTCTTGCATACTAACATCAAAGAAATGATAAATACATTCATAGACATGTACAGACACAGACATAATTTACACAAATCCCAAGCTGACCCACAGAGCCATTTCAGGGCTGACTAATCCGTCAGCTTTTTATGTCCAAGCACTGAGTCTTGTATCATCAAACAACCCTTTCCAAAACACTTCAGATTCCAGTCAGACTTGAGGAGCCATCCAGACATACGAGTCCTGCACAATAATTGTGCAACAATAAAAGAACATCCAAGCTGTAAAACTGTCGCAAAGAAAATCCTGAACATTTCCTACACAAGCCATGTCACTGATAGGAAGTCTGCTGAACCATCATCCAATATATAACCTGAAACACACAAAAATGTGCCCCACAGTGGAAGGTTCTAGAAATGGAGCCAACTTTTACAGCGTTCATTACAGCAGTGCCCAAGTCACGATCCTGGCGTGTTCTGGGATTAGTAAGCCAGTCAGTGCTGTTTGCAATGCAGCAAAGTGTTTGTAAGGGACAGAGTAGTATAGAGCGTGTCTGAAATACGTTGGATCAGAACAGGCACTACCAGTACTGAACCAATTCCACCAGTCATCTCTGATGTCTTCCTACAAACACCATCAGCAGTTTTGGTTGTTGGCTTCACTGTAGTGGATGACCTTTGACAACAAGGAAAACCTGTGACAACATCTGAAAGTGTAGCAGTAAGACGGCCATGCATGAAGGCGATCAGAAATTGTCACAGCACAATGACAAAATCACTCACTGGACCCAAAGTCACAGATCAGGATGTCACAAAGGCTTCAGTCATAAGTACGGTTCACCTGAACAGCCGTCACAGAGTAAGTATGATAAAAGGAGTATTTCAAGGTCGCTGGCGTTCCCACCCATGCCACACCTCTCATGTCTTCACATTCGGACTAGAGTCGAGTATAACATAAAACGTCCATCTTTTCCTGCTAATTCTGCCAAGTCTATTCCCTTTTGTGGTAATTTCGCTAGATTGTTAATGTGAACAGTGGGAATCTCGTTGATCAATTCACAAAAACTCCACCAATAGCTGTTGTGAGGCCATTGGTCTATGGACTGTGACTGAATGCAACTGTGATTGTGGTGCATAGAACAACTGGAATGAAGTGCCATTAAAGCTGAAGATGGGACCAAACGAAAAGACTAGAAAAGGCCAGTTATGCATAAATGATGATTACATGTATATTCAGCTTCTAGATTTGAGCTGCGTTGTAATGAAACAGACTTGTTCTCTCGAAGTCTGCTACAAACATTTTTTTTAAATAAAAACTGTGATTTCACTTGTTAGATACAGAATAGACCACTATGCTGTTTAAACAAGAGATAACATTCCTACAGCAGAGTCCTAAATTTCCTATAGAAGAGTCCTAGCTTAGCTTAGCTTAGCAATAGGGACATAACACATTAGCCGTTTGGCTATTTCAAGTCCCATCATTTTTATTTTTATTTTCTTACACTCGTAGTCAAGGTTTGTCGTACGCCCAGTTTTTTGATGATTCATTCATCATATTCGTATTTAAGTTCAATGTAATGTTTCCAATGGTCAAGCTGGTTTTTAAACGAGTTTGTGTTTTGTACTCTTTTAATTTCGTTTGGTAATTTATTCCATACATGTGCAATTCTATTTTTAAAATAAAACTTTCTAATGTTGTCTTGCAATATTCTATGCTATTGTAACAATTATCATTTGCCCGTCAAAATAATGTTTAAAACTGGTGCATGTGATACCAGTGTCTTTGGGACTGTTTCGAAAAGTCGTGTCTCCACAGTTTGTGTACAGCTCTTATGTATAGATGTTTGCTGTTTATCGAAACAGAATTTTATTTTAAAAACTGTTGGCGTGCAATCGCTGTCCAGGTATTAGGTAACGGCAATCAAACTGTAGCCGACTGTTTGGATTCCTTTTTCTTGGTCCTGCCCAGATCATGACGCTTGGCCTGGCGTCGTCGTCTTCTACGTAACGAGTTTTGCCAACGGATCAGTTCCACACTGCTTCGTCTTACAGCGATGACATCCGGCATGTTGACATCATCAGTGGGTGAAATGACGTAATAAAAGCACGGTTTGGCTTCTGAGGGCTTAGAGGCATTTTCTTCGTCAACAGCTGAAGAAATACACGCGGTTTGATCGTCTATGGAGGTGTTGTGGAGAGAAAGACTGTGTGAATCAGCAGATGGAGAGTTGTCTGATGAAGTCTCAGTAGATACGTCTGCTGTGTTTCTGTGAACTTTGCCAGCCCTTTGGCCAGCAGCTTTATTCCGCCGGTGTCTCCAGGTCTGCCTCAGTTTGCTTTGAAGACTATTCCGACGTAGGTATTCAACTGCAGGGTGACCAACACTATCATTGCTGTTTTCGTCATCCTGATCTACAGACGTTCCATTCTGTTTCTCCTCTACATTTGGCTCGTGTTCTAGAAAATCAGAAGGTGAGTGTGCAGAAGCTTGTGAAGATCTCTTGGACATAGAAGACTGAGGATTATCCAAAAAGACGTCATCACTAAGTGCGTCATCGCTGCAGCCAACAAAATAATCGTCATCGTCCACATACTCACTGTCTTCGGGTAGAACGAATGTTGGATTTTCTACAACACGATTTGTTTGTGACTGACTAAAGGTGTCGGTGCTTGTCATGGAAAGGTCTGCCAGGCCTTGGCTCAGCTGCTTGCAGGAAATGTAGAAAAAGTCGTCATCCGTTTCTGAGCCATAGCTCAGGTCACCATCTTCACGACCACTGGAAGTCTGACTGGAGCGCGCCGAGAAAGAGGACGAAGAGTTGCTGACCCACTGTGACACGAAAGAAGAGCGGGAGGAAGATCGTTGCGAGGCACAATGCATACTACCCCCCAAGGAAGACCCTAGCATTGAGTGCTGGGTGGGGCTCAGCCGTGCGTTAGGACTGTATCGACGTAGTAACCCGGGACTGAGGCGAGTTCCTTGTGGACTTGGGCTTGGGCTGGACCTTTGACTGCCATTGGGACTGCTGTGTTGACTGCCGGTCACATGACCGCCAAGAACATGTCGGTTTGGACTTAGACTAGACCTCTTGCTTCCGCAAGGACTGCAACTGTGTGGACTGTTGAGATGTGTGCCGTAAGCATTATTGATGGGACTGCTGCGTCCATGTCGACTTCCTTTAGGAGAAATCAACGTCCCGCCTTTGGTCAGCGTGTGAGGACTGAGACGACCTGAGGTAGCGAGAGTGGTTGATCTGGTTTCCAACGTGTTGGAGCGCCGGTGTGGTACATAGGCACGCTCTTGTTGTCGTACACGCTCCCAGGTGAAGGAAGCACCATTCCGCCTTTTTCTTTTTGCAACATCTCCGTTCCCCGGATCTGCAGGATTCCAGCCAGGGTTGCCAAACAAGGAATTCATCCTGTCCTCATGCCCAGTCCTTGACCTCCCAGTTGTCAGCCTCCATGGTAGATGGTTGTCCAGATACCACGTGTACGCCTTGTCGGGCCGGCTAGGGAGAGACAGACCCAGTGTGGATCGATTCAAGGGGTCAGAAAATCGGTTTGGATTTGTCCAGTCTCGGTCTGGGTAAGCTGTTGCTGGGATGGCAGGTTTGGGTCGTCGTAGGCAGGATGGGTATGCTACTCGCATGTTCGACTCGTGAATATCCTGCAACAACAATAAGGTATCCATCATTATATTCTGCTCTTTTTTTTTTTTCTTTTTTTTCTTTTTTCCAACATATCGCTGGGTTTTGAAGGGTTATTTGAAAATGTCCCTTTTGAAGTTTTATCAACTATCGACTGGTTGATAGCTTCCATGTTTGTCTAATCGTTATTCTTTGGATAGTTGGTTTGTTGATTTGTTGATTAGCTGGTTTGTTGGTATGTTGGTTGATTGACTAGCTGCTTAGTTGGCTGGTTGGTTGGTTGGTTGGCTAGTGGTAGGTAGTTGGTTAGTATTTTTCCCATGCTCCGTGGTGATTGCTCTAGTGGTTTTGGTAAGGTCAAGTACATGTAGAGTCATGGACAAAGTACTTAGTGAATCATACAGCCCTCAGTAACTTTGTAAGCATCACATACGATGTGAAAGTACGATAGTTGTAATAGAAAATACATATTGCCAGTGCTTTAGGCTTACACTGTATGGTTTATGTGTGGCTAGCGCTGAGAACATTCATGTACATGTATTGTGGGCCGTTGAGAGAAGTTGTGAGTGAACGGCTAAGTGGAACAGGAAAAGGAAGGACGGTAATATATTACTTGTACCACCAAACTGCCACACATAGTTCCTCTCTCTCTCTCTCTACGTCTCTCGCTTTGTCTCCCTCTCTCTCTCTCTCTCTCTGCCCTTCTCTTTCTCTGTCTTCTGTCTGTCTCTTCCTCTCTTCTCTCTCTCTCTTTCTATTTCTCTCCTCTCTCTCTCTCTCTCTCTCTCTGTCCTCTCTGTCTCTCTCTTTCTATTTCTCTCCCTCTCTCTCTCATTTTTCTGTGTGTGTATCTCTCTGTCTCTCTCCTTCTCTGTCTCCCTTTGTTCTCTTTCTCTCCATTCCCCCTCCCCCTTCTCCTCTCTCTCTCTCTCTCTCTGTCTCTCCTCTTCTCTCTGTGTAGGTTTTATTGCACGTAACGTCCTAATGTATGAACATATACATGTATGTAGCACCAATATCATTGTATGTAATTAGGTATTTTTGAATATGACTTAGTGTATGTTGTCTGAAGGTCCAAGCTTCAACCCGTCTAGACACTCCGCCCGATGGGTAACGGATGGAGATTTTTCACATCTCCCAGGTCAACACGTGTACAGATCTGCCCGCGATGCTCACATCTCTCCACATGATACGCGCGCATAATGTCATATGCACCATCAATATCTTGTAAGGCATAGTATTAGTAATGGCTGGCTTGTGGAAGCACCCAGCATGCAAGCAACGGCAGGTTTGAAAAAAAAAATTGGTTTAGCTAATAACTTCTACTGTTCGAAAATATAGTGTCATTTCATTTTCTCTCTTGTTAGTCTTATATGTATACAGGGTGGGTGCAAAAGTAGGTATACAGAAAGTATCACATCATTATTATAATGCTTAATTCCGCTCTCGATTAGAGGAGTGTGTGAATACCGACGGCAAGCAGTTGATTATCTGAGGGTTTAAGGCTGTGCTTGTTATTACATGTATATGCAATATTCATTTGTTTGTATAAAAAATGCAATGAGTATTGTACGTGTTTTTTTTTTTATAACTGTATACCTACTTTTGCACCCCCCTGTATATATATGTATGTATATACCTTTTACTTATTTGGGGCTGTAATTGCCACGAATATTTTCAGTAATGGCTGACATAGAAAACTGACCAAGTGTTATTCTATTGTTTCATTGTCTTTACTGTTGGAAAATCTCTCTCTCTCTCTCTCTCTCTCTCTCTCTCTCTCTCTGTGTCTCTCTCTCTCCCTCTCTCTCCCCCCTCTCTCTCTCTCTCTCTCTCTCTGCTCCAGTCAGCCCATGACAGGGGCTGTTGGCCTGTATTCATTAAGATACCGAGGTGGTTGTTTTTTTTATCCCTAGCTCTCTATGGTTCAGTATGGTGCAGGGTATATAACTGACATGCACCGAAAACAAACAAACACACACACACACACAACAACACACAACACACACACACCACACACACACACACACACACACACACAACACACACACACAAACGGGAGTTGAAATGCAGATATCATGAAATGGACCATGTCCACTGAGAAATCAGTAGGCATATCCTATTCATATCCATGAGTTACATATTAAGATGTTTGGCATTACATGTACGATGAAACTGTATCAATCTGGCTTGGAGTTTTCGTGGATAGGCCCATAATCAAGGTGTAGAGGGATTCACTTTTTCTGTAACTTTTGAAATATTGTATCATTCTGTTACATTTCTCAACTAATCGAATCACATTCGTTACACAATCTTTTTCAATAAAAGTGGAATGGTAGCCCAGTGGTTGAAACATCCGTCTGTGAAAGAAAAGGCCCTGTGTTCCATTCTTCATCTCTCCTCTACATTTTGAATCTGGATGCTAGTCTTTTGGGTGAGGTTTCGTGTGTGTCATGCACTTAAAGATAGTAAATGAATCCACGATAACAAAGGCACAATTCCAGCGAGAAATCTGTTTTCATAACACATCCACTGTCAAAGGTCAAACAATACTGTTAGTCTCCTTTTGTGGCTATTTAACACACTGACTGCAACGTTTGTCTTGATCTGAGTGGAATCAAATGTATACCTCTCAGATTTGATCTGGATCGGTTTATATATATCCGAGTACGTTTTTGTTTTAAGCATGTCCGCTTTACGAGCTGTTTCGGATAGAGCTGTGGGCTCAATCATTGCCCCACTCCCACCCCCACCCCCACCCCGCGGGAATGCCGGCGGCTCCTTCAGTATCAATAGTATCCCCACCTTTTGGAAATCATGTGCTAGAAATTTCCTCTTTTCTGCCATTCTCTTTGTTTCTGCCTTGTTCCTTTGCTTGATGTCATTTCTTCCTATCATTTTCTGTCTTGCTGGTCCATTCACCCGATCAGGCTGATGTGTTACATAAGTCTTTTGTACTTTTCTTAGGTTTGATGATTGGGTACATGTATTAAATGCATTGTTTTTGGCTTTAAGGAGGTAAGATATGCGGAAGCAATTTTAGGTAATTTATGCCCGTTTTTGTATGTTTTGGTGTCCTTGTGTGTGCTTAAATTTGTATTAAGTTGTGTTTTTTAAATCCCCTGTGCGCTAAAGTGGACGGAATGGTCAACGCTGGGGCATGTCCTTAGATTATGTGGGCGAATGCATTGATATGTGTAATTAATTTTCTTTCTTTCTCTCTCTCTCTCTCTCTCTCTCTCTCTCTCTCTCTCTCTCTCTCTCTCTTCTCTCTCTCTCTCTCTTTCCTGTTGAAGTTTTTGTATGTTTTGAAGAGTTATAGCCCTGATATGGAAGATTAGGAAAAGACAGGCAACATTTATAGGCCATTTTATGAGGAAGGAGGATTCGGAGCACCTGGTCACAACGGGAAAGCTGGAGGGAAAGAGAGCACCAAGTAGACCCAGGGAGAAAATGCTGGACGGACTTGCAGGTGGCTGGGGACGAGGGGGGTGGAGAGATGCTAGGGCAACGAGAAATATAGACAGATGGAAGTCCGTGATTGCCAACGCCATGCAGCAGGCACCTGATGATGATGATGATGATGGCTCTACACAGTCGGCTGGGCTTTAAACAACAATAACAATAACGACTCATTCATCGTATGTCTGGAGTTCAGTCCCAGCCTGCAACATACAAACTGGCCCGTGTGCTGCCCATCTCAGTGCTTCAGCCATTCTGGTAGTTTCCCTGTCTAAGTGTCTTATATGGCCAGTCTCCTCCCCATTTCAAGACCTTGCCAGCACCCTGGGTTTGGTTCAGTCTTAAGAAGTCTGCCAGATAACTGTTGGCAGATTCAGATAGGTGGAGTGTATATGGAATTATCCGCATGCTATGAATCGCTCGTGGACAAATTTAAAACTGTGCCAACGGTCCAACTAACAATAGACGACGTTAGTTAAACCCTATTCATCGAGCCTTACTACTTGTAATACTAGATATGTATGTGGTCTAAATCTGATTCAAAACCCTTGATAATTTTTGGGCGATGTGCATCGAGGACTATGTAGCCTACTAATATTACTAGATCTATGTATGTGGTCGAAGTCTGATTAAAATCCGCCGATAAACAACCAAGAAATCCATAACTGCAGTTTGTAATAATGCTTTGACACACTTTGGACTGATCTCAATGAAACTTGCAGAACAAGGCATTTGTTAAGTAATACACAATTTCACTAAATAGCAGAGGTATCTACCAGTGCGGACTTTCACATTGTGGACCGCCTCGGTCCTAGTATTGGACCACCTCACATATATATATAATTATATTTAATGTTCAGCAAATTAGAACGAAACAATCAACTGTGAAAATTGGATGCTGTTCATGTTCATGACAATTGCTGGGGAAATGCGGAGGTGGTAAAAATCATTCGTAACATCAGCTTTCAGAGTCAGGGTTCTGCCTTGTCCACGTCAAAGGTTGACACGGTCGCTGAGGTTGGCAGACTATTAATATGTCACCTAGGGGAGTGGGACACCTTGTCTGCATTCGAAGGCTGTGCCCGATCAGTCTCAGTCCGCGTTTTCGAAGCGTCTTGCTCAAGGGTGAGAGCTTAGTCCGAGAGTAGAGCGCCTTGGTGAAGATTTTCTCTGGCCAGTAGATGCCGAGTGCCGAGCGGATCATATGCCGATGAGAAGAGTCGATCAATTTCGAGAGAATAATAATAATAAATAATAATTACAATATTTATATAGCGCAAAATCTTGATAAAATCAAATCTAAGCGCTGAAACACACACACACGCACGCACGCACGCACACGCACGCACGCACACACACGCACCCACGCACACACACACACACACACACACACACACACACACACACACACACACACACACATACACGGTTATAAATGGGGAGAAAGAATAAAAGCAATGGAAAATTAAAGAGAGCATATTATATACAATTATATATTGCAATGTGATTCCCCTCCGGGTGGAGACAGGCTGCAGAAGGGATTGAGTGAGGTCAGGATTTTATGCAGAGGAGAAAAGGTGAGTTTTGAGAGCGGACTTGAAGAAGACAAAAGTAGGTTGCTGACGGACAGAGAGAGGAAGTTTGTTCCAGGAGAGCGGACCAGAAACAGAGAAGGCTCGTGGACCATAGGTATTGAGCTTAGTGCGTGGAAAGCGAAAAGTCAGAGGATCGGAGGCAGAGCGGAGGGCACGTGAGGGAACATAGATCTCAAGTAGGCTTGACAGGTAATCGGGGGCTGCGTTATTGAGGCTTTTGTAGCACATGGTGTCTAGTTTGTACTGTATGAACCACCTTACGTACGCGACAGCTCACTGAAAGGGACCTGTGTGTTCAGGTTTGGCCACTTTACTTTGTTATCTCTCCGTAAGAAGTGGGATAGACTTACAGTTATCTCTCTGTAAGAAGTGGGATAGACTTACAGGTATCTCCGGAAGAGCACCCGAATTTCAAACAGAAATTTTTATTATGGCAAGATATCAATGTATTACAAAATTGTAATAATCATAATCATGATAAGGATGATGATGATCATGATGATGATGGTGGTGGTAGTGGTGATGGTGGTGATAAATGATGATAATGATGACGATAATGATGATGATGATGATAATAATAATAATATGATGATGATGATGGTGGTGGTGATGGTAATGATGACGATCATCATCATCATCAGGTGCCCTGCCGCATGGCGTTGGCGATCATGGACTTCCATCTGTCTCTATCTCTCGTTGCCCCCAGCATCTCCCCCACCCTCCTCGTCCCCAGCCACTCTGCAAGTCCGTCCAGCATTTTCTCCCTGGGTCTACCCGGTGCTCTCTTTCGATCCAGCTTTCCCGTTGTGACCAGGTGCTCCAAATCCCCCTTCCTCATAAAATGGCCTATAAATGTTCCCTGTCTTTTCCTAATCTTCCTTGTGTCTGCCTCCATCAAGACTGTCTCATTTGTTTCCTTTGCTGTCCATGGAACTCTCAGCATTCTTCTTAGAAACCACATCTCGGCTGCCTCAATCTTGTTCTGGCTTTGCTTGTTGACTGTCCACGCCTCACATCCGT
>JAPXFY010000024.1:64016434-64023934 GCA_030674185.1 Monoplex corrugatus | reverse complement strand
CTCTGTCTCTGTCTGTCTGTCTCTCTCTCTCTCTGTGCGCGCGCGCACGTGCTCGAATCTGAGTAGTTAAAGGTATTTCAGCTGTCATATGTTGTCTTTGCATGTTGTTTCTGTCATCCTGCGCAAAGGAGTCTGATTAAATTTTTGAACCTGTCATACTTTATCACTGCACGTCTTGTGTGTGTCTCTGTGTGTGTCTCTGTGTGTGTGTGTGTGTGTGTGTGTGTGTGTGTCTGTGTGTGTCTGTGTGTGTGTCTGTGTGTGTGTCTGTGTGTGTGTCTGTGTGTCTGCGTGACAGTGTGCGCGCAGACGTGCGCCTTTATGTTGATTGACGTATGTGCTTTTGTTCAAAGTGTGTATGTTTGTGTGTTTGTGTGTGTGTGTGTGAGAGAGAGAGAGAGAGAGAGAGAGAGAGAGAGAGAGAGAGAGAGAGAGAGAGAATACATTAACAATGCACGATAGGCGCTGTTATACAATAATTCTTCAGTGTGTGTGTGCGTGCGTGCTAGTTCATACAATCATGTTCATGCGCGTCTATGTATTTATGTATGTCCGTCCATTCCATCTGTCTGTCTGCTGGAAGTGGTCTGTGAACTGTGGGTGTGAGAACGACAGTCGATCAGTGTGTTCATATTGAAAATCATTGCTGGCTGTCCCACACGGCTGGTCTGTCTGGCTCCATCGATCCTGAAATGTCTGAATGGTCGATGGCAGCTGGGCAGGCTGAGGGTGACAGATGGATGAATGGGACTGAAGGGGGTGGGGGTTATCTTACTTACTTTATCTGTCTTCTTGTGCCGTTAGACGTCGAGGGGACATACAGCTTTCAGACGTGGGCCAGATGGGTAGTGTCTGCCATGGTTAGGTTGAGTCTTTCAGTTGTTTCTTTCACACCTTCTGTCCATCTTTTCCTCGGACACCCCCTTCCCTTGGATCCATACTTGTTCATGTTATAAGCTTTGTATGCTGGCTGTTCGTTTGAAGCCTCATGAATTGATCGAACCATTCCAGCTTCTGTTTTTCTAGATATTCTAGACATGGCACAGTCCCCAGGGTGTCTCTAATGACTTCATTTCTGATTTTGTCTGGACGTGTGGTGTTCATTGTCTTTCTGAGACACCTTATCTCGCAAGCTGTTATTTTGCTTTTTAGTCTTTGGTTAAGTGTACATGTCTGGCACTGATGACAAAGCATTGGTGTAAAAGTAAAGCTTATTAGTTAGGTATGTGTGGATGCGATAGCAGAGGGGCCAGCTGATAAGTCACTGCATTTGTTTTCCGGATTATTGTTTCTATTTCCCTATCCTTGCTGCCATTCTGTGTAAAGATGCCTCCTAAATATTTGGATTCTTCAACTTGTTTCAGTTGCATGTTGTTGACCTTTCATTCCAGCTTGCATGGGCTTCTGCTCGTCTTTATAATCTCTGTTTTGGACACGTTGATTTTCATGTTATAATCTATTTTCATGTTATAATCTATTTTCATGTTATAATCTATTTTCATGTTATAATCTTCACAGCTTGCATTCAAGTTACTGAGGTGTTCCTGCATCTTCATTAATTAAGTCTTGGTCATCAGCAAATAGTATTTCTTTTAGGTCTTCAAGATTTGGATTTCGCGTCTTTTGGATCCTGTCCATGTAAATAGTGAACAAAAGAGGGAACAAAACACAACCTTGGCGCACTCCTGTTTTTACATCAAACCAGTCAGTGAGGTCATCTGTTGTTCTCACTGCACTTCGACTATTTTGGTACATCGCCATGACATTCTCTAACAGCTGTCCTTGAACGCCGTAGGTCTCTGGAACTGCCCACAGCATATTTCTGTCTACTCTGTCGAAGGCTTTCTGTTGGTCAACAAATAGTTCTTTGTCATACTCAATAGTCTTTTTCAGACATCTGTCTAAGGGCGAAGACTCCGTCTGTACTTCCTCTTCTTTCTGTCCAGCAGTGATTTCCCCCTCTAGTGTCCACCCCTTTGTCCCACTCCCCCCCTGTCCTACCCGTCCCAATGTGCATGTGTTTTATGTCCTTACGTTATTGCCATTGTGAGTGAATGTTTTACTGAGTGATGACAATGTGCGTTTTGGTTTGATTTATACATGTATCAATATTTGGCACCTTACAAGTAGCATTATTGTTATTATTTGTGTGAGTGAATGTTTTAGTGAGTGATGACAATGTGCGTTTTGGTTTGATTTATACATGTATCAATATTTGGCACCTTACAAGTAGCATTATTGTTATTATTTGTGTGAGTGAATGTTTTAGTGAGTGATGACAATGTGCGTTTTGGTTTGATTTATACATGTATCAATATTTGGCGCCTTACAAGTAGCATTATTGTTATTATTTGTGTGAGTGAATGTTTTACCGAGTGATGACGGTGTGCGTTTTGGTTTGATTTATACATGTATCAATATTTGGCGCCTTACAAGTAGCATTATTATTATTTGTGTGAGTGAATGTTTTACCGAGTGATGACAGTGTGCGTTTTGGTTTGATTTATACATGTATCAATATTTGGCGCCTTACAAGTAGCATTATTGTTATTATTTGTGTGAGTGAATGTGTTAGTGAGTGATGACAGTGTGCGTTTTGGTTTGATTTATACATGTATCAATATTTGGCACCTTACAAGTAGCATTATTGTTATTATTTGTGTGAGTGAATGTTTTACCGAGTGATGACAGTGTGCGTTTTGGTTTGATTTATACATGTATCAATATTTGGCACCTTACAAGTAGCATTATTGTTATTATTTGTGTGAGTGAATGTTTTAGTGAGTGATGACAGTGTGCGTTTTGGTTTGATTTATACATGTATCAATATTTGGCACCTTACAAGTAGCATTATTGTTATTATTTGTGTGAGTGAATGTTTTACCGAGTGATGACAGTGTGCGTTTTGGTTTGATTTATACATGTATCAATATTTGGCACCTTACAAGTAGCATTATTGTTATTATTTGTGTGAGTGAATGTTTTAGTGAGTGATGACAGTGTCCGTTTTGGTTTGATTTATACATGTATCAATATTTGGCACCTTACAAGTAGCATTATTGTTATTATTTGTGTGAGTGAATGTGTTAGTGAGTGATGACAGTGCGCGTTTTGGTTTCGTTTATACATGTATCAATATTTGGCGCCTTACAAGTAGCATTATTGTTATTATTTGTGTGAGTGAATGTTTTAGTGAGTGATGACAATGTGCGTTTTGGTTTGATTTATACATGTATCAATATTTGGCGCCTTACAAGTAGCATTATTGTTATTATTTGTGTGAGTGAATGTTTTAGTGAGTGATGACAGTGTGCGTTTTGGTTTGATTTATACATGTATCAATATTTGGCACCTTACAAGTAGCATTATTGTTATTATTTGTGTGAGTGAATGTGTTAGTGAGTGATGACAGTGCGCGTTTTGGTTTCGTTTATACATGTATCAATATTTGGCGCCTTACAAGTATCATTATTGTTATTATTTGTGTGAGTGAATGTTTTAGTGAGTGATGACAATGTGCGTTTTGGTTTGATTTATACATGTATCAATATTTGGCACCTTACAAGTAGCATTATTGTTATTATTTGTGTGAGTGAATGTTTTAGTGAGTGATGACAGTGTGCGTTTTGGTTTGATTTATACATGTATCAATATTTGGCGCCTTACAAGTAGCATTATTGTTATTATTTGTGTGAGTGAATGTTTTAGTGAGTGATGACAGTGTGCGTTTTGGTTTGATTTATACATGTATCAATATTTGGCGCCTTACAAGTAGCATTATTGTTATTATTTGTGTGAGTGAATGTTTTAGTGAGTGATGACAGTGTGCGTTTTGGTTTGATTTATACATGTATCAATATTTGGCGCCTTACAAGTAGCATTATTGTTATTATTTGTGTGAGTGAATGTTTTACCGAGTGATGACAGTGTGCGTTTTGGTTTGATTTATACATGTATCAATATTTGGCGCCTTACAAGTAGCATTATTGTTATTATTTGTGTGAGTGAATGTTTTAGTGAGTGATGACAATGTGCGTTTTGGTTTGATTTATACATGTATCAATATTTGGGCGCCTTACAAGTAGCATTATTGTTATTATTTGTGTTGAGTGAATGTTTTAGTGAGTGATGACAGTGTGCGTTTTGGTTTGATTTATACATGTATCAATATTTGGCACCTTACAAGTAGCATTATTGTTATTATTTTGTGTGAGTGAATGTTTAGTGAGTGATGACAGTGCGCGTTTTGGTTTGATTTATACATGTATCAATATTTGGCGCCTTACAAGTATCATTATTGTTATTATTTGTGTGAGTGAATGTTTTAGTGAGTGATGACAATGTGCGTTTTGGTTTGATTTATACATGTATCAATATTTGGCGCCTTACAAGTAGCATTATTGTTATTATTTGTGTGAGTGAATGTTTTAGTGAGTGATGACAGTGTGCGTTTTGGTTTGATTTATACATGTATCAATATTTGGCGCCTTACAAGTAGCATTATGTTATTATTTGTGTGAGTGAATGTTTTAGTGAGTGATGACAGTGTGCGTTTTGGTTTGATTTATACATGTATCAATATTTGGCGCCTTACAAGTAGCATTATTGTTATTATTTGTGTGAGTGAATGTTTTAGTGAGTGATGACAGTGTGCGTTTTGGTTTGATTTATACATGTATCAATATTTGGCGCCTTACAAGTAGCATTATTGTTATTATTTGTGTGTGAGTGAATGTTTTATGAGTGATGACAGTGTGCGTTTTGGTTTGATTTATACATGTATCAATATTTGGCGCCTTACAAGTAGCATTATTGTTATTATTTGTGTGAGTGAATGTTTTAGTGAGTGATGACAATGTGCGTTTTGGTTTGATTTATACATGTATCAATATTTGGCGCCTTACAAGTAGCATTATTGTTATTATTTGTGTGAGTGAATGTTTTATGAGTGATGACAGTGTGCGTTTTGGTTTGATTTATACATGTATCAATATTTGGCGCCTTACAAGTAGCATTATTGTTATTATTTTGTGTGAGTGAATGTTTTAGTGAGTGATGACAGTGTGCGTTTTGGTTTGATTTATACATGTATCAATATTTGGCACCTTACAAGTACATTATTGTTATTATTTGTGTGAGTGAATGTTTTACCGAGTGATGACAATGTGCGTTTTGGTTTGATTTATACATGTATCAATATTTGGCCCTTACAAGTAGCATTATTGTTATTATTTGTGTGAGTGAATGTTTTAGTGAGTGATGACAGTGGCGTTTTGGTTTCGTTTATACATGTATCAATATTTGGCGCCTTACAAGTATCATTATTGTTATTATTGTTAGTGAATGTTTTGGAGGAACAATTGCGTTTTTGGTTTGATTTATACATGTATCAATATTGCGCTTAAAATACATTATTGTTATTATTTGTGTGAGTGAATGTTTTATCGAGTGATGACAGTGTGCGTTTTGGTTTGATTTATACATGTATCAATATTTGGCGCCTTACAAGTATCATTATTGTTATTATTTGTGCAGCTGGGGATCTTGAACATAATCTCATTAAAATTTGTACCATTTAATCATCTGGAACATTCTTTGGCCCAAATTGTATTAAAACACATCTGAGATTTCTTCAATAACTTTTTACTACAATTTGAAACTGCTGTGGTCAAAATACCAGACAACACCACTCCTTACTCCATGGTCCACATTTTTTTTAAACTAAAGAAATAAAAGACAGAACCATAGAAAGGAAAGGTAATCCACTCACAAGCTGTTAAATATCTGCTGACACATTCTTTCACCTCTTCGGTCGGTATGAAGTGATCTCCTTTGTTCTGTTGATGATGATGCTGATAGTATTGATGATCGTGATGTTGTTGATGATGCTGATAGTATTGATGATTTTGATGTTGATGATGATGCTGATAGTATTGATGATCGTGATGTTGTTCATGATGATGCTGATAGTATTGATGATCGTGATGTTGTTGATGATGCTGATAGTATTGATGATTTTGATGTTGATGATGATGCTGATAGTATTGATGATCGTGATGTTGTTCATGATGATACTGATAGTATTGATGATTTTGATGTTGTTGATGATGCTGATAGTATTGATGATCGTGATGTTGTTCATGATGATACTGATAGTATTGATGATCGTGATGTTGTTGATGATGATGCTGATAGTATTGATGATTTTGATGTTGATGATGATGCTGATAGTATTGATGATCGTGATGTTGTTGATGATGCTGATAGTATTGATGATTTTGATGTTGATGATGATGCTGATAGTATTGATGATCGTGATGTTGTTGATGATGCTGATAGTATTGATGATCGTGATGTTGTTGATGATGCTGATAGTATTGATGATTTTGATGTTGATGATGATGCTGATAGTATTGATGATCGTGATGTTGTTGATGATGCTGATAGTATTGATGATCGTGATGTTGTTGATGATGCTGATAGTATTGATGATCGTGATGTTGTTGATGATGCTGATAGTATTGATGATCGTGATGTTGTTGATGATGCTGATAGTATTGATGATCGTGATGTTGTTGATGATGCTGATAGTATTGATGATCGTGATGTTGTTGATGATGATGATGATAGTATTGATGATCGTGATGTTGTTGATGATGATGCTGATAGTATTGATGATCGTGATGTTGTTGATGATGATGCTGATAGTATTGATGATTTTGATGTTGATGATGATGCTGATAGTATTGATGATCGTGATGTTGTTCATGATGATGCTGATAGTATTGATGATTTTGATGTTGATGATGATGCTGATAGTATTGATGATTTTGATGTTGATGATGATGCTGATAGTATTGATGATTTTGATGTTCATGATGATGCTGATAGTATTGATGATTTTGATGTTGATGATGATGCTGATAGTATTGATGATCGTGATGTTGTTGATGATGCTGATAGTATTGATGATTATTGATGTATTATTGATGATTGATGCTGATAGTATTGATGATTTTGATGTTGATGATGATGCTGATAGTATTGATGATTTGAATGGTGATGATGATGATTGATGAATGCTGATAGTATTGATGATCGTGATGTTGTTCATGATGATGCTGATAGTATTGATGATTTGATGTTGTATGATGATGCTGATAGTATTGATGATCGTGATGTTGTTCATGATGATGCTGATAGTATTGATGATCTTGATGTTGTTGATGATGATGATAGTATTGATGATCGTGATGTTGTTCATGATGATGCAGATAGTATTATGATGATCTGATGTTTGATGATGATGATGAGATGATATTGATGATCGTGATGTTGTTGATGATGCATGATAGTATTGATGATTTTGATGTTGATGATAGATGATGCTGATAGTATTGATATTTTGATGTTGATGATGATGCTGATAGTATTGATGATCGTGATGTTGTTGATGATGATGATGATAGTATTGATGATTTTGATGTTGTTGATGATGCT
>JAPXFY010000024.1:63996434-64011434 GCA_030674185.1 Monoplex corrugatus | reverse complement strand
GGCATAATGAAGCTTTACTCTACAGGCATAATGAAGCTTTACTCTACAGCCTGATGAAGCTTTACTCTACAGGCCTGATGAAGCTTTACTCTACAGGCCTAATGAAGCTTTACTCTACAGGCCTGATGAAGCTTTACTCTACAGGCCTAATGAAGCTTTACTCTACAGGCCTGATGAAGCTTTACTCTGTATGCCTGATGAAGCTTTACTCTGTATGCCTATGAAGCTTTACTCTACAGGCCTGATGAAGCTTTACTCTGTATGCCTGATGAAGCTTTACTCTACAGGCCTGATGAAGCTTTACTCTGTATGCCTGATGAAGCTTTACTCTGTATGCCTGATGAAGCTTTACTCTACAGGCCTAATGAAGCTTTATTCTACAGACCTAATGAAGCTTTACTCTCAGCCTAATGAAGCTTTACTCTACAGCTAATGAAGCTTTATCTACAGCCTAATGAAGCTTTACTCTACAGACCTAATGAAGCTTATTCTACAGCCTAATGAAGCTTACTCTACAGCCTAATGAAGCTTTATCTACAGCCTAATGAAGCTTTATTCTACAGACCTAATGAAGCTTTATTCTACATACCTAATGAAGCTTTATTCTACTAGACCTAATGAAGCTTTATTTTACAGACATAATGAAGCTTTACTCTACAGACCTAATGAAGTTTATCTACAGACCTAATGAAGCTTTACTATACAGACCTAATGAAGCTTTATTCTCAGGCCTATGAAGCTTTACTCTACATGACCTAATGAAGCTTTACTCTGTATGCCTAATGAAGCTTTACTCTACAGACCTAATGAAGCTTTACTCTACAGACCTAATGAAGCTTTATCTACAGACCTAATGAAGCTTTATCTACAGACCTAATGAAGCTTTACTCTACAGGCCTAATGAAGCTTTACTCTGTATGCTAATGAAGCTTTATTCTACACTCTGATGAGCTTACTCTACAGACCTAATGAAGCTTTACTCTACAGACCTAATGAAGCTTTACTCTACAGACCTAATGAAGCTTTACTCTACAGGCCTAATGAAGCTTTACTCTGTATGCCTAATGAAGCTTTACTCTACAGGCCTAATGAAGCTTTACTCTCAGACCTAATGAAGCTTTACTCTGTAGCCTAATGAAGCTTTCTCTACAGGCCTAATGAAGCTTTACTCTACAGACCTAATGAAGCTTTACTCTACAGACCTAATGAAGCTTTACTCTACAGACCTAATGAAGGTTTACTCTACAGACCTAATGAAGCTTTACTCTACAGACCTAATGAAGCTTTACTCTACAGACCTAATGAAGCTTTACTCTACAGACCTAATGAAGCTTTACTCTACAGACCTAATGAAGCTTTACTCTACAGACCTAATGAAGCTTTACTCTACAGGCCTAATGAAGCTTTACTCTGTATGCCTAATGAAGCTCTACTCTACAGATCAATGAAGCTTTACTCTATAGGCCTAATGAAGCTTTACTCTGTATGCCTAATGAAGCTTTACTCTACAGACCTAATGAAGCTTTACTCTACAGACCTAATGAAGCTTTACTCTACAGACCTAATGAAGCTTTACTCTACAGACCTAATGAAGCTTTATTCTACATACCTAATGAATCTTTACTCTACAGGCCTAATGAACCTTTACTCTGTATGCCTGATGAAGCTTTACTCTGTATGCTAATGAAGCTTACTCTGTATGCCTAAGAACTTTACTTTACAGCCTAATGAAGCTTTACTCGTAAGCCTGAATGAAGCTTTACTCTACAGGCCTAGATGAAGCTTTACTCTACAGGCCTAATGAAGCTTTACTCTACAGGCCTGATGAAGCTTTACTCTACAGGCCTAATGAAGCTTTACTCTGTATGCCTAATAGCTTTACTCTACAGCCTGATGAAGCTTTACCCTACAGACCTAATGAAGCTTTACTCTACAGCCTAATGAAGCTTTCTCTACAGACCTAATGAAGCTTTACTCTACAGGCATAATGAAGCTTTACTCTGTATGCCTAATGAAGCTTTACTCTACAATCTAGTGAAGCTTTACTCTACAGACCTAATGAACTTTACTCTACAGATCTAATGAAGCTTTACTCTACATGCCTAATGAAGCTTTACTCTGCATGGCCTAATGAAGCTTTACTCTGTATGCCTAATGAAGCTTTACTTAGGCCTAATGAAGCTTTACCTCTGTAGGCCTAATGAAGCTTTACTCTGCATGCCTAATGAAGCTTTACTCTGCAGGCCTAATGAAGCTTTACTCTGCAATGCCTAATGAAGCTTTACTCTTATGACCTAATGAAGCTTTACTCTGTAGGTCTCAATGAAGCTTTTCTCTAACAGGCCTAATGAAGCTTTACTCGTATGACATATGAAGCTTTACTCTAATGCCTGATGAAGCTTTACTCTACAGCCTAATGAAGCTTTACTCTACAGGCCTAATGAAGCTTTACTCTACAGGCCTAATGAAGCTTTAATCTGTATGCCTATGAAGCTTTACTCTGTATGCCTAATGAAGCTTTACTCTACAGCCTAATGAAGCTTTACTCTGTATGCCTATGAAACTTTACTCTACAGGCCTATGAAGCTTTACTCTACAACCTATGAAGCTTTACTCTACAGCCTAATGAACCTTTACTCTATAGGCCTGATGAAGCTTTACTCTACAGGCCTAATGAAGCTTTACTCTGTATGCCTAATGAAGCTTTACTCTACAGGCCGAATGAAGCTTTACTCTCAGGCCTAATGAAGCTTTACCCTACAGGCCTAATGAAGCTTTACTCTGTATGCCTAATGAAGCTTTACTCTACAGGCCTAATGAAGCTCTACTCTGCAGGCCTAATGAAGCTTTACTCTGCAGATTTCATGAAGCTTTTCTCTAAGGCCTAATGAAGCTTTTGTCTGCAGGCCTAATGAAATTCTACTGATATTTCTTTAGTATCTTTCTTCACTGATGATGTTTACAATCTGCCTCGACCATAACTAAATAACAAAACTGCTGGCTTCTTCATATCATGTTGGTCACATTTTTACATCCCAAAAGCTGACTTTTAAACAAATTATGTGCTGTCACTGGTGACAAGTTTTACATCCACACTGAATGAGATAAGTGGTATAGACTCATGTAGACCCGAGGGGTTTTGTTCCTATTAAAAAAAGTGAATACAGTTAGACACGTACTTTGAATTTTATTGGAACAAAGAAACTGATATAGAACTAACATCAGCACAAGGGACAAAAAGATTTAACTGGAGTCTCATGAAATATTGTCTTGTGTTGTAGTCAATAAACGTTCAGTACGTGTGTATCATACAACACAATACAACAACAGTACACGTTCAGTACATGTACAGAAATCATCGGTTCCCTTTTTTCAATTTCCCATTAGAGAGAGAGAGAGATTTTCATGTGTCTGTCTTGTCTGCTGGTCTATGTGTGTGTGTCTATGAAAACAGTGTGTTAAAAAGATTTTATCAGCTGTTTCTGGATGAAACTTTACTAAATTTGGCTCAATGATGTGGACCGTTGAGAACTAGCACAGGCGTAAGGTTGGAAGCCATTGCGTAAAGGTCAAGGTTACACAGACAAAGAAAAAAAATTTAAAAGAAAGAAAGCACTTTTTGAGGAGGGTATGTGAACGGTACCTTCTCAGGAAAGCTTGAATATCTGATTTTTTTTTCCCTGTTGTGACAAGCAACCATCGTTCTCATTTCACATCAAGTGTTGTTTCATCTGATGCCTCTTCAAGTACACATTCTGGATTTTCTGGTAGGAAGCAAAATCTTCATTTTTTTTTTTTCAACAGTTTGTGACTGAACAAGTTTGTTCTTCTGCAAAGTCATTGTTGCATACATAAAGCCGTCGTAATGGAAATGGCAGAGCCATATAAATACTGTGCAGTTCTTTTACTGTGTAAGTTATGCAGGATAACATATGTGAATAGCAAGATCACCATTAAAAAAGGAAGCGAGCAGAATTGATTTTATCATTTTAGATTAGTAGTGCTTCTTACCAACAAATACCTATCAATTAACATCAGGAAGAGAGTTCTTGAATGTTATATAAACCAATACTATTATACGGTTGTGAGGCGTGGACAGTCAACAAGCAAAGCCAGAACAAGGTTGAGGCAGCCGAGATGTGGTTTCTAAGAAAGATGTTGAGAATTCCGTGGACAGCAAAGAAAACAAACGAGACAGTCTTGACGGAGGCAGACACAAGAAGATCATTCATAAGGAAGATTAGGAAAAGACAGGCAACATTTATAGGCCATTTTATGAGGAAAGGGGAATTGGATCACCTGGTGACAACGGGAAAGCTGGAGGGAAAGAGAGCACCGGGTAGACCCAGGGAGAAGATACTAGACGGACTTGCAGATTGGCTGAAGACAAAGAGTGTGGAAGAGATGCTTGAGGCAACAAGAGATAGAGACAGATGGAAGTCCATGATCGCCAACGCCATGCGACAAGGCACCTGATGATGATGATGATGAGTGCTTTGATCCTGATTCGGAATGCCAAAACTTGTGTGACAGAATAAGCCACAGTTACTTTCGAGTTCAGGATGAATGCTGACTTATGTCCCTTTAATGATGATATTTATATATAATTAATATAAAGAGAATAAAAAGCTCTTTTCGATTTATGTAATGATGATTGTAGTAAATATAAAGAGAATGAAAAGCTCTTTTAGATTTATGTAAGAACTATAGATACGACTAACTTGATTGATCTTCTGTTTATGTTTGACTGAAATTGTTATCTCTTGAAAGATTTTCGAACGGACATGGTTTCAATTTGGTTTCAGATAGTATTGATGACAGATGCAGCGGTCATTGCTTTGTCTCTCCTTTAACCACTTCGTGTGGAAATGGTGGTCAGATTTGCAGATCATGCTGGGCTGGGCTTATGTAATGGCCTATCACTGAAAGAAGTCAGGTACACGATGATACAACCAAAGTTTTATAGTATGAAATTATAGAACTACTTTTGAGGGGAATGTTGAGTAGTTGTGATTATTGATTTGATGAATCAGAAACTTGAATAAATGTATTATCATAGTGATTATTGATTTGATTGAATCAGAAACTTGAATAAATGTATTATCATTCAAGGGCTATGGATCTGGTAATAATGTTTTGATTAAAATCAGATAATAATTGTTGAGATAGCCATATGGGCTTGGTGTTTGCTTCTTGGAGTGAATAGTATTTAACTAATCATTCCGCCTTTGTGTATCATTTTGCCTGTGGAACATGGAGTGATGGTGACTTGCACTCCCATTAAAAAAAAAAGCTGTAGATTCGGAGTATGCCAAGGTCCTTGTCATGGTTTGAACGTGTGATTCAGGGGTGGAGCACTGGCAAGATATTTGTCCTTTTGGTCTTGTGACAATTTATATTTCTTCTTTTCTATCAATAGTTTTCGTGTTGGTTCGTTTTGGTTCTGTGTATTTTTTTGTTATAAATTTTTTTTAGTTGTATGGTCTGTGATGTGTCTTACGTTTATTTATTGGGATCAGTTTGACTAGTTGAGTACAACTACAAGACATGTCTTAGTAAGCGTGCCTTTGTAGTTATATATCTTTCCACCTTCACAATAAAGAACCTCTTCTTCTTCTTCTTCTGTTGTGTGGCCACAATCAACACTTTGATTATTTTGCCACAGGGTAGAACAGGGGGTTCACGAACTGGCTGCCTGACTACAAAAAAAAAAAAAAAAAAAAAAAAAAAGCTCCTCACATTCACACACTCCCTGCCCACTAACTGGATCAGCACACCCCCTACCCACTACCTACCTGACCAAGCACTCTCACATTCATACAGGGCAGTTTATGTTTGTGTTTGTTTGTGTTTACTCTTGAAGTTTCGCAGTAGCGAGACTGTCAAGAGTGTCAGCATTGAGGTGGGACCTGGAAATGTCCACACTACTCGCCTGGTCCTGGTGGGGTTTTAGTCTTTTTGGCTTTAGGACTGGATGTGTGCACTGGTTTATACCTGTACTGTAAACACTGTAAAGTGATTAGACAAGGAAGTAGGTGGTCTGGGGTAGAAGAGAAGAACAAAACAGAACCATCACAGAATAAAAGAGCAAATCTATTTTAAATGAATAAGTTTACCCACATCACTATGTTACATTGATTGATCATGGCCACAGCTTCGAGACTGCTGAAATGTGTGTTTTGTGAGACAATTCTCACACTTTTTAACTGACTGTAACCATGTTTGTTTCTTTGTTTTCTAAAGAAATAACTTTCTATACCATATGAACCACCCTTTGTTGATTGATGTGCGTTGGTTTTCAAGGTCGTCTGTATCTTTCTGATTACACTGTATGAAACAAAAACCGTTCAAAGAAAAAACTACAGAGTCCTTTGTGTGGTACGTCTTTCTCTGCCTTAAAAATATTAACGATAGAAATGTAAGTAATCAACGAATAAATGGGCGCTCCCTCACTGTTTTCAATGATTTAGACTCTTTCTCCAAGTTTTCAGTATTCAGTTGCAAGACTTTTTGTTGGAGCCATTCGGAAAGAAGGGAAAGAACTCCCATTCCAAGATTTTTCGGAAAGTCTTGGGAGACCGCAGGACTTTGCATCATCTGCTACTGGCAAGGTTCATCATCGATTAGTGGTCAGTAGATTCATTAGGAATCATGAATATCTTATCTTGCAATGCCATTGACTCCAAGAACAAAGTAGATCTTGGGTGTGTCAGGGTCTGAGTTTGACTCCCGGACTCGGGGCATGCGTGCGTGTGCAGAAGAAGAAGCAGAGCCAGAGGATGGGAGGGAGAGGGGGTTACGCGCGAGTGTGCATGTCCGTTGCGTGCATGCATGCATGTGTGTACGCGCGTGCGCGCGTGTGTTGGAGTGGGTAAGTTTGATTGAAGGTAATGCATCCTGTACAGATGTGTGTGCATACGTGCGTATGCAGATTATTGCATGTTGATGTTCATTTCAAGTTCAACAGCACAACGCCACAAGCCTTCAGCTCACGCAAGGTCAGGAAGAGGCGTGCGCAGGTGTTGACAAAAACTTGCAAAAATCTTTTGCAACTGCAGTAGCACTCACACAGATTTTGCGTAGGGACAAGATGTAATTGGTCTTAGTGCTAACATAAAATACCAAATAACGATGGCCCAACTCAAATCCTCATCAGCCTTGGGTTGGGATAAGTTTTCTCTGTGAACAGAGTTGACTATGAACCAAATGGGGAGGGTAAGGCTAAGCAACAGGGTTAATGCTGTTAAAAGTAGTGAAAATTGACGGAGCATTCATGCATGATAACGGCAGGAGTGAGAGAGATTTATCATTTAATTTAAACTACACTTACTGATTTTAGTATGTGTGTTAATTGAACCTGTTAAATTGCATAAGTATGTATGTGTGTATGATTGCGTATGTGTGTTTAGTCAAAACAATGTAGCGCTGTAAGTGTAATAATGTATATTGTGTGTTTTGTGTCACTATGTAGGATTCAAACAGAACAGTTTTTGCCTGAGGTCACCTTTGCCTCAGTAGCAGCAGGTATTAACTCTATTGTGACTGCACTTGCCACAGCTGAGCTCTCCTGCTGGCCTAGGGCTGCCACAGTGAAATTACTGAGAACTGGGTGCAAGTGAACTTATCCATCGATTTTATACAAAGAAACTGGCAAAATGTAGCTGAAGCGTTCAACGGAAGTTCCCTCCACAAGGGAAGCAACTGCCAACTACTAAATCATTAGCATAACAAAAGTAGAGGGAGTTATATACCCTAGACCATCTGTTACTATGATCGAAGTAGCCCGTCCTCAGTGAGAGCTCAGCTGATACTTCGATGGAAGTAGCCTGTCGTCAAAGAGTTAAGGCAGACTGCAGATCTTGAGAAACCAGACACGTCAAACATGATATTGTCAACATATCGCTCTTAGAATCAACTAATACATTTTTTTGTAATCATGTATTTTATGGTTTGGCCTTATCACTCACTAAGGGTAAATAGCTCCACTGTCTTGTGGACATCTCGGGAGAGAATAAGGCTAAGGGAGTTAACCCTGAAAGAAAAAACTGATGGAAGGCAAGGGGAAACCACAATCGTAGTTCCCCCAGGACAATTATGGACAGAAAAAAGATGAAAAATGAAGTTAACGACGTGAATAGTTGATCCTGTGGAGCACCTTCGTCCGGTAGGGACTGTCATGTGGCGCAAGTTACACCAGACCGCCAGCCAGCTACTGCGACCAAAACCAAACCCAAACTTAGAAACACCAAAATAGCAACATGGAACAACACAATACTGTTGCAGAAGGGAAAATTAGACAACATCAAAATGGAGATGGAAAGGCTTAACATTAGTATTTTAGGACTAGGGGAAGTGAGATGGAAGGGGGCAGGCATGATAACATCAGGAGAATACACAGTGATATACTCTGGTGGTAATTCACATGAAAGAGGAGTAGGCATCATAATGGACAAAGACAAATCAAAAGCAGTTAAGGGATACTGGACTGTGTCCGACAGAGTTTTGCTGGTCAAATTGGGAGGCAAACCATTCGATATCAACATCATCCGGGTATATGCACCAACATCTACAAGTACTCAGGAAGACATCGACAACTTCTACGAAGTATTAGAGATGGCCAAGGTCCAATGTAAATCACAAGAAGTTACAGTCATAATGGGAGATTTTAATGCTAAATTGGACAGGATAGGGTGGAGGATATAGTTGGACCTCATGGCCTTGGTACGCAAAATGAAAGGGGAGAGAAACTTGTAGAAGGGCACAGATGAATGAGTTCATAGTAGGAAACACCTGGTTTGAGCAGCCTAACAGAAGAAAATGGACTTGGATGAGTCCAGGAGATAATACCAAAAATCAGATTGACTACATCCTGATCAGCAAAAGATTTAGAAATTCTTTACTGTCAGCAAAAACACTACCAGGCGCAGACTGCAACAGTGACCACAATCCTGTAGGGGGAAGGTTTAGGCTGAAATTAAGGAAAAGGAAACAGACCAAAAGCAACATCAAACTAAACCTTAGACTCTTAAAGACAGATAAAGTGATACGTAAAAAATTTAATATACAGGTTCAAAACAAATTCAGTGCTCTGGAAGACGTTGGTGACAGTGAGGAACAATGGACAAAGTTGGGAAATTCGATAAAGGAAGCTTGTGAAGAAATCCCTAAGGCAGATAGAAAAGCAAAAAAGAACTGGATGACTAATGAAATTTTGGGCTTGATGGAGGAAAGGAGGAGGGCAAAGAGAAACGAGGAGATATACAGGAAGATAAACAAAGAAATCAGGAATAGGTGCAATGAAGTAGGTAGGTCCAGCCATTTTTGTAATTTGAAAATATATTCAGAATTTTCAAATTTCCTAAAAGGTAACGATAAAGTTAATATAAATGCAAAATATCTCACTCATAGCTATAACGGTTTTTGAGATACTGCTGTTTGAAATTCTGTAAAAATGGGCGTTTTTCGCAGTTTGGTGAATTGGCCATATTTGTACCCACATTTCTTCAGAAGTATGCATCTCGTATGTATGAAAATTAAAACAATTATTGTATTCTATATGTGAATTAAGCCTGATTTTTTTTAGAACTCTAGAATTATTTTCCTCTGTGCTATTTGTCTTCAAAAATGGCAAAAACGCCAATTTGTCCACTTGTCATTCTGTGGCAAACACACATTAACACTGCGTAATGGTTCATAACTCAGGGACTAGCCATGCTACATCCAAAATGCAGATATCAAACAATTCAGCACTGAATATGAAAACAAAACTTGTGAAAAAGAAGTGTTCAACCTTATCTTTATGTACATAATTAGATTAAACTAAATAAAATCTGACACATTTTCTCATTATTTGGAGGGGAAAATTAAAATGCTTTGACATCTCCTCAGGGAAATGATTTCCAAATTAAATGCATATCCAGAAGTAATAAATGAGTCCTAATTTTCTATGATCTTTACACATGTTTTGAAATTCACCCTGTTCCCCTGGCCCACTCCTAGTTGCTGCATGCTATATTATTTGTACTGTGATTGGTGACGCAATACAGAGCACCCATGTCCTTTGTCTGCCAGTATTGTTTTCTGCATTTTTCAGATGACTGATTTTCTCAAACCTGCATGAAGCTTGAAAATTGTTTGTGTTTGTTCAGCAATATGCTTCTCTAAAGCAAAAACCATCTGCTTTTTCTCTGTAACACTAACAGCTAAGGGCTTGTGCTTCTGCGTTCTCTATATTCATTTCTGCTTCCAGCTGAAATTGATACACTTCAGTGATTTGACTATGCTGTAACACTGACACTCAGCCTGGTCAGGTATAGGATGATATGACTGTAAAGAATTCAGTAGAGGTGGTGATGGTGCTGCTGAATGTGTAAATGATGGGACAGGAATGTCAAATCTTTCTGGATAGTGGGACGGCTGATGAGAGGGAACCTGTTTTTAATTCTTTTTGAATTCACAGCGAGCATCTGTGTAAATTTGTACCATGGTCTCACTATCCTGTTTTCTTTCAGTTTCATTTGATCTGTTAGTGGTCACAAGTGGGGTCAGCATACAAGAACATAATTTACTAACATATGTTTTGCTTCAATTCATGTGAAATGAATGTGATTGTCTTGGTGAAATAACTGGGAAACAGCATGAGCAAGGTTGATATTGTAGTGTGAACATTCTTAGAGAAAATGAAAACAAAATGCAAAAATAGTGGTCAAAATGGCGTCTGATTTTATGACATGGCTAACCTGACTTTTTCAAAAGTGCGTTTTCAAGATAGCAGGTCAATCATTTAACTAAATTAATGTTTTTATGTCACAACAATAAGCTTAATAAGCGGTTCAAATGATTAAAATTATCAAATTTTCATTTTGGCTTTTTACGTCGGACTTCAAAAATTACGGTAACCGCGTTACATGGCATGTCCTGTGCACACAGCATCCAAGTCGTGTGCTTCTATCTTCTTGACAGCTAATTTGGAAACCCCAACCCAGACAGAATGCAAGTTTGTATCACAGTAATTAATTCTAATGTGATTTTTAGAACAATTTTGCATTGCTATTTGAATAGGGTCGGATATTTTTCACCGTGTCCCAAATGAAACGACAGTTACCACAAACATTGATCGTCGATTCGCTGTTTGTATTGGCAACATCGCCTGTTTGGAGGGTTTGTGAACAATCTTCGGAGTTTGAAGGTAAGGAAAGTGATTTTAGATGATTATTCACCAAAATGTGTTGCTGATATTTTTATTTCTGGCTCAATACCACTTAAGTACAAAAGCACTGTGCCTCAAGCTTTGTTGTCTGTTGTCCCATGATACGCCAGTTACTGCAAAAAGCCTGTTGTGTCTGATAGTGATCTAAAGAGTGCTTGTGCATGGTCCATTTTGTAGTTTTAACTTGAGCTTAGATACTAAGTTTTAACTTTGTCTTCTATTATCATGAATCCTTTCGATGATTGGCAATAATGGATCATTGGTAATTCTGTTTCAAGGGACACTGATCAGATAAAGAAATTTTACATCTACCGGTAAAAGAAAAACATGTCTCACTTCTGACTTTTTTTTTGTTATGTCTTTTTGTCAGGTTCTAAAGGTTGTTGACATGGAGGAGGGCAGTGATTGCCTGCTTCACTACTTGGTCAAGAAGGACAGTGTCTTCGTTTGGGAAGACCAGGCCTGGCATCCCACATCCCAAATCAAAGACATTGTGCCACCACCAACTGTGACCAAGCCTTGTGCCTGGAAGACACCTGGCTTTCACTTTCAACTAAAAGACATAGAAGAACAAAACTTTTTTTTTTTTTTTTTTTTGCGCACTCTTGTTTGAGTGTGTCCCATGTAACAGTTACCTTTCAAGAAAAGATCTGCACAACTTCTCTGTATTTGGCTGTTGGGAAATAAAAGCTTGTGAGAGTGATGCTGTTCTTGCATCATACATGGTGTGAAAGATGATTGAAATACTGTTATTTTTGTGTGCACTGTGAAAAATATAAATGAGTAGGTCACTCACGTTACCTTGTCCCGTGTGTTATGCCAGTTTTCGAAGTATTAGATGTAAACCAAAATCAACAAATTATTCATCAATTATTCATCAAACCTTTCATACAACATCCTCTACAACTTCAAATCAAAAGTAAATAAATATCACAATAACATCTCTAGTTTCATCCAGTGTCCCAGTGTAATGCGTGTTACCTTTTTACAGTAGAAATGTTAATTACCCAGCTGCATTCAAACCTTGTTAGCTGCTGCTTCCTTTTTGCAAATTTATAAAGACTGAAGATGTAGGTATGAAAACACCAAATAACAGCTTCATTGGAAGTGTTTTAAATTTTTGGTCATGTTCCACATTGTAGTGACCACTAGCAAAGAATGACAGATTTGCTTTACATTTGTCTACTGTTAACACATACTTTTTGTGAAGCTTTTCAGCCCAGGGCAGTTGTGATGTGAGGTGCTGTACAACAAGTAGTCAGTACTTATATTATTGTATATTGAGCTTTAACAACTAAAGTGAAAGAATGAAAGAAGAAGAAACAACTTCAGTTTGAAAAATACTCGCTGAAAATTCTCTGTTTGAATGATACAAATTAAATGTTTATTTATTGATATATTGTATGTGTACATAATGTGTGCGTGTTTAGAGTATGTGTGTGTTTTACACACGCACTCCCTCTGTGAGAAAGGACACGAATTGACCAGTCTTCTGTCTTACATACAACCTGGCATGTTTGTGTGTGTGTGGTATGTGATGTCAAAATGAATGCGTTAACATTGATTTGTTTCTTTCTGTATGTGATTATGTTATTCATTTTAATGTTGATTGATATCAGTGATACAGCTAATGAGGCCAAAGAAAACATGACAAAAACAAAAACAAACAAAAAATACAATCTATGTTTTATAGTTTTCATTTAAGATGCATTTAAATGTAGTAAGTACATTTTTGACAAGAGAAGTCAGGACTAAGGAGCTCATAACATTTTGAAAATTTAAAAAACATTTTTCCAGTATTTTTTATATTATATATATTTTTTTTTTTTAGCATAAACATTCAGAATTGAAGATAAAATGTTGAAGGCTCAAAAATGGCAAAATTTCAGTTATGATTTTAACCCTATCCAGCTATTTCAAGCCAAAACCATGGTTGGCTGGTTGCATCTTCAGCCAGGTTTCCCTCTGTTGCTCCATGTAATGATGATGATGATGATGATAGTAGTAGTACAATATTGATTAAATGATGATGATGATAATAATAGTAATAGTATAATATAAAACTGATGAGGATAATAATAATAATGATAATAATGGTAATATATATTGGGTGAAAAAAAACAAAAACAATGAAAATGGTAAATGGTGATGAAGTAATTTGCTTTAAAACAAATGAGTAATTAATGATGATAATAATGCCATTTATTCAAGGCAACAAACCTTGTCAGAGAATGTTGCACTCTGCAGGCAGCATGAACATTGCCATCTTAATTGGACTCTGAAAGAAACTTTTGCCAGTGTCAAACAATGTAACATCAAAACACTTACACAAGGAAAGCCCAGACAAATATCTAAAGACTGCTTGTTCAGTGGCTCATCTCACAAGAATCCTGAGTGCTTCATGAAAGCACGAGAGACAGAGGCAGAGACACACATATATAGCAGATACATGGCAGTCCCTATTGATATGATGAAAACAGATGAACTTTAATGAGACATTGATAAAGAAGCAATCAAAGTGAATTATGATCAAATACTCAATTCAAAAGTCAGTTGAAAACAAAAACTAAAACAACTCTTACTTATTTAAGCGCGCGTCGCGCGCGCACCACACACACACACACACAACACACACACACACACACACACACACACACACACACACACACACCACGCACGCACGCACCACACACACACACACACACACACACACACACACACACACACACACACACACACACACACACACACACACACACTCACACAGATGCATGATCTTATAGCTTGACATTCATAACTGACTTAGAGATTGGTAATTTTTCACCACAAGAACAACAAATGGTTTTGCTGAATTTTGTTTTGAACGCATTCAGCTTTAACCATTTAGCTATTGTAATTTTTCATATTTTCAAAATATTGTATTTGTTTTGAGTGAATGAAAGGGTACTTTGAAAAATTGGTATGTTGAATGGTGTATTTGACTCTGTTTAGTAACTGTGCTCTTTCTGTTCATTTTTGTTGTTGTTGTTGATCCCAAGATGGTTTTTCTGGAGAACAGTATGTCTCTTGTAATGTGTGAGGAATTTTAATGCTGCTTAACTGTCTGCTTGCCTGGTATCTTTTTTGACAGCTCTGGCAGCCCATTCGTTAGAAAAGAATCTTAGATGTGAAGATACCCTACAAAGAGTATTTACTTTTCAGAATCAGGAACTGTATTAAATACTGTGACTCTACTGCAGTGTTGTCCTTTTGAGGGAGGTTAATATGTTGGGGAAAAAATGTTTGTGAAGAGATTGATTTTCTGTCGTTATTGCGAGTCATTTATATTATTTATAGATGTTTTTGTTGCTCTTTGATTTGTTCTGTGCTCAACATTACATCTATTTCTCAGTTTTTCTCCATTTGTCTCTCTTCTACTTGTTGAGTCATTTGTCCCCTGACTTTCTGTGTTTCAGGCAGCTGAAGAGAAGGATGGAAAATACCAGACACAAGGATGAAACTGGGAAAAGGAAATTGACTTTAAAAAGTACTGACCATCCAAACAGTCTTCAGAAATACCTGCACAAGCAGTGGATGCAAGGTCAGAACTGTGATCTGGTCATCAATGCAGGGTCTTGCCGTCTCCCTGTTCATTCTTGTGTGTTGGCGTGTTTTAGCACCAAGATTAGTCAGCACCTCATCAGAGCCGAGGTGGAGTACTCTTTTTCCTTCAACATGGAGAAGAAACAGTACAGAGTGACTGACGATGGAGTACGGTTTTGTTTTTTGAAGACAGGGGAGAAGAAAGTGAG